>JABCMI010000033.1:3615045-4217553 GCA_026261945.1 Hirschfeldia incana
ATGATTATGTCTCTGTACTCTTTTATGCTTCTTGGTGCCCTTTCTCACGTGTTGTGCGACCTAAATTTGATATGTTGAGTTCCATGTTCCCTCAGATAAAGCACCTTGCTGTTGAGCACTCTCAAGCTTTACCATCGTAAGCAGCCTTGTTTACTTACTACTATTTGTTGAAAGCACTTATAGTTTGAGTCTTAGCGTTTTCATAATCTGCACTAAATGAAGTGGTTCTTTCTCAGTTGTTCCCTAATCAGATTCTTTTTCTATTGATATAGGACCAGTATCTTTACAAGGTTATGTGTGCTTGTTACTTTCTCTTACATTTCATTGATCTCTGAGTTAGGGGATGCAAATGGATCTGATGTCGATTTCATCTTCAGCTTCATCGAGGTTAGGGACCCTGCAATAATCTTGCTCTAGAGAAGTCTGTGACAAAAGTATTTTTGTGGATGTCTTTGAATTGTTATAATTGAGAGAAGTCTAGCTTGATTAGTTCTATGTTGGTTCTTGCTCATTGGTGTCTGGTTTAGTATTCTTTGGGATGAGAACTTATTATGATCAGAAAGCATACGTTTGTGACAAAAGCTACCTTCTGTGTCTGAAATTATCAAACGTTGTTGTTCTGTTATAAACGTGACAAAAGCTACCTTCTGTGTCTGAAATTATCAAACGTTTGCTAATACTAAGCAAACATTGTTTGTTGTTGTTCTGTTTTTTTACTAAGACACACTATAAAAGTTTATACCAATAATCTGCATATTTAACATTGTCCTTAACAATACCTTTTAATCTAAAAATAATAATAAAAAATGCTAAGATACTTAAAATTTGTCCCACCAATAATGTTGCTCTAAGGGTCAAGATGACGTCATGAGGTTTACAGAAGCAAGATGCTGATTGGTCTTTGTCTTGCAACTTGTCTTTTGTTTTGTCGATTAGATTTGAATTCATTCATATTCCGGTTTTGTCATGCAACTTGTCTTTCGTTTGGTTTATTAATAAAACTAATGTCTTGATCTATTGGTATTTGCATTAATATAACATAATTTTTCAACTAAGAGTTGATATTAATTCAAAAATTCAACTCCACTTAAGCAATATTTCCCTGCTATGGGAAGATATATTAAAAGAATTAAATCATATTAAAAATGCAAATGTGTACTTAATTACAGATGGTTGCCAATAAGATTCTTTTTTTATCAAAACCAATAAGATATATATATATATATACATATATATATATTAATTTTCCACATGAAATCTAGCTTAGATTTTTGGTTTGGTGGTAAAACAAAAATCTAACAAGGTGGGTCATAGCTATCTGAATGGGACACTTTAAAAATGTCTGCACAAATCCGGATACATTTCCCCTGGTCAGAAACTAATCATCTCACTTTTTCTTTGCCTTTTACCTTTCCTTAATACCAATTTTCTCAATTTCTAACTTCATTTTCATTTTCGAACTTCTTTGTAAAATAACTCATGTTTATCAAAGGTTAATTAAGAACCAAATTATGTGCTACTCGAATCCTAAATTCCTAATGATTAGGTTTTCATGCGATATCCATTTAAGAGTTCATAGTTCAACTGATCTTTGTGGTTTCCCCCCTTTGGTTCAAATAGCTTTTTTTTATATATATTTCTCTCCACGAGTGATTTGGAAGTTTGTAGATAATCTATTTACTTTTTTTTTGTCTTTTTCCTTGTACTGGCTTAGAGTTCAATAAACCATACAATGCTACAAGCAAATTAATGGTGGGTCTCTCACGTGTGCCCACTTGCAAAAGATACCTCTTTCACGGAAGCACAGTTAGACAATAGTCACTAGAGCTATCTTAATCTATTGTACTATTTCCGATCTCTAATTGATCCCCAGTATTAGTTTTCTGTAGACGCAAAGCCTTAGGCCTTTCTGAATATACGAACAAGTTTACAGCTAATATGGTGGACATGTATTTACAAACATTAACCAGAAGTTTATGATACGGGTGTTATGTGCAGAGAAACGAGCTTTGACGTTAATGTTACGTGGTTCTTTCACTAACGTTTAAATAAATAAACATTTTTACTGACTAAAAATCATGCGATTTATATGTCTTAACCCGTTCATAGTCGGGATCTGAAACCAATTATGTATCGAGTGTTAGCTCAAGAAGTTGAGCAGAGACAGTGAAATACTGGGACGGTGTTACATAGGCAGTGTGTTATATGAACCACCGGTTAAGTTCGGTATGGAGTTAATGAAGAGAAGTTAAGATAATGATAAGCTTGCGTTGGCGCGAAACAAGGGAGAGATATTCTGTTAGGATTGAAGATCTTGTCAAGGGTAGATCGACTAACAGAGTATTTAAGGACGTGACCTGGGTGTTGTCCAGGCACGGGTTTTAGGTTATCAAATCACAAGTTCTAGTAGAGAGGCAAGAATGTGTGAGTTAGTTTGGAGACGAGAGTGTGTTCTCGGTCTCAGAGCTTGGGTAGATTAGGAATTGGTCTGTAGCTTGTCACATCTTGACAGTGTGTAATTTGGATTAGACAGATCGGTTGTGATTGTCTAAAAGATTCTTAATAAAGCAAGTATTGTGTTTTGAAAGACTCTGCGTGTTCGTTCCTGGTATCCATTTGAACTTTCATTTGGTATCAGAGCAGGACGCCTCTGTAGACTAGGCGAGTCTACTAACAGGTGGAGATCCTGTGATTATCATGGAAACCATGAAGGAACTGGTGTCGCTGCAGAAGCCTATCATGCTAGACGAAGGTAACTTTGGGCATTGAAAGGTAAGAATGCGACACATCATCAGAGGAATAGATGAGGACGCATGGACAGCAGTAGAACAAGGATGGACGGTACCTGTCATGATAATGGATGACAAGTCAACTGCGCCCATGCCTAAGGAGAGGTGGACGGATGCTGACAAGGCGGCATCTAAATTCAATTCAAAGGCACTCACTACCATCTTTTCAGCAGTTGATCTAGATCAATTCAAACTCATTCAAGGCTGTGAATCTGCTAAGGAAGCTTGGGACACCCTGATCAATCATTTTGAGGGAAATACCAGTGTGAGAAGAACAAGGATAGATCACCTAGCCTCTAAGTTTGAGAACCTACAGATGGAGGAAGATGAATCAGTTGGTAGTTTCATTTCTAAGATCAGCGCTATTGCAAATGAAGCCTCTGTTCTTGGAAAGAAATACAAGGAGAAACAACTGGTTAAGAAGGTCTTGAGATGTCTTCCTCAACGATTTGAAGCCTATAAGGCTGTACTGAAGATTGCGGTTAACACTGATGAAATGAAGTTCGATCAACTTGCTGGAATACTCAAGGTTCAGGATCTAGAACGAAATGATGAACAAGGCAAGGGACAGAAGGGAATAGCATTCTCTGCTGAGTCTAAGGAAGATGAAAGAGTGAAGCGAATTGAAGATAACATGGTGCTGATGGCAAAGAATTTAGATAAGATGGCGAAGAGGCTTGAGAAGGGACAAGGACGTCCTACCAATAGATATTCACAGAGAGATGGTGATCGGGTCGCGAGCAGGAATGAGTCAGGGAGAACTGGTCGTAAGAAGGAAGTGCAGTGTCATGAGTGCGAAGGTTTTGGCCATTACAGAAATGAATGCCCACTGGCTAAGAGAAAGGAACTAAAATGCATCGAGTGCAAAGGTTTTGGTCACACGAGAAGTGAATGTCCTAACAATCTCAAGAAGGATAAGTCACTGCTGTGTTTCAGTGATACAAAATCCGAGAGTGACACAGAGAGCGAGGAGCTTCACATGAACTTTGTTGCCATGGTTGGAGAAACAGAGGTTGGGGATGCAAGTTCAAGTTCGGACTCAGATTCAGATGATGACAACACTCCAGAGAAGGAAGGAACTGCCTTGAATGAAGAGTATCGTTCATTGTTCGAAAAATTCAATGAACTTAGCCTGGAGAATCTGCAGCTGATTAAGGACAAAGCTCTTCTTAAGGCTCAAGTCAACATTCTTGAATTAGGATGTCCAGTGACTAAGACGGTCTCCAAAATTCAGAACAGCCATGAAGGGAAGACTGAACCAGAGATGAAGCAACTAGGAAAGACTGAAGAAAATTACGACGTAAGAAGTCTGCAAACTCAGTTGGATCAAGCAACTCAGATGCTAAGTGAAGAACTCAACAAGAATAAGATGATGCAGAGAGAACTCAGTGAAAATTACAAGAAGATACGGATGCTTAACACTGGCTCAGATTCTCTGGATCACATTCTCTCTGTTGGTCAATCACCGAGTGTGAACTGGGGTCTTGGCTATCAGGGATCAATGACGCAAGTGGACAGACCCTCAGATGGAATCAAGTTTGTGAAAGCCCCATCACCTGTTGCTCAAGTTCAGACTAATCAAGGTGCACAGTCTACAGTCACACGGGGAAGAAAGAAGTCATCATCACGGAAAAATGTATGTCTGTTTTGCTGTAAGTCGGGTCATCGGGCATACCAGTGCTACTTTCGATACAATCAGTATAGGCGAGCGTGGGCTGCTAACCGATGTCATGTCGAACCGAGAAAATTCGGACATGTATGGATAGCTAAGTATGATCTTTATCCGAACTACGAAAACAGAGTCTTACCTCACGATGTTTCACATGTAACTTACTCATGTTCAGAGGTGAAGCTGAAGAACCCTGAAATTGAGATATCATGCAACATGGCGTTTATTCAAAGTCTCACAGAGGATGAGGAAGAGTGTATGTCACTTACAGACTCTGACATGTCACTCGAAGATACTGATGAAGTACAGTTTCGGTTGAATGATTTCTCAGACATGGTTGGAAATGTGGCTTACACCACTGAGGTAAAAGAGAAGGAAACAGACATGTCATGGTACTTTGACAGCGGATGCTCGAGACATATGACTGGGAGTAGTGATGTCTTAGAAGAAGCACAGAAGCTCAAAGGAGGAAATGTGACGTTCGGAGATGGTGGAAAAGCCAAGATACGGGCTGTAGGAAACATGAATAAGGAAAATCTTCCTCGTCTCACGAATGTCTACTATGTTGATGGCTTGAAAACCAACCTTATCAGTGTCAGTCAACTCTGTGATGACGGGCTTGAAGTAATCTTCTCAAAAACTGAATGTAGAGCGGTTGATGACAAAGGGAAGGTAGTCCTATATGGGGTTCGATCAGGCAACAACTGCTACATGTGGAAAGCGTCAAATCAGTGTCTTGTGGTTAAAGAAAATCAAATTGACACATGGCATAGGAGACTAGGCCACATGAACACAAATGGACTCTCAAGACTTGTACGAGCAGAAGTAGTGAGAGGGGTTCCTAAACTTGAAGGTCAACCTGAAGCGGTCTGTGGAGCTTGCTGTAAAGGTAAGCAAGTTAAAGTTCAGCACAAGCAGGTATCTCAGATTAACTCTAAACGTATTCTTGAACTTGTGCATATGGATCTTATGGGACCTATCTCACCTCTAAGTGTGGCTGGCAAGCAGTACATTTTTGTTCTTGTTGATGATTTCTCCAGGTTCACATGGGTCAGGTTTTTGCGAAATAAATCGGATGCACTTGAGAGCTTTCGTATCCTGGCACTTCAGCTGAAACAGGAAAAATGTGGAATTATTCAAATTCGGAGTGATCATGGAGGAGAATTCCAAAATGGAATGTTTGATAAGTTCTGCCAAGAACAGGGAATTCAGCATCAATATGCAGCACCACGAACTCCTCAGAAAAATGGCATAGTTGAGCGGAAGAACAGGACGCTGCAGGAGATGGCAAGAGCCATGATGGCTGGAAATCAGGTTCCCTCAGGGTTCTGGGCTGAAGCAGTAAACACGGCATGATACATCATCAACAGGGTCTATGTGAAGCCGAGGACAAAGATGACTCCGTATGAAGTCCTAAAGGGAAAAACCCCCAATCTTGCCTACTGTCACGTATTCGGGTGTGTGTGTTACATCCTTAACGACAAGGATCATCTTGGAAAGTTTGATGCAAAGAGTGATGTTGGAATGTTTCTTGGGTACTCGACAAACAGCACAGCTTACCGAGTCTACAACTCTAGAACAAAGCAGATTGTCGATAAAGTGAACGTGGTCTTCGATGATAGTATGGGATACTACGAAGTGAATGTCACACAGAGGAATGTAAGTGTGACACCTGAGGATAACTCTGTTCTTAAAACCGCAGAGCCACTTGAAGAAGAGACAGATGAAGTGTCAGACGTCGAGGATCAAATTCTTCCTCAGACAAATAAGGTTCACAAGAATCATTCGCCAGAGGATGTTATAGGAGGAGTATACGACGACCGAGTAACACGGAAGAAGCAAATTAACTTCAAGGAAATGGTCAGATTGGCTTGCTTCATGGTTGAAATGGCAAAAGTCGAATGGTTTGTGTCTTTAGTAGAACCAAAGAATATTCAGGAAGCACTGAACGATGAGTACTGGACTGCATCGATGCATGAGGAGATGGATCAGTTTATCAGACTGGAAGTATGGGATCTTGTTCCACGACCCAAGGATGCAAATGTCATAAGGTGAATGTGGCTTCACAAGAATAAGACAGATGAAAATGGAAACGTGGTCAGAAACAAATCCAGATTAGTTGCTCAAGGGTGCTCACAGATAGAAGGAGTGGACTTCGATGAGACGTTTGCTCCAGTAGCTCGATTGGAATCTATTCGACTACTATTTGCCATAGCGTGCAAACTCCGTATCAAGTTGTATCAGATGGATGTTAAGAGTGCATTCTTAAACGGACTGCTACAGGAAGAGGTGTATGTAACACAACCAAAAGGATTTGAGGATCCTCACTTTCCAGATCATGTCTACAAGCTTCGTAAAGCACTCTATGGACTGAAACAGGCTCCACGGGCATGGTATGACAGGCTGACTCAGTTTTCGATAGCATCTGGGTTCAAGAGAGGTGGCGTGGACAAGACACTGTTTGTTTAAGAAATCAACACGCACCTATTGGTGATACAAGTATATGTAGATGACATCATCTTCGGAAGCACTTCTGATGAACTTGTAAACAAGTTTGTTGCAACCATGACTAAGGAGTTTGAAATGAGCATGGTGGGATAACTAAGTTACTTCCTTGGACTACAGATCAAGCAGATGAGTGATGGGATCTTTGTCACTCAAAGCACATACGCCAAGAACCTAGTCAAACGGTTTGGAATGGAAACAAGCAAAACAGCCAGAACACCTATGAGCACGACGACAAAACTTTCACGAGATGAGAATGGAACCAAGGTAGATGAGAAGCTATACAGGGCGATGATGGGAAGCCTGCTTTATCTTACAGCAAGTCGACCAGACCTCTGTCTGAGTGTGGGCATATGCGCACGGTATCAGGCCTCACCTAGAGAATCACACTCGAATGCTCTAAAGAGAGTAATCAAATATGTGAAAGGAACATATGAGTTTGGCCTCCACTATACATTTGAAACTAACACTTATTTTGCATGGTATTGTGATGCAGATTGGGCAGGATGTGTCGGTGACAGGAGAAGCACCTCTGGTGGCTGCTTCTTTCTTGGCAACAACATGGTGTCATGGCACAGCAAGAAGCAGAATTGTGTATCGTTATCCACAGCTGAAGCAGAATACATTGCACTAGGAAGCTGTTGCACAAAACTTTTGTGGATGAGACAAATGCTGGTAGACTATGGGTATGTCACTGATACTATGCTGGTTCATTGTGATAACATGAGTGCAATTAATTTGACAAAGAATCATGTACAACACTCACGCACGAAGCATGTTGATCTTAGACATCACTTTGTTAGAGAGTTGGTTGAACTAAAACTTGTGGTTGTCGAGCATGTATCTTCAGAGAACCAGTTGGCTGACATTTTCACAAAACCCCTTGATTTCAACACCTTCTTAGGATTAAGAAGGGCGTTATGAATTGTTGATCTCAAAGATTGAGAGGAACAAGGCCAGCGATGTAAATAAGTTGTACGAGGATAATCTCACATGTCAAGTCACTCCCTCTAACATACACTGTGTCAGCAATTTGCTGAAGATGTGCCAGGCGTGCTCCAAGACGACTCATGTTTCTGTTATTCTCCACCAAAGAGCAGAAAGTGTCACACTTAAGATATTAAAGATAACTTTCCGTAAGGCCTGACATGACGAGCACTCATTATGGGACAGGGTGTCACACCACTTTGCATCATATTTTGATCACTGTTCAGATCAGGCAAGCTCATTCTCATTTCGTCATTCATCGTGGGTTAGGGTGCTGCAACACTTTGAACCTGGTGATGCTCTTGGCGGGGATGAGTCATGAGTTTGTCGAATTAAGATTGGTAATGGAAACAAAAACGAGCTCACTGCAGACGCAGAGGTGAGGTTCCCTAAAAGGCCTAATATGACAAGTACTCGATATGAGACATGGTGTTGCCCCACTCTGCATCTTGAGTCTATCACTGCTTGGATTGGGCAAACACACACTCACATACTCACTCATCGTGGGCCAGGGTGTTGCAACACTTTGCGACTGGTGATGCTCTTTGAGTTGATGTCAAGTCGCAGACCTGTAGAAGAGTGAAAGTCAGTGGAAAGGAAAAACAGAGACTGATTTTGATTGAAGAAGCACATCCTGGAAAATCCGCAGCAAACTCCTTTGTGCCAGCTACTCAGATGAGAAACAGCTACAGGGTGGAGCTGACACAGTGACATGAACCATATCTCATGTGATAAGGCAGTGAGGATGTCCAACTACAGCTGCTCGAGTTTGCTCTTCGCTGGTCTGTCATCCGTATATATGTGTAACACTTCAGTCAGAATGTGTGAAATCAGCCTTCTGGTTTCTCAGAAAGAAACTCTGCTAACGGGCCGGTCTAGTTGATGTTGTTTCTATGCTTTTGGATTCTTTGGGTTGTGTCTTATTGGGCTTTGAATATTTTTCTTGGGTTTGTTTCACTTAACTTGAGCGCTGAGTATTTTAGGGTTTCAGCATATATGTCACATAGCAGATATTGAAGATTGCCTATCTCCTACCTTCTAACGGCGACATGCAACCCCTTAGACGAAGCTCACGCATGGGTCAGATGCCGGATAATTCTCCTCCAGCACCAGTCACGGCTCCAGCTGTTCGTACATACACTCGCAAGCGTTCTCGTCGCAGTGTGTCTTCTGGTTCATCCCCAGCTGCGATTCCAACCGCAGTCGAATCTCTCTCGGCTGGAAACTCTTCTGACCACTCAGCAACCGGATCTGACCACACGCACACAGTCTCAGCTCACACGTCACCGCGTAGCGGCGAAACAGAGGAGGCCGGTGAGAATGTTGAGATGGAATCTCCTCCCACTGAATATGAAGATCTCGTGCTGACCTCTCAAGCCGAGAGGTATGAGACAAGCAGAGCAACATTCCAGTCTAGGGCTCAGGAAGATCCCTCGTTCCTTCGCGTTGCCGGAGTACCTGTCTCTGCTCGCTTTCATACTAATGAAGCAATGGAAAGGTACCAGTCACTGGAACTCCGCAAGTTTCTGCCTCAGCAAAGTCTGAATCTTACTGATGAGGAACTGAGTGAAGTTAGAGAAGTCGTTGCCTCATCTAAACTTATCTATACTGTTTTCGATCGTGATGCGTTTCAACCCATGGTTATTCGAGAGTTTGTGGCTAATTTACCGGATGCTGAGGATCGAGATGATGGAGTGGCTGTTTCTGTGAGAGGCTCGGCAGTGGTATTCTCTCCAAGCTTAATCAATGCAATGTACTGCATACCTGCCTTTGAAAAAGACCCAGAATAGAGAGAGGAGAACATTGATCGTGTGTGTGCCTATCTCACTAACGGGAGAGTCAAACGCTGGGAGGATATGAGCTCCAAATACCTCACAATCACAAATCAGGTTCTCTACAAGTTGGTGTGCTCTAACTGGATCCCCACTACGAGCTACACAGCTATGAATCCAGAGCGTTTGCGGTTTCTCTACATGCTCCACCACAATAGTGGATTTGACTTTGGGAAGCTGGTGTATGATCAGATAGTAGCCATGGGTGCGAATGTTAAAAACGACAGGAAGCGTAGAATCATCTTTCCGACTCTGATTCAGCAGGTGCTCTTGTATCAGCGAATTGTTCCTCCGGACAATCAGGACCTTGAAGAAACTGGTTTCCCTAAGGCGGTGGTTAAGGACAAGAAGGCAGGCTTAGGAGATGGTCGTAGTTCCCGTGAACCGAACCTAGCGGAGGACTTAGAACGCACTATTGCAGACCTAAAGGCAATTCATCTGCGTTTGAGGAGTAAGCCTATATCATGGGGGAGGTTTTTTTGTTTTGATAATTTATTGTCCCTTTCACTGTGCCTAATGGATTGTGTCTGATTATGCATCTCTGCAGGGGGAGAGTATGGACCATCGTGTCGCTGAGCTTGAGCATGTCTGCTGTTGGATTGTTTTTGTTGTTTTGTTCATTTTTATCTAGTTTCCGCTGCACTAGATCGGATAGGTTAACTGGTACAATGGTGTGTCAGTGTACCAGTGATTTTCAGGATTAGCTAACAGCTTTCGTGTTTTAGATGTAACATCGTGACGTTTCTCTGGGTTTGACTAAGTTTGATTTAATGAAGTTTGTTTCCCTTGAAATATGTTGGAAATTGGTTTGTGTTTGCTGGTGGTGTCTCTGTACATGCAGGTGGCAGAGGTTGACATAGTCAGACAAAATGGGGGAGAATGTTAGCTCAAGAAGTTGAGCAGAGACAGTGAGATGCTGGGACGGTGTTACATAGACAGTGTGTTATATGAACCACCGGTTAAGTTCGGTATGGAGTTAATGAAGAGAAGTTAAGATAAGGATAAACTTGCGTTGGCGCGAAGCAAGGAGGAGATATTCTGTTAGGATTGAAGATCTTGTCAAGGGTAGATCGACTAACAGAGTATTTAAGGACGTGACCTGGATGTTGTCCAGGCACTGGTTTTAGGTTATCAAATCACAAGTTCTAGCAGAGAGGCAAGAACGTGTGAGTTAGTTTGGAGACGAGAGTGTGTTCTCGGTCTCAGAGCTTGGGTAGATTAGAAATTGGTCCGTAGCTTGTCACATCTTGACAGTGTGTAATTCGGATTAGACAGATCGGTTGTGATTGTCTAAAAGATTCTTAATAAAGCAAGTATTGTGTTTTGAAAGACTCTGCGTGTTCGTTCCTGGTATCCATTTGAACTTTCATCGAGACACTGCATGGTGTCATATTTATTCAACAACAATTAACTAATATACGAGTCTAAGGTTTTCTAACTGTGGGGATAATTAAGTATATAATGCATGGATCCAATCAGGTTAAGTTCCGTTTCATTATTAAAAATCAGTTTGATTAATTCAAGATCAAAAGAATATAATATATTAGTGTAGTAGTTGATCCGTTTTCATGTTTGAACTCTGCAGAATCCTGAAATTATCACTTAAACAGTTTCTGATACATCCACTTGGGTTCTTTTTTTAAACGGTTTCTGAGTATATATTTTTTTTTCATTTCAATTTCAAGGTTTCATCTTAAAGAAACCCAAAACTTGATTTTACGGTTTGGTTTAGAAATGTTTTCAAATGACTTGGCTTTACTCAAAAAGAATATATTTATACACTAATATCTTGGTTTAAATTACCTGATATTTTTTTTTTAAATTATAACAAGATTTATTGTTTGGAGAAAGATACTTATAAATATATTTTTATGTCCAAGATGTTATTATCTTTAAGTTTCAAAATTTCATGGATAATTGGTAATCTCCATTTATTATATTCAAAATATTGTATTATGCAAAATGTAACACTTGTATTTTCCAAAATAACTTACATAGGTGATGTTTGAAATTTCCATTTAGCAATACTTGTCAAAGTCAACTCTCATCACCACAATCTAATATATAAAATAAAACCGAATAAATGTCAATAATACCATAAAACAAAAGTCTGGAAAAAGAATTTGAGCTTATACATATTTATTGTACTGATATATATATATATATATATATATATATATATATATATATATATATATATATATATATATATGTTGTGTTTACATAATAGTATTTAAAAATTCTAGCTATAGCTTTACTAAAACATAAAAATCAAATCATACTAAATAGGTTTATTTATATTTTATTTTGTTTTTAGATGTACTATCTTATTATATAAAGCTTAGTTTTCAAAGTTACTAATTAACACGATCGCGACACATGTTATTTATATATTTAAGAGTGCGACATGTGTTAAAGCGATTTATCTTTTAAAAAAGTAATTATCGTTTTTAACAATTCCTGTACTAAAGTAAATTTGTAAAATATTTAACAGTGATTTTTCTATTTTCCTACTCTCATAATAAATAAAATTATAATCTTATTTAAAAAAAATTGTAATTATCCTTTTAAAACTATTCAACCTAAAATTATCAAAAACTGTTTAATATTAATTTTCCTTTTTAAACATCCTAATTATGAAAATCATAACCCAAAGGGAACTATGATTATTCACATATATATAGAACTAAGCTCTCTCATATTTGGTCACTTCTCATATTGGATCACCAAACATAATTATTGATTCAAAAAAAATATAAGGTGAGGTTCCATATCCTCTTGGCCGCATGTTCTTTTCTACTTATGAACTGATTTTGATTTCTTTTGTCATTATTATCTTGTTGCCTACGTAAATTATATATACAAATCGTTTTTGCCACAGTAATGATTAAAACGCCTAACACATAAGAATACATAATGATTAGACATTTTAAGTTAATGCCACCAGAATATCGCTATACATAATGATCATAACTGGTGTACTACAATAGGCATATTAGGCAGTTTTAATATTGATATTATGATTGCTTATATGTGTTTGTCCTATCTATTATTTTCTTACTGAAATTGTAATTTATATTGTTATCAGGAATTATAAAGAAACGGTGACTTCAACAAGTTATTTAACAATAAATCGGTTAGATAAAAAACATTCTTACTGTGCACCGTAGTTCGTTTTCTAGGTGGAAAGTAAGAAATTTAAATAAGCATAATAAGCTTATAGGAATGAATTTAAAAATATGTTTAAATAAGTATAATGATTAAAATATATATACATAGATAATAAAAACGAATTTTTAAAAACAAATTGTAAAAATTATTAAATAATAAAATATAATTGCAAAAGATGATTTGATAGCAATTTTCCTTCTAATATTGTTACATGTGTCTAAATATGTATAATGATTAAATGTACATACTAAGAAACTAAAAAAGAATTTTGAAAAAAATGTAAAAAATATTTTATAATATTTTTAAAGAAATTTTCCTTTTTCAAAATCCTAAACAAAAAAGATTTGAAAATAATATATTTAATACAGATTTCCTTTCGATCAAAAATCTGAAAATATAATTATAAAAGATTATACTAATTTGATTTTTTATATTTGGTAATTAACATAATTGTGACACGTGTCAATAAAGTACTCGCAAAAATCATGATATGCACAAATAATTTTAACTTGAACTTACATGTTAAAAATGATTTTAATTATAAAATAAATCTCACACAACATATGTAATAAAATTATTAAACTATAAAAAAAAATATTATTTTATATTTTTATTAAATTAAAACATCAAACAAAACCCGTTACAACGCAACAGGCTCATATCTAGTTAAAAATAAATTTAAGTAATTTTTATAAAAATATTATAAACAAGAATAAAGTTCTAGATAACAAAAGTAATCTTATATATTTATGAATTGTTTCTTCTCCTCTTATGTAGCCATGTGTTTAAATCCGCATATAGTAATATTTTTAAAAAATTCTTTCAACCAATAAAACCGCTTTATATAACAATTGTGATTTTTACCAATGCGTTATTCTCTTTATTTTTTTCTTTATATAAACGTACTATTTGGAAAGGCATTATATTGAATTATTATGTGATTTTGACCAACGTTTTGTTCTCAGTTTTCCTTATAAAACAGTACTAATTGTGGTTGAGAAAGAAAAAAAACCACTGATGTGTTTATATATATAATAATAATTATGTTTTCCCCTGCACTATGTGCAATAAGTATTTCTAAAATAATTTATATTTAAAATATATATTTTTTAATATTTTAGATTTATATTCTCTTACCAATATTTAATATAAAATTAATTTAACTAAGCATATAATTAAGATAAAATAATTGTGTTTATTTAAACATATATTTAAGAATATATATATATATATATATATATATATGTATATCTTTAAAACTATAATCTTAGATAGATTTTTCTATCTATTTTTTGGTTTAATATATTAAATCAATTTGTAGAATTTGATATAAAATCTCATAGTTATTAAAGTTTAAAAATAAACAGTGTTTATAAAAATTGTAGATTTATAAAAGTCATTGCTTTTACGATTCAAATTTTATAATTATTTTAAAAAAAAATGTAGAAGTTTTTGAACATTGAGTAATAAAAACTGTATAATTATAAAAAAATAAAAGTAAATAAAATTTTGAAAATTTTAATGTCATATATATATATATATATATATATATATATATTATGATGTATGAATTATCACAACATTTTTAAAAGTTTAACAAAAGTATAAATCAGCAGTAAATAAAATATACAAATTATTACCATATTCTAAAACGTATATCGAAAATATAATCAACACTAAATGTAATTGTATATGTCATATGTTGCCATAGCCATGCAATCAAAATATGTAGTATATCACATTATTTTGTGAAAGTGATTGTAGAAGAATAATTCTTCGGTTCAATCCCTACGATAAACCTATATGTTCATGCCTAATTTAGTAATCAACAGAAAGCTGTCATGTGTCATATTTTATTTATGAAAAAAAAAATTATATTAATTGCAAAAAAAAACATTAGATATTGCAAGATTCTAAACCCTAAACCTTATACCTTAAATTCTAAACATCAACCCTAAATTCTAGGATTAACACTAAACCTTAAATCTTAAAGTTAACTCTAAATTATAAGATTAATCAAAAACTCTAAATCCTAAATCCTAAATCCTAGGGTTATTATTAAACCCCAAATGTTGTCAGCAAAACTCTAAACCATATATTATAAACCATGGATATGGTTAACCCTAGAATTTAGAGTTGACCCTAAAGTTTAGGGTTTAATGTTTGAGTAATAGACTTTATTAGAATTTAGGGTTTAGTGGTTAAAATTTGGGTATAATATTTAGGGTTTTAGAATCTTGCAATATCTAATTTTTTTCTTTTTGCAATTATTATTTATCTAATTTTTGTTTTCATAAAAAAATATGACATGTGACATCTTTCTATTGGTTATTATCTAGAAGGTGAACCTATAGATATACCTTAGGAAGAGTTAGGAGTGAACCAAAGAATAAATCATTATAGAAAAGACGTATAACAAATCATTTCTCAAATAATGTGTAAGAGATTTTATTTCAAGCTTCGGCAAAAGATTCACAAGTTTGCTATCTCGAGTTTACGCACAATAACCCTACAATGCTGATTCTTCCAATGTTTATCAGTTACAAGATGATGAAAATTGAGATTTACACTTTTAAGTTTTAACAGCTAAACTAGATTTCGATCCGCGAAACCGCGCGGGTATTATTTTTATTTTATATATATATATTTGTTTTAGATTATTATTTAATGTTAATAATATATTTAAATATTTATATTTCAAATATAATAATTTATAGTTACATGTTGTAAATAGTTAATTACTCAAAACCATCACATGTATTTGTTTCTTCTTATTATGTATTTATCTTATTATATTTATATTTAATTATTAAACAGATTAATGTGCATAAAAACATGATTTTAATAATTATTTTGTATTTAATCTATATTAATTTTTTACCCGCTCTTTAAAAACCGAATTTCCTTACGTTTAATCATTTTACATTATATTATTCTATATACAAAAATCTAATATATGTTAAGTTTTATAAATATATTGTAGTCTGTCATCAAATATTATTTTTAACATAAATATTTTATATGTATGAAATTTTTTTTATTTGCTATCAATTTAATATAGTTTTATCATATGTAGTTTAATATAATAATCAATACTATTAAATCAGGATCATTCCTAAATTATACCCTTAATGAAATGTTGAAATCTTCCAAAAATACCTTTAATGATATGACTAACTAACAAAATTCATTAATGGTATTGTTGTCTTTTGGTTTTGTGGGCTTATTTCAATTGGGCCTAACTATATGAAGTATGTTTTTATATAATCAATTTCATATCTCATAAATTTTTTAATAACATAAATTAAAGTCTGCAATAATTTTAAAAAGTTGATATTAGAAATTGAAATTTTATAAATTCGCGGGTATAAAACTTAAATAAAAATATTATTGACCATTTTATATGTTTAACAATATTTTATACCATTTATAATTATTTAAAATAATATTATAGTCTAAATATGAATTTTGGATACAACTAGAGTTGAGAATTTGAGTTTTTACCCGTAGGTCCAGCAACGTTTGACCTGCTGAGGCGGATGCGGGTCGGCAAATTTGAAAAATTCAATATGCGGGTGCGGGTCGGCCGAATTTGAATCGCGGGTACCCGTTAACTCGCAAAAAAAACAATTCACTTTTATTTTTCAAAAGAAACATATTTTGATAATAAATATATAAAATATAATAAAATTATAAAATTTTAGTTATAAATATATAATTTTAATTATTTTATTACAAAAAATATTAAAATCAATACTATTAAATGAGGATCATTCCTAAATTATACCCTTAATGAAATGTTGAAATCTTTCAAAAATACCCTTAATGATATGACTAACAAACAAAATTCATTAATGGTATTGTTGTCTTTTGGTTTTGTGGGCTTATTTCAATTGGGCCTAACTATATGAATTATGTTTTTATATAATCAATTTCATATCTCATAAATTTTTTAATAACATAAATTAAAGTCTGTAATAATTTTAAAAAGTTGATATTAGAAATTGAAATTTTATAAATTTGCGGGTATAAAACTTAAATAAAAATATTATTGACCATTTTATATGTTTAACAAAATTTTATACCATTTATAATTATTTAAAATAATATTATAGTCTAAATATGAATTTTGGATACAACTAGAGTTGAGAATTTGAGTTTTTACCCGTAGGTCCAGAACCGTTTGACCTGCTGGGGCGGATGCGGGTCGGCAAATTTGAAAAATTCAATATGCGGGTGCGGGTCGGCCGAATTTGAATCGCGGGTACCCGCTAACTCGCAAAAAAAACAATTCACTTTTATTTTTCAAAAGAAACATATTTTGATAATAAATATATAAAATATAATAAAATTATAAAATTTTAGTTATAAATATATAATTTTAATTATTTTATTACAAAAAAATATTAAAATCAATACTATTAAATCAGGATCATTCCTAAATTATACCCTTAATGAAATGTTGAAATCTTCCAAAAATACCCTTAATGATATGACTAACAAACAAAATTCATTAATGGTATTGTTGTCTTTTGGTTTTGTGGGCTTATTTCAATTGGGCCTAACTATATGAATTATGTTTTTATATAATCAATTTCATATCTCATAAATTTTTTAATAACATAAATTAAAGTCTGTAATAATTTTAAAAAGTTGATATTAGAAATTGAAATTTTATAAATTTGCGGGTATAAAACTTAAATAAAAATATTATTGACCATTTTATATGTTTAACAAAATTTTATACCATTTATAATTATTTAAAATAATATTATAGTCTAAATATGAATTTTGGATACAACTAGAGTTGAGAATTTGAGTTTTTACCCGTAGGTCCAGAACCGTTTGACCTGCTGGGGCGGATGCGGGTCGGCAAATTTGAAAAATTCAATATGCGGGTGCGGGTCGGCCGAATTTGAATCGCGGGTACCCGCTAACTCGCAAAAAAAAAACAATTCACTTTTATTTTTCAAAAGAAACATATTTTGATAATAAATATATAAAATATTATAAAATTATAAAATTTTAGTTATAAATATATAATTTTAATTATTTTATTACAAAAAAATATTAAAATATAATTAAAATATCATTAAAAAATATTTTATTAAAATTTATATTACCTGCGGGTTACCCGCAAATATGGGAGGGGGTGTGCAGGTTTTGAATCTTTCTTCGCGGGTCATGCGGGTCGTAATTTTGAGTCAAAAAAAATTAGTCAACCCGCGGGTTGGCGGGGCGGGTGGGACGGGTTGACCAGCGAACCCAGCTCGAGATACAACCATTGTTTAATTCGTTACAAACGTAAAACGGTTGTATGATGCATTTTAATTTTCGTCATACTGTACACACTAAAACAAACCGCATAATTGCAACTTGATCATGTCACACTTAACATAATTAAAACAAAGAATTATCAATTTTTATATTGAAAAACAACAAAAAAAAACCCGCCCTTTCGAGGGCGGGTCAGAATCTAGTTTTATTTTAAAATGGTTGATTACGAATATAAATAGATAAAAGTATGTCAGAATTTTATTTTAAATTATATAAAAAATAACTCTATATATATTAATGCATAATTATATTTCATTTATAATTAAGAAATTATTGAAACTATTTAGATATTTTTTTGAAAATTAATATATTTTTAAAATATTTAGATCAACATAATAATATTATTTCAATATGATTGATTTTGATTATTTAATTGATAAAAATAAGATAGAATATTTAATTTTTCCTTTTATAAACGATAATTGAAATATATTAGGGTATAATAATATTTCAAAACTAATTACAAAATTAGTTAAAATATTTACATATAAATTTTTCAAATTAAGTTCTTGTTAACATATTTTAACATATCTTCGAATATGTTAATAGATTTATTATATATAATTAAAATAGTAAAAATATTCAATACATTGTTACTCCTATTTATCAAATCCCTAAAAATAATGAAAAGTTACTGATTGTAATTAATTATTTTTTATTGTTAGTTTAAAATAAAATGTATAGTTGAATAAATAATACACATATTTAAAGTTATGATTTCTATTAAGAGTCCATTTAGTTAAAAATCATACATGAATGAGAAATCATGACTTTTTTTAAATATATAACTAGATCTCGACCCGCACAACCGTACGGATGTTATTTTTAATTTTATATATATATATATATATATATATATATATATATATATATATATATATATATATATATATATATTAAATTGATAATGATATACATTTCTAATTTTAATGTTTTATAACTATTTAAAATATAATAACTTATAGTTTACATGTTGTAAATAATCAATTGTTTAAAACTGTTACATGTATTTTTGTCTCTTATTCTATATTTATCTTATTGTATTTATTTTTATTTATTAAACAAATTAATATCCGACGGATTATAAACAATAAAAATATATTTATTAATGCATAATAATATATAGTTCAATTATAATTATGAAATTTGGGAAAATTATGATATTGTTAAAAAAATAAATCAGGTAATAATTTTAATATGATTGATTGTGGTTATATAATAGATAAAAATATAATATAATATTTATATTTCATTTTATAAATGATAACTGAATATATTAATGTTAAATTATATTTCAAAACTAATATCAGTTTCATTTTGATAAAAAGATATAATATTTTTTTCATTTTGTATACAACAGTTGAATATATTAGTGTATAATAATATTTCAAAATTAATAACAAAATTAGTTAAAATATTTACATATAATTTTTGAAAATTAATTTGTGTTAAAATATTTATAAACAGTTTATCGAAATTTTGATATATATATATATATCTATGATTTAAATATAAGTTGAATTTCATATATAGTTATTCTTATTTATGAAATCTTTAAAATATTGGAGTTATTGTTTTTTATATAATATGAAGATTATTAATGATGGAATAATGTAGTATATTCTATTTAATATAAAGATTAATGATGATTGAAAATGTCATGTGACTAATTCTAGTTATAGTCAATTTTATTAAAAATCACACATGAATTAGAAGTCATGACTTCTGTTTTAATATAATAGATAAGGTGTCCCCTCTTTCTTGTACTTCCTCTATTTCACAATGTAAGTAGTTTAGACTAAAACAACTAATATTAAGAAAGTTGTTAAAAATTTAAAAATAATATTTAATTAATTAGTACAACCAATTGTAAAAGACTAGATATTATTTGATTGGCTACATTGTATCCAATAAATGCAAAAGTTATCTAGATATATGAAAACTATTTATAAATCTCCTTAAACTAGTTACAATAAAAAACAAAGGGAGTATAAAACTTTAGTGAGCTCAAAGGAAAAATGTCCAGCTTCCGAGTATCATTAGTTTCGGTACTGGTAGCCTGGTTAACCAAAACCGATTCACACATTTCACGTCAATCAATACATAAGAATCCCAGTGCTATTTATATTTAAATTAAAGTATGTTAACAAAGGAGAGTATCATAGTCGAATATGAGCACAAACATTGACTTCAATCCCTCCCAAAAAAATGTTACTCACTCTGTTTCTTATTACATGAAGTTTTAGCTTGATGCACATAAATTAAGAAAACTATTTTTCATCAAAAATAATCATTAAAATATAAATTAAAACCAATTTATTTAATTATAAATAAATATAATAAAAATTCAATTGGCTACACAGATTTTGATAAAATTAAAGTTATATATGTTTGTGCAAACTTTATCTATTATGAAACAACAAAACTTATCCAAAACATCATGTATATTGAAACAGAAGGATTATATTTATATAAACCCCCTAAATCATATTAAAAATTTATCAAAGCTTTTGATAATTGCTTGTGCCCTGGAAAAACTCAGATCCGGCTCTAGAGTATGCTGGGAAGAAAACGAATGGAGATAATCAGACTCATGAGATTAGAATAAAAGTATCAATCGAGTTGAAAACAAGTTTGCAGCAAAGAAAAAGTTCGAAAGGATAAAAGCAAAAGGTGCGCAATACAATGCGAGGAATGACAAAGGAACCTGGGAATCCCAAGGAACCTGTAGCAAATAAAAACTATTTGTTTTTTTTTTGTTTAAATAATCAAAACTATTTAGAAACAGAAAAAAACAAAACATTGAAGCTGACCAAATCCAGTCTTGTCTGACTTTGAATGCTGACTTTTCAAACCTTTCTTCTATTAGTAGCAAACTCAAAATCGTTACGTGCAAACAACCCCGCACGTGCGTCTCCACCGCAATGTTTGATATTTTCTTCAAAAGAACAGGATAATAATTCTTTTTATTATTTGTTTATTCACAGTAGAAGAGAATTCAAAGGTTCTCTTCACATAAATGAATCATTACCTTCTTTTTATAAGACTTGAAATTAAATTCAGTTAATCATTTTAGAATGCTGACTAGTTGTCACGTTGATTGAAAATTTGTTGGTGAAATTGTTGTTTTCGTATAATGGTCAATTATAACTATCCTTTTCCACTTAAATTTGTAATTCTTTTGTTCAACCATTAAAAGTAATATAATGATAGTACAAAAACAAAAGTAATATAATGATATCCCCACCAAAAAAAAAGTAATATAATGATATTGTGCTAAATACAGTCCTCTTATACGCCCAATAACAAAAAAAAAATGACTGGCTTTACTAGATTTTGGCACCAACTACGAATGGTAATGGAGGCCAGATTGCTACAAGAAATTAAACAACGTGCCGTTCATGTTGTCATGACTTGAATGGTCATTAAGACCAGTTACCTCATAGCACCTCGACTGTTGTATTGATACGCCAAAATTAAGTGCCAATAGAAACGGTTGTATTAGTGTTGGGCATAATATCCATACCCGAAGTATTTACCCGAACTGATCCGAAAAATAGAGTATCCGACTGGTCGGATCCTGTCTAAATATCCGAGAGACCATTTTTCAAAAATCCAAAAAATCAAAACCAAATCCGATCCGTACCGAAAACCGAATGAGTATCCGAACATATCCAAATATATAACTATATATAATATTATTTAAAATTATATTTAATAATAGCATTAATACCTAAAATTAAAATTATAAATAAAATATATTAGTATTTTAGGTATTTATAGATAAAATACATGTTTTGGATGAAAATACTCAAAGAAAATATATATATATATATATATATATGTGTGGTTATTTTCGAATAAAAAAATAACCAATTCGTACTATATAAATTGAATATTTTCGGGTGTTTAAGTTATTTTAGATAAGTTTGAATAGTTTGGATATAAAATATCCGAGTTAAATCGGATAGTCTGGTTACTTCGGATATATCCGAACCCACCCGGATCCGGGAGGATCCGACTCGAACCCGACCCAATTTTTGTAATATCCGAAAGGGACCATTTTTTCAAAATCAGAAAAAACTATACCCGAATAGATAGTATCCATATCCAAAGGGGTACCCGAATGCCCATGTCTAGGTTGTATGATTATTTGATCATCTGTAAACCTCGTGTATTGGTGGTAGAGGTGAGCGAATAAACCAAACCGAACCGACCAAACAGATCCAACCGAATCCAAAATGACCCAAACTAAATCAAACTATATGGCTAAGCCATTTGGTTCAAAATTTTATCAATCAGAATGATTCGGTTTGAGTTTGGTTTTAAACTGAACCGTACCGAAAAATCAAAGTATTTTAGTTAAATTATATATATATGCATTTAACCATTTGGACCATTAATATATTTAACCATTTACATTAAAATAATATATATATATATATATATATATATATATATATATATATATATATATATATATATATATACATTTAAATAAATAGAATAAACACAACTAAAGTTAAAAATAAAAGCATATGAATCTTCGACATCAACATCAAAACCGAAAAATTGCTTATGATATTTATATTACGTTTAAAGATAATAATAAAAATTATTAAGATAAATTTTCTATATTTTTAATTTTTGATGTACTTTACTTTTAAACATGAAGAAAATAATAATTTAGTATCAAATAATTATTTCTTTATGTGTTTATAAATTATCTATTTTTAACTAAACTAGATAAAATTAAGAAAAATCAACTCGACTGAATTGACCCAACACAACGAATCCAAATTAAAACCAAACCAGAACAAACTAAAACCGAACAAAAAAGAAACTAAACTGAAGTAGAACCAAACCGAACCGATCCGAACACAAACCAATCCAAGCTAATTGGGGTTGACTTTCGTTAAGGTTTTCATAGATCTAAATAAACCAAACCAAACCAAAATCCGTAATTAAACTGAAATGCCCAACCTGATTGGTGGATATAAACAAAATTTTAAAACGCTCTTTTATGCAATTCTAGAGTCCTGAGAATATTGTCATATTTTTTTCTGTAAAGCGACAGCCAAATCGATCGGATTAAATCTTTCTCAAATTGATAGCTCTCGGAGCTCAGTAATGTTTTTATAACAGACTTTTTAAATATAGTTAGAACTAGGGGTTGGCCCGCCCTTCGGGCGGGTAAGTTTACGCTAAAAATATTTTATATTGAAATATATTTTTGTTCTATAAAATATTAGAATTTTACTTTGTATTGAAATAATAATATAATCTGTTTTTATTCTAAGATCACACTGCAAATTAATTTATTAAATTTTGTTGCTTTGAATTGAAATGATCACTAATATTTTTTTTCCTACATTAATAGGCATATGTCCGTGCTTCAAGTGGAATATTGTGTTTTATTGTTGTTAAGTATAATCTATATGATGTAATTATTTGATCGTTTTTATTTGCTAAAAGTATTATTTGGTATTTTGTTTGTGTTATGTAGTAATAGGTAATACATTAATATATTTTGTGTTTATTTTTTCAATATTGCGTAGTACTTATCAGTGATGCAGTGAACATCTGGTGTAAATCATAATAAATTTCAATAACATTGTATTTAGGTATGTGTTGATTATAAAATTAAAGATTTTAGCGTCAAATTGTATTCTATTTTTTAATATTTTTGAAGATTATTCTTTAAGATATTTTTTACCATTTTTCCATATTTTGACATTGAGTCATCACCATCTATGTATTTTGTTTACTTTTCTGTGTGTAGTGTTTTCACCATCACCATCAACGTCACCTCTGTGCTCTTGTTCTTCCTCGCATTCTTCGCCTCAATTATATTTGTTGTAAATCTTACTTATGATTTCCAAGCTGTGAAGTTTTTTCTCACAACATTATAGGCCGTTCAAGTCAATATTGGCTCTTCCTTTTCTTCTTAAGATTTCAGCTAATGGTCCTTGGGTTAGGTCAGAGTTAAGTCATATTTGATGTTGTCTTCCTCGTATTTGGCTTACCATTGATAGTCCATGTTCGTCTTGGTTTTCAAGATCTGATTTTTTATCTGACTTCTATGCTCTCTTTCATAACTCGAATATGGTTCCACAGTTTGCTGCTGTCGTTTTGTCTCTCTTTCTCTCTTTAATTTTTAATCTCATTGTAGCTATTATAACTGCTTGCGTCTCTGGTGGTTTTTCCTTTCGCCATGTTTACCACTTCATGTTTGGATATTATTTTCCTCTATATATGCTTTGTGGGCTTTGAAAATTATTTATGATCTGAATTCTAGTTTTTTGGTGGCTTCTTTTTTTTCATCCCTCTGCTTGTTTTCTTCTTTCTCTGCTTCCCTCGTTATACTTGTGCATAGTTAGTTTTTTGGGACTTTGTTTCCTTCTATCTAGAGCTTTATGGTTTTTTGTTGGCATGGATGCCTTGTGGTTGTTTAGTTTGTGAAGTACTTCTTACCTCTTAGCTAATAGTTGTGCTTCCGGTGCTTAAGGCATTGTCTTCATGTTTCGTGGTGACTTTGACTTTTCGGTGATTATTCTTCCTTTGACATGCTTTCTTAGTTCTTTGCTTTAGTTCTTGATCACGCTATTTTGTGTTCAGAGGATTAATTGATTAATTAATCTCAAACTTTACATTTTTACTCTTTTCTGACATATGCTTATTCTGGCCAAAACATTATAATGTAATGTGTGGTAAATAGTCTTTGTTTATGATCACCTTTCAGATTCAGACATTTATTGAATTAGTGTTATTATGATACTATTTTCTCTATAATTTTGGAGGTTTTAGGTTTAGATTTGTGCTGTGCTTTAGTTTCTTCTTCTTAATTTGATTATTTTATAATTTTAATAGTAAGATAAATATATAATTTATGAATAAATATTAATTAAAATAACAAAATAGTGAAAGTTTATGCTATCTTTAGTTTTGAATAAATTAAATTTTAAAATATATTTGTATTATTTTATTTATTTTTCATTCATCTTGAATTTTAGTGAGTCATAAAATAGATTATTCATATGATGATGGTTAATGTGACAAAGATGAAATATGATGAGTTGCATATAGAAGTCATTTGTGTACACTAGAGATTAAAATTACGATTAAAAGTTTTAGGGTCAATCCATAAAGAAAAATGCACAATTAAAAAATGTTTGGCCAAATTATACAAATCTTAAAAGAAAAAGATTTAAAATGTAAAAAAAAAAATATGAGGACACGTGTTGCAAAAGCCTCTTCCACATGTCACATGAAGAGAGAAAACTTAACCTTATATATATATATATTTTGTGATCTTTTGCAGAAATTTAATTTTAATAAACCCAAACAGATATAACCAATCATTATGTAAAGTACATAAACTTACCGTCAAATGTTTATGAATCGAAAGTTTCACGATTACTCGTATATTCCGGTATATATGTTAGTTGTAATTGTAATAGAAAATTTTGTAATAATATTGTGCTGAGTTTAAAAGACAAAAATATTATATGTGTTTCTTTTCATTGAATAATTGGTTACCATAGACCATAGTTACATATCAGACGTTAGTACTTCTATTTTGTTTAGTTTTCATGCAAAATATTAGATTGGTGTTTCTTTTCATTGAATCACTGGTTGCCATAGATACATATCAGAAGTTAGTACTTTTATTTTGTTTAGTTTCCCTGTCAAGTGATGCATGGCTATCTAGATACTCGTTGATTCATTCATCAACCCAATTAATACACCATGTTAATGATTTCACGTGGTGGTATTTATTTATGCAATGCTAACGCATATAAAGTCATATAACGTGTTGTATGTAAGATAAAAGTTAATTGAAGCAGGTGAGGTTACCAAATACCAAGTGCATGCAGATCCAGTCATACGAAAGTAAATACAATTCAATATCATCTATTATAGATGGTAATCTACAGATAAAAGGCCTCATGCATTGACTTGACTCTGTCAGTCTTGTCTTGCTCATTATCCATAATGTATCAAACTAATCATAACTGCTAACTTTATGAGTTTAGGTTTAGTTGGACATTAATGCTTTACGATACTATCCTGATTATGTGAGAAAATTCTGCTAGAAGAATAATAGTACAACATTGGTTAACCGGATGACATTGTTCTTAACCAAAACCGATCTTGATTATTAACAATGTGTAAAATTGGTGTGCATGGATTTTTTTACTCGTTAACCCAGTTTGTTTGAATCTACATTTGTGTATGCATTCCCTTATTGATATCGGATTTTTTTAAAACTTTGGATTTGCTATTATATATGTATAGCACCACGTTACTTTGTATAAAAAACATAACCAGTTGGATGCAGGGTGAGCACGATAAACAATATGGAACAGAGAAAATTAAGATAAGCTCAAATGTAACTTGGCGTTGGTCTAATATCATGCATTTTGGTGGATACAACATGGAGTAGTGCATCTTTGTTTTTGCTCCGGTATGTCTTCCAAGGCTCCAAGCTACGGTGTATTCAGTCTGGAGGAAGAGGAATATACAGAAGGAAACATGGGGAGTCATCGCAAGATCAATCTCGCCTAAGCAGCTACATTGATAAGCGGTTCGGAATCGGATCGACTCACTCCGAGGCACTGGAAATGCTCAGTCTGATCATCTCTTGAGGCTTGGTTTTTCAATAGCTAAGCTGAGAGTAGTCTTGTAGTTGGAGCAATTCTTTTCACCTTTTCAGGAATATTTCCAAACAATGATGCTTAATTTGTAAAAAAAGTATTTTATCTGAATAAACTTAACATTCACTCCAAAAAAATATCATGCATGATTAAACTGGAAAGTTCGAATGTGAATTAAGAAGAACTAATCGATGAGAAACGAGGATGGAGGCTAATCAACACCAATTCAAGAGTTGCTACCTCTTATCTAATTTATTTACTTTCTATCAAAACAACAATAACCACAGTTAACTGAGCAAAAAAATAAAAAAAATCATATTGTATAATACAGATTGTCACAAACATCAAATTCTATTTAGTTTTGCATAAAATCTGAAAATATCAGTTAAATTAAAAAAAATCAAACATCATTTAAAACAAAATGGAGGGAGTAATTATTTTGAATGAATGAAAAATAATGTAGGAATAATTAAATCATATAAATTTTGGTTTCTTCTGTCCACAGTGAATCCAGTTTAGTAGAAAAAAATAAAAACAAGTACATGATTTAAAGTTTGAGTTAATTTGTTGAAAATACATAAAAAAGTAGAAAATTAGTTATCTGCCATGAACAGTAAATTCTGGCAAAGTAGATGTATATAAAATTACAGTTATATCCCGTACTCCTCTATCCTCTCAAACGCAGCGATTGTCCTTGACCTTCCTCGCTCGAGCGTATCAGCGAGTTGCTCAGAAGCTTCTTGTGTTTCATGTCTTCTACGAGGCTCCCTTCGAGCTTGAACTGTTTGATCTTGCCTAAGGACTCAATATTGATTAACCTAATTCAGAAGGAGATTAAACAAAAGTGAGCTGAAGAATTACGAACCTTGAGAGAATCGAAGGTCGTCTTGAGATCTCCGTCGTCTATATTCAGGAGAGTGGAGCTTTTGAATGATTCAGGAGCGATGATGATAAAACAAGAAGGAAACAAAACAAAAGCCCTTTTCAAATAAACCATTTTTTTGCCAGATTCAAACAAGAATTAAATTTAATGTATTTATATTATTGGCAAAGTTCGTTCGGCTTTATTAAAGATAGCTATCTTGTATTTGGGGATTAAATGTTTGAAGTTCTTTTGCTTTTCTGCGTATTTGAGTCTGTGGATTTGGGGATTAAATGTTGAGTCTGTGGATTAAATGTTTGGGGATTAAATGTTGAGTCTGTGGATTTGGAGAGGATCTTGCAGATTATGTCGGCGTCTTGCGAGATTCCGACTTGTTGCGTTTTGGGAGGAGTATGTAATGATTTGTGGATAATCAAGTTTGAAGCTTTATGTGTCCATGGAGTTGATTCGAGAATTGAGCTCTGTTCGATCTGGTTGAAAAGTATGTAGAGTCAACGGAGATGATGAAGAAGATATGTTTGTGGGATAAGGATATTAAAGTCAATAATTTTTATGAATAGTTCGTAATAGTGTCGAAATGGTAGATCCCTAATTATGCAATATTGTGTGTGTATACAATGCAAATTCCCTTAAAGTTTAGTTCATTGTCCTTTGTGTTTCATATATTATAAAGATTTTGATCCCAAAATATCGACCAACCCTACAATGCATATACTCATTTGAATCTCAAAAAACTCGAGCAACCCATTAGTTATAAGGTTCATAAAATAGTTATTTATGGAACATTGCAACGAGTGCAAAACAGAAAGACAAACATGTCGACTAGATGAATCAGCAATCCAAATCCAACGGCTCAAAGTCCACGAAATACGCAAGCAAGTGTTGCTCCCATTTACACCTGATTATATTATTTAATCAAAATAACAAATAGACAAGAGGATGGTTCTTTGATAAAAAAAAAAAAAAAACAAGAGGATGGTTCCATGGCCCTTCTTGTTTAATAATTTTGATTTTATTAAGATCCACCATTAAAAAAGTCCCCCTTAAACGACAAAGAAATGGTAAACACCAAATGGCTCTTGTGTGTAGTATATATACATGTTTCCACTCTCTTCTCTACTCAAATCAATTCTTCTCCCTTCTCTGTTTTCAATCGTCTCAAGAATAATATCAATGGCCAATCATAGCGAAGTATCTGCACTTTGGTTCATCGAGAAGCATCTACTCGACGAGCTTTCTCCAGTGGCTACAGATCGATGGATGATACACGAATCAGCTTCAACGGAATCTAGCTCCGATTCCTCTCCTATGATCTTCAAAGCATCATCATCATCATCAGCTCCAGTTGATTTCTCTGGATCCATGTTCAAACCTGAAATTATCGATCTCTCGACGCCGAGATTCATGGATTCGATTCCGGTTTCTGATTTCGATTTTAAACCTTCTTATCAAACCGGAAATCAAATCGAACCGGAGCTTAAAAATCAAATCCCATGTGCGTCTGACGACTCGCAATCGAACCGAAAACCACCACTCAAGATCTCGGTTCCAACGAAAACCGGATGGATTCAATTTAATCCGCAACCGGAAGTTACTAAACCGAGTCAAGCGATCGCTGAAGAGAGAAAGCATTACAGAGGAGTGAGACAAAGACCGTGGGGTAAATTCGCGGCGGAGATTCGAGACCCGAGTAAGCGAGGTTCTCGCATTTGGCTCGGGACGTTTGACACCGCGATTGAAGCGGCTAGGGCTTACGACGAAGCAGCGTTTAGACTTCGGGGATCAAAGGCCATTTTGAATTTCCCGTTAGAGGTCGGGAAGTGGAAGCCAAGCTCCGATGCTGATGGCGAGAAGAAACGGAAGAGAGAAGAAATCGACGATGAGGATGTGACGGTAGTAGTAGAGAAAGTGTTGAAGACGGAACAAAACGTTAACGGCAAAGAGGCTTTTCCGTTTGAAGCTTCAAACTTAACGGACTTATGCGACTGGGACTTGACGGGGTTTATTAACTTTCCTCTTCTGTCACCGTTATCTCCTCATCCATCCTTTGGTTATTCGCAGTTAGCCGTTGTTTGATTATGTTCTAGTGTTGGCGTGCACGCGCGCTAATGTGGACTTCTTGTACACGTAGGTGCATGCGATTGGAAAATAAAGCATCTACAAACATGTGTTCATATTTTTGGGCTATTTCTATTTGTTCATTCTTTTTTCATAATCATAATACTTATTTTTATTTTATTGAAAACCGGAGAACTGATTTTGCGTTGTTTTATCTTAGAAGATATTATTTGAACAATTTTATTTGATGAGTCGATTTAGTTTCTCTCGGGATAAGATAATTGATAGGGTGGTAAAAAAAGGATAGGCTTGTCATCGGGTCGTAGTCGCACGTGCGTTGTAGACCTAGGCATAAGCCATAAGTGAAAGCCATGTATCCTGAAGAATATTTTCTTGCATGGTGAAATCTCTATGCAAATAATTAAAATTTGAATCTAATACGTGAAGAACTTGACCTTTTTTGTTCCTATAACCAATCCAAGTGTTTTGTTGGATCTTTTATTATGTATTAGTATACTATCTCATAAGTCATGCTTTGGTCTATGGCCTTGGGTTATTCATACATCTATATAAATCTAAAGCATTGAGCAGTGTGGTGATTTTGTTTCAGTTGTGATAATTACATGTGATGACGCTCTGATTTCATCGAAGGAGAGAAGCCTGACATGACTTATGCTTCTTAAAGTGATTGGAGTGGAAGAAAAGTCAAAACAGGTTAAGACTAAGAGGAGGCAGAAGAAATGTTTAAAATCTAGAAGATTCAACTTTAAACACAGGCCACAACCACTTTATATGTAAAGGAAAGACTCTGGTGTGTGGAGTTAAGGAATACTAAGGCTGCTAAAGTGGACTCTGCACAAGTTTTAGCAGGAGGTTTGGGCAGCTTTGGATTTATGCCAATTTGTCTATGAGTTTTTGGGCTCTAGGTCGAGTTAAAGTAGTCCAAAATGATCACAAGAACCAGAGGATCAGTGGAAATTAACAGAGTTATACAATGGAATATGGATATAACCTGCAACAAAAAAAAGAAAAGTCGGCGCAGTGTTGGCAAGCTCAGTTCACATGTTTTCTTGTATTGAATAAAGGAGTGAGATCCTGGCACATAAATTGTAACGTAACATGAGAACATGACAGTTTCAGGACTTATGTTGAGACTTTTGGTGAGTCTTTAGTGCAATATTGGAAAGGGCTTATTGTGATTACTGTTTCTGGCTAAAGTTAGTGGTATTAGAAGTAGGGATGGTAATACAGGCACATCAGCTGTAGCACACTCCTTACAGCCTTCTGCGGCCACACAAATATTCGGAAAATAGGCAACGAGAAGACAACATATGTTTAGGAGAAAGGAGAAACAAGAAAAAATGAAAATTTGAAGAAGAAAATATGAGGAAGAGAAAAAAAATATATGAAAAAGAGAGTTAATGCGATCGCAGCAAGGTATCAAATATCGACCAATCTGCACCGTCCATTTCATAGTATACATCTATTTCCAATCATTACCGTCTATAACTTGGCCGCAACTCCCAACAACATTACACTCTTTCGTTTCGCTATATAGACAATATACTCTCATATCTCAAAAGTTCTTGGAGACAACCAAAACATCAACATAAAATAACCGCCAGTCACAACTTTCACATTTACCATGGGAAGAAGCAGTCTGGACTTGCTGTAGCAATTGTATTCTTAGCCTTGGTTCAAGTCTCCGTTTATATATTGCTTCGTGGAATGTTAGCTGCATGTTCTGATGGGGACAAAGCTGACTTCACACAGCTTCTCACTAACCTCTCTGGCTCTCCTGGTTTTTGCGTGTAATTCCTCACAATGCTAACTATTTTTCTTCTTCTTTTAAATCCAGAGAAGTTGTACATGATTCATGGTCTATGCCACTTATGAAACAAGCTGAAATAGCATGTGAGACTGTGAAGGAAATGAAAGAGTTGAGTCAAGGATACAACATTGTTGGACAATCTCAGATTCTCAGGTACTTGCATACTTTCTTGACACCAAACTACCCAAGAAAGATAGTTTTTGATCATTACCCGTTTTAATTTTCTGGATGACTGATAACAATGATGAGTGATGAAACAGGGGAACCTAGTGGCTAGGGGCTTGATTGATTTCTGTGATGGTCGACCTCCGGTTTTCAACTATATATCTTTAGGAGGTCTTCACGCTGGAATCTCCTCTCCTCCGATGTGTGATATTTTCTGATTTTCCTTTAATCTTCTTTTTAAATGTTTTCCCTTGATTTCACTCGATCAATAACAGTTCTAAGGTGTTCTTTTTGTCTTTTCTGGGATAACATCTGGATTGGTTTGTGAAGTAGTTTGACTATTTGTAGCCCACATTCACTTTCTTGGCCTCGCTTTACATATGATTGTTCAAGTGCCTATAGGATTTTCCAATCTATGCCCAATAATCTTTGGGTAATCATACTTAAGTTGTTCATTGCTAGGGATATTTTAAGCGATCTCAGAGGATCAATTAACGCACAAACACTACAAGAAAAATGGCTTTTATTAGCGGACGAAAAACGCTATCTAACGATACAATAGTGGTTTATGAAACGCTGTATCATCGCCCGTGATAATAGGTCGGACACATTAGATAGCGGTTTTTTATTGTGCTATCTTATTGTTATATATTATAGCGTTTTTTATATGCAATTAATTATTCTTTAATAGCATATTTTTTCTGCTATTGTTTGCATTATTAAAAAATAAAAAAAAAAACAAAAAAAGCAAATAAAAATATTTTAAAAATTTTATATATCAAAATTAGTTAACCGGGTACAAACTAAACAAAGCTAAACCAGAAAAAAAAAAAGAAACTAAACCTAACATATCTAAACCTAATAGAGCCGCCTCTCTGTTCTTCTTCTTTATCGGCTCCACCACCACCGCTAACTTCTTCCATCTTCACACCAAAGCTTCTTCGGATTCTGACGGAGCTTGGCTAGTCTTGGACGCCCCGGCTCGGCGAAGTCCCAGACCTTATTTGCAGGTGACCGGTGGTGGTAAGCAAAAAGGAACAGATCCAATTGAATCTTGAGAGACTTACGATCTTAACAGATACGGTCTCGAACGAATCGACGTGTGTAGCTGCGGAGAAGGTGATAAAACACACACAAAAGGCGTTAGAGGAGGAGAAGGAGAAAGGAGAGAGAACATTAGAGACGAACCTAGATAAATCTCTCCGAAGGAGCCGCCGCCAATCTTGCGTCCGAGCTTGTACTTGCCGCCGATGATGCGTTCCATGGCATATCTCTGATCAGGAAAAAAATGAATCTGGGATCAGTTCGTGCGCGTTGATGGACAAGAGAGAGAAGAGAGATAAGGATATATGGTTGATCTCAGTTCTTACGCTATGGATGCGCGTTGTGTGCAGAGAAAAAGAAAAGTAGAAGATGAATCAGTTAGAGAAGTGAGGTGGAGAGAAAACGTACAGAGGAAGATGGAAAATAAACAATTCTTAGCCATTGATTTATGTAAAATCCAATGGTCAAAAATAGTTATCCCTGATTTCAAGAATCAACCAATAGAAAAGCAGTACATGGATTGATCTTTTGACCTTCAGATCATAATTAATCAATGGTCCAAATAAAATAACACATTTTTTATTATCTATAGTTGTTTTCGAAATTGTTTGAACTTAAAAAAAATAGATAACATATTTAATATTTCAAATATAAACTTGTGTGATTTGAATTTTGTGGTTATATAATTAAAGAAAAAAAATTATCTGGTAGTTTTGTGTTTATGTTAAAACAAGTAGAATTCCAATTTTAAGGTTTTAAGTTTATTGTGGTTGTTTAGAGTTTATGAGTTTAAGTTTTTTTTGATAAAAAAAGTTTTAAGATTTTGTGTTGAAATTCTGTGAGTATACATATAACAAATTTATTTTGGTTTTAACGTGTATGTATTGGTATTGAAATTTTAGAGCTATAAAATATGAAGTTTATGATTTTAAACTTCAAGATTATGTATGATATATGGTTTGAATTTATTGTATATAGGTTGGTGTTTGATTTTAAAATATCTCAGTTTATAATTTTATATTTAAGATTTGGAGTAAGTTCTAAAATATTATAAATATTATAATTGTATTAGTGTTTAAATTTTGTTTTTTAGAGAATAGGGTTCATAAGTTTGTTTAGGGTTTAGGGATTCAAAATGTACACTATTGTAGCGTTTATTATTTTATGTGCTATTAAATATATACTATTATAGCGTTTCCAATTATGATGCTCTATCATAGCGTTTCTAAAAATACAAACGCTATCTAAAACTAACGGGTATATCAACCATAGCAGAAAGCGAAAAAACGCTATACTGGTCTGCTATTAAAACACATTTTTCTTGTAGTGAAAAAAACAAGATAACTAAATGAAAAGTGACTATAGATTTGTAATATATGTGAATAAGATAAGTAATAACGAGTCAAACTAAGTTACCACCGGATATGAGACAAACAGAGAAGTTGCTCTAATTTGAGCTTATTTTATCTTTGATTGCCTTCTTCCACAAGGCGGAGGAGAAAATAGTCTCAAGCCACTACAATGTCTCAAACACAATGTCTTTTAAACTAAAGTCGTTCAAATCGATTTTTGAAGAAACACAATTTGTTGGGGTTAGTGTTGCAATTAAATTAACTTTAAAAATACGCTACAGAGTGGTAAACTATCTCTTCCAAAGATGGATCAGAAAAACCCTAGAAATTATTAAGTGAACCCTAATCAGAAGGAAGGAGTGAAAGACAAGAAATCTGACATGAATAATGAAAATTGAGGAAAAAAACTGAATTCAATAAGTTTGACAAAACAACATAGAAGAGATATATGGTTGTCAATCATCATAATCATCATAATCTACGTTGCAACAATATTGTTTTCTAAAATAAAGTGGAGATGAGCTATGCAGTACTTTACCTTTTTTATTGGATATAAATTTTGGAAAATAGGAAACAGGTTGCTCTTTGTGAATAAAAGGGATCACAATGTTGATATTATCAATGCAGCAATCATGGAGCAGAAGCTTTCGGAGGAGGCAGTCAACTACCAGCCAAAGACTCTCATGACCGATCAGTCTTTCAAAATAAACTCCATCCAATAAGTCATTCCCTCCACTTCAACAATGTATTGTGTGGTAGATGCTTCATGGAAAACTCCAAATGAAAATGCAGGAATAGGCTGGTTCTTACATATCAAAGAAGTCACTCTTTAGATGCAAGAAATCTCATCGATCATGCCTACCACATCTCCATTGCAAGCAGAAGCAGTGGCCAGTTCCTAGCTACTCAACATATGAATGGACTCTCATATAAAGATGTTGTTTTTTAGGTGATAGTGCAGAACTGATCAGGTGTTTTCCCATGCTCCACAAACAACAATCCGACAGACACCACTGATTAATGAAGCAACATCGACAATCACAGATATATGGAGTCTATTACGAAGTAACCAATTCACCTATCATAAAATCCCTTGATGTTTGGTGCAGAATGCAGATCACTTGGCAAGGCATGCTAGGACAAGCAATCAACAATATGTAATCCGATGTTTTATGTAAAAGGCCACTAGGCTGTACCAATGTTTCAATATGAATGAATAAAATTACTGACAAAAAAAAAAGAAATCAAAGTTTCAGAAGAAAACAAAAAAAATGAATAAAAGGAATTTGAGTCTTTTAATCTGAACACAAAAGTCAAAACCCTAGTCACAAACACAAAAAAAAGAAGGATGACACGTCATGATGTTTTTTTGTAAGCACAAACTTAAACACTCCTCTCCCCTTCCGAAAAGCTTGAACCAAATATAAGCCTAGGTAGACAAACATCTGCTTTCAGTATCCATGACATTTTCCTACCCAAAATCAATTCTAGTCTCATTTCATGATTTTAATCAATGCCACTTATGAGTCCAAAGTGAAGACCAACAATGCTCATCTCGGTCTTGTATTCGAACTCGTCACCATAATGATAATTATGAATGCTTAATGAAACTGAAATAATAACATTAGCTGGCAATGTTGTAAAAACACATTAGAGGCAATCAAAAGAACTCAAATGCACTAAAAATACACTACAACAAACTATATTATTTTCCTCGTCATTGAAATGCTATTTTAAACAAAAATTCTAATAAAAAAGTAACTACTTGATCATTATACTCAATCAATATTTTTAGTAATAAAAAGTCATCTATTCTATTAATTTAGCAGTATGACCAATTGATAAAAAGTCGTGTCCAACATGTATTCCATTTATTTAAGGATTAGTTATTATTCTCTTTATCTGTCAATATCTAATTTATTTATAACTCCCATTTGATTCCCCTTATTTTCGGATCCACTCATGTCAAAATCGACAGTTTCATAATGCAATCGATAAAAGTAATCATATTAAACATGTTTGATACCAATATAATTGAGTAATTGACTACATCAATTTTTCACCATGTTAATCTCGATTCGTTCCTAACACCTATAATTTTTAAGTAAAATTAATTCAAAAGATTCTAATAGGTTTAGATAGATACTAACAGATCAATATAAATGTAACATGTCTAAATAGATAATCCTATTAGATTTTAATTTTAAATAGGTTGATTTATTTTATTGTCAATTATATTTGATATATATACTTTGAAAGATTAAATGGCTTACATTTTGATACTTAATCTTTTTATATATATTTTAATATATTATGACTGTTTTAATGCTAATAATTTTAAAAATGTTATACACAAAAATATAATTTTTTTTACCATATATGAAAAAAACAGAAAATTATAAAAGATAAAAAAAAAACAGAAAATTATAAAAGATTATAAACCAACATTATACATGCATGTTAAAATTTAGAATAAACGAATATGATTAGAAAGAAACGGTATAATGAATATCGATTTGATTAGATAAATTAATTTAAACTGATTATAAATAAATCGATTTGATTAGATAAACTTTAGAAATGTAACCAATTAATTTAAACTGATTATAAATATTTTGATTTTTTATTAAGGAAGAATTGTAACCGTCAATTATAAATAATTTGAAAATGTAACCAATTAATTTAAACTTTAGTTAATAGTCTGGCTCATGCCACAAGAGGAATTGGTAGGATTGTTCAAAAGTATGGTTAAGGAGGAAGAAATTAAGTGTTGCGGAGACCAAACAAAAACTGGTAGTTGGACACAACCGCTGTCGCTATGTGTAGAAGGAGCTTAAGATTTGATGCAAGTGGAGGAGCTGGAACTTTGCAAAGTCGAGATTATGAGGAGGTTAGTAGTGATTCAGTGTTGTTACCACTGGAGACGCAGTCCTATCGAACCGTAACACTGGTATGTCGTGAAGAGTCCAAAGGTGGAGTTGTTTGGCTTTATTCTTTATTGTTGCCCATGATCCAAGTGTTGTGACAACAGTTTCTTATATTTCAGCTTGAGAACAAAGTATCAGAGTGTGGTTTCAGCAGGATCAGAGTTCATCTTTCTCGTAGGTGTTGAGTGGGTTTGAGTTTACAAAGAGAGATCGTATATACAGAGATTCTGTTGATAACTATGTTGGCAACAAACTTAACAAAAATATGGGAGAATAAATGAGGGAAGGGTGGGGGGGGGGGGTGGGGGAGAGTTTGTCTATGAGTGTTGGGTTCCTTCTAGATGGAGGAAATCCAATGGGTTTGGTTGGTGATAACCAAACTTGGTGGTGATGGGCCATTGGTATTAGTCCATGAGATTAGTATTGGGCCTTGAGATGATTAGGGTTAGTGAGATACATATATAAAGTCTCTTAACCTAATTGTTTGTGGCAGTCAAGCAAGCAGAGATTACACAGCAAACATAATACAAGAAAAGAAAGAAGAGTACTCAAGAAGACTCTTGACACAAAAGAGAGAAAAAGAGAGAAGAAGGCAGATTTCGTCTGGGTTTGTCAAGGCAGGTTTGGAGGATCAAACGGATCCTGATCGGGCTGATATTTTGTGAGAAGCTTCTTCAGTCAGTGGGTTAAAGGTTCACCGAAGGGATTTGGATTCTAACGGTTGGATCTTCTGTTGTCTGGGTTTTGGTGAAGCTGGTCGTCACAGTTCTTCAGTGGTGCTGTCTTGAGTGTTTGGTAAATCCGACGGTGAGATCTTCTCTGATTGAGCTGAGATTTGGCAGAGGTGTTGTTGACTTGTTCATCTTGGATTTGTACGGTGGGATTAGTCTCTGGTTGCCGGAATCCTTGTGAGCTGAGGTCGTTTGGTTGCTGCCGGTTTTGAAGCTTTGTGTTGCTCTCTTGTTGTTGTTGTTCTTGTGTTGGAGAAGCTCTTTGTAGCTTGTGTCTCTGTTCTGTTCAGGTTGTTGAACAGGGAGGACGTGGTTGTACTCACATACATTTATATAGTGGATTGTTGAGTGGACTACGGTCCCGTGGTTTTTCCTTCTCACATCGAGGAGGTTTTCCACGTTAAAATTGCTTGTCTCATTTAGTTATCGCTTATATCATATCCTGCTATCGTCGAAGTATTTTCCTCACAGGTTCTCACAAGGTCAGGGGAAACACGACCGTTGTATTCCGCTGCGCCGTGTCCGCTTCTATTTCCCCAACAAAGTGGTATCAGAGCTTCTGGTTTTAGAGCTTTGGGTTTGATAACTTCGGGTTATTATTGCTTGTGAGAACGATGGAGAATATGGGCAGGATGGAGAATATGGGCAGGATGATAAGCTTGAATGGTGCTAACTATCATCTATGGAAGGGCAAGATGGAGGACTTGCTCTTTGTTAAAGAATCCCATGTTCCAGTCTTTGAGGAGAAGAAACCTGAGAAGAAGACGGATGAAGAGTGGAAGCTGCAACATCGCCAAGTGTGTGGGTTGATAAGGCAGTGGGTAGATGATAATGTATTGCATCATATTGAGACTGAGACGGATGCTCGTTCTTTGTGGAAGAAGCTGGAGCAGTTGTTTGCTAGGAAGACCGGAAACAACAAGATGTACATGATCAAGAAGTTGATTGAGCTGAGGTATCAGGAGGGGACTCCGATGACAGATCACTTAAACGCGTTTCAGGGATTGCTCAACAAGCTGTCTGATATGGGCATCAGGTTTGATGATGAGATTCACGGTCTATGGCTTCTCGGTACTTTACCGGATTCTTGGGAGGTTTTCAGGATGTCTCTTTGTAACTCCGCGTCGGAAGGTGTTATTTCGATGGACTCAGTGAAGAACAGTGTTCTTAATGAGGAAGCAAGAAGGCAGTCGAATGCTAGCAGTTCGCGTTCAGATGTCTTTGTTACTGAGTCAAGGGGGAGAAGTACAAGTAGAGGTCCCAAGAGTGAGAGGAACAGGAGCAAGAGCAAGTCTAATAGATTTGCAAATTTGGAGTGTTATTTCTGTCATAAGAAAGGGCACATGAAGAAGGATTGCTGGAAGTTGAAAAACAAGCAGCAAGGAAATCAAGAAGAAAAGGTGGATCGGGTGACCGTCACCGAAGATCAGTTTCTCATTCTTCTTGAGGGTGATGCCATTAATGTCGCATGCCAGGACACCAATTGGGTGATTGATAGTGGAGCTACTACTCATGCTACATCACAGCGGGATTTGTTTTCTACCTGTACTACGGGTAATTATGGTTCCGTGAAGATGGGGAATGATGCGATGGCTCAGGTTGCTGGCATTGGAGATATTTGCTTGGAGACTAGTCTTGGTACTAGGCTGGTGCTTAAGGATGTTAAGCATGTTCCCGACATTCGGATGAATCTGATTTCTACGGGAAGACTTGATGATGAGGGTTATTTCAGTTTGCACGGTGGTGGTAAATGGAAGCTCTCTCGTGGTTCTTTGATTGTGGCTCGAGGTGAGAAGTCTTCATCTTTCTATTGGATGCAGGCTAAGGTCTCCAAGGATGTTGTTAATGCGGTGGAGAATGATAATGTCATGGAGTTATGGCATAAGAGACTCGGTCACATGAGTGAGAAGGGAATGGCTGTGTTGTCTAAGAATGAGGTGATTCCAGGAATCTCTGGTTTGCACCTGCAGAAATGTTCGCATTGCTTTGCGGGAAAACAACACAGGGTATCTTTCAAGTCTTCTGCGCCTTCTAGGAAACCCGAGGTACTGGATTTGGTACACTCAGATGTGTGTGGTCCAATGAAGACAAGATCTCTTGGTGGCGCATCATATTTTGTGACTTTCATTGATGATCATTCAAGGAAGTTGTGGGTATTTCCTATGAGGACGAAGGATCAGGTGCTGGGATATTTCAAGCATTTTGTGGCGTTGGTTGAGAGACAAACGGGGAAGAAGCTGAAGTGTATCCGCAGTGATAATGGTGGAGAGTATCTTGGACCATTTGATGCTTATTGCAAAGAGCATGGAATAAGGCATCAGTTCACGCCACCTTATACTCCACAGTTGAATGGGTTGGCTGAAAGGATGAACAGGACGATTGTCGAGAGGATGAGATGTTTGATCTCACAGTCAGGCTTATCGATGACTTTCTGGGCAGAAGCTTTGAACACGGTGGTTCATGTGCTGAATTTGTCACCAAGTGCTCCATTGGATGGTGATGTTCCAGAGAGAGTTTGGACTGGTAAGGATGTTTCTTACAGTCACTTGAGAGTCTTTGGGTGTAAGGCATTTGTTCATATTCCCAAGACTGATAGATCGAAGCTTGAGATGAAGTCGCGGCAGTGTGTGTTCATCGGTTATGGTCAGGATGAGTTCGGGTACAGGTTTTATGATCCCGTTGAGAAGAAGCTCGTAAGGAGCAGAGATGTTGTGTTCATGGAAGATCAAACGATTAAGGACATTGACAAGTCCAAAATTCCAACTCAGGTTTATGAAGGTTTGATCGATATAGAGGCTACTCCTTCTACATCAGTCCACGGTGAGGTTGAGGTTGAGGTTCAGGATGATACACCCGGTGCAGATGCTCCCGCACATGAAGATGGCAATGGTGATCATGGTGACGATCATGGTGAGACACCAGCTGCTGAGAACCAACCTATTGTTGTGAGAAGATCCGAGAGGGGTCTTAAACCGTCGACAAGGTATGATCCTAGTGAGTATGTTTTACTTACTGATGGGGGAGAGCCTGAAAGCTATTATGAAGCTTTGGAGGATGAACACAAGGATCTGTGGTTTGGAGCCATGGATGAGGAGATGGATTCTTTTGAAGAGAATCACACTTTTGAGTTGGTGGAATTGCCTAAGGGCAAGAAGGCTTTGCTTAATATGTGGGTGTACAGAACTAAGCATGAAGATGGAAATAAGCCACCCAGATACAGGGCTAGACTGGTTGTGAAAGGCTACAGCCAGAAGAAGGGGATTGATTATGATGAAATCTTTTCTCCTGTTGTGAAGATGTCATCCATTCGGGTTGTTCTTGGATTGGCAGCGAGCCTTGATCTTGAGGTTGAGCAAATGGATGTGAAGACTGCTTTCCTTCATGGTGATTTGGAGGAAGAGATCTACATGGAACAACCGGAAGGCTATGTTAAAGAGGGCAAAGAGAATTTGGTTTGCCGCTTGAAGAAAAGCCTTTATGGATTGAAGCAAGCACCGAGGCAGTGGTACATGAAGTTCAAGTCTGTTATGGGGGAGCATGGTTATGCTGAGACTGATTCAGACCAGTGCGTATTTGTGAAGGTGTTTGGTGAGGATGATTTTATCATCTTGTTGTTGTATGTCGATGATATGTTGATTGTGGGCAGGAACATGGACAAAATCAAGGAGCTAAAAGAAGCAGCTCGGGATGTCCTTTGCCATGAAAGATATGGGTCCAGCGAAACAGATTCTCGGTATGAGAATTGTTAGAGACAGAGGTGAGAAGCTGATTCACTTGTCTCAGGAGAAGTACATTGAAAAGGTACTTAAAAGGTTTCACATGGACAAGCCTAAAGTGTTGAGTACTCCTCTTGCACCACACTTAAGACTGAGCAGTCAACAGAGTCCGAAGACATATGCGGAGAAGGAAGATATGGAGAAGGTTCCATATGCTTCTGCAGTGGGTAGTTTGATGTATGCCATGGTCTGTACAAGACCGGATTTAGCCTACGCCGTTGGAGTTGTCAGCAGGTTCATCTCCAATCCGGGGAGAGAACATTGGAATGCTGTGAAGTGGATTTTGAGATATCTCAGAGGGACTTCTGATCTGAAAATTACATTTGGGGGTAAGAAGCCTTTGCTGGTCAGTTTCACTGATTCTGACATGTCTGGAGATGTTGATTCTAGCAAGTCTACTTCGGGTTACTTGGTAACGTTTGCGGGTGGAGCTGTGGCATGGCAGTCAAGGCTGCAAAAGTGCGTTGCACTATCTACCACTGAGGCAGAGTTCATTGCTGCAACTGAAGCTTGTAAAGAGTTGTTGTGGATGAAGAACTTCTGTGAAGAGATCGGTTTCAAGCAAGAAAAGTATAAGCTGCTTTGTGATAGTCAAAGCGCTATTTGTCTCGGAAAGAATTCTACATTTCATTCGAAGTCGAAACACATCCAGAGAAGGTATCATTGGATACGCGATGTGGTTGCTTCTAAGGAAGTGGAACTTGCAAAAGTTCATACGGATGATAATGGAGCTGATATGATGACAAAGTCTTTGCCGAGGGGGAAGCTTGAAGTATGCCGAGGGATAGCCGGAATGGCTGTTTCCTCCACCTAGTCGGAGGGGGAGTTTGTTGGGTTCCTTCTAGATGGAGGAAATCCAATGGGTTTGGTTGGTGATAACCAAACTTGGTGGTGATGGACCATTGGTATTAGTCCATGAGATTAGTATTGGGCCTTGAGGTGATTAGGGTTAGTGAGATACATATATAAAGTCTCTTAACCTAATTGTTTGTGGCAGTCAAGCAAGCAGAGATTACACAGCAAACATAATACAAGAAAAGAAAGAAGAGTACTCAAGAAGACTCTTGACACAAAAGAGAGAAAAAGAGAGAAGAGGCAGATTTCGTCTGGGTTTGTCAAGGCAGGTTTGGAGGATCAAACGGATCCTGATCGGGCTGATATTTTGTGAGAAGCTTCTTCAGTCAGTGGGTTAAAGGTTCACCGAAGGGATTTGGATTCTAACGGTTGGATCTTCTGTTGTCTGGGTTTTGGTGAAGCTGGTCGTCACAGTTCTTCAGTGGTGCTGTCTTGAGTGTTTGGTAAATCCGACGGTGAGATCTTCTCTGATTGAGCTGAGATTTGGCAGAGGTGTTGTTGACTTGTTCATCTTGGATTTGTACGGTGGGATTAGTCTCTGGTTGCCGGAATCCTTGTGAGCTGAGGTCGTTTGGTTGCTGCCGGTTTTGAAGCTTTGTGTTGCTCTCTTGTTGTTGTTGTTCTTGTGTTGGAGAAGCTCTTTGTAGCTTGTGTCTCTGTTCTGTTCAGGTTGTTGAACAGGGAGGACGTGGTTGTACTCACATACATTTATATAGTGGATTGTTGAGTGGACTACGGTCCCGTGGTTTTTCCTTCTCACATCGAGGAGGTTTTCCACGTTAAAATTGCTTGTCTCATTTAGTTATCGCTTATATCATATCCTGCTATCGTCGAAGTATTTTCCTCACAGGTTCTCACAAGGTCAGGGGAAACACGACCGTTGTATTCCGCTGCGCCGTGTCCGCTTCTATTTCCCCAACAATGAGTAATCAGAGATCGTATATGTGATGCTAACCCATTGGATACCAGAGGATGAGCCTTGTATGACTCCCCTGCAAATGCTTCACATCAAGTTGGTGTTGGAGGCTATGTCTTGAACAAAATATAAAGCGGTGTGCAGTATGTAGATTAATTTACTATTTTAAAACCTGAAAAAATGAAATCAAAACTTTAATTTGTCTATGAGTAATCAGAGATCGTATATGTGATGCTAACCCATTGGATACCAGAGGATGAGCCTTGTATGACTCCCCTGCAAATGCTTCACATCAAGTTGGTGTTGGAGGCTATGTCTTGAACAAAATATAAAGCGGTGTGCAGTATGTAGATTAATTTACTATTTTAAAACCTGAAAAAATGAAATCAAAACTTTAATTTGTTTTTTTTTTCTTTTAATTATTTGAAAGATTTATTTGATCAAATTTTGATCTCCTTGAACAAAATATAAAGCGGTGTGCAGTATGTAGATTAATTTACTATTTTAAAACCTGAAAAAATGAAATCAAAACTGTAATTTGTTTTTTTTTTCTTTTAATTATTTGAAAGATTTATTTGATCAAATTTTGATCTCTTTAGGTGCTTGTAGTGCAAGAATAGTATTCTACTTCATCGGATACAGGTCTATGGAAGTTGCCAGCTGGATTTATCAATGAACCTGAAGAGATTTTCTCTGACGCTGTAAGAGAAGTCAAGGAAGAAACATGGGTAATCAAATCAGAGAAAAATACAACAAATCTTGATTTTCAACTTAATGATAAGCGAGATCGTATTTGGCATTGTGTTGTTCTTCAGGTACATAAAGAGTTTGTAGAGGTCATAGCTTTCATACATGCACACATTTCCTCTCTCTACCTTAACGTTGTTGATGATTGTGATCCTTCCCATTCCAATTGTTCTAAGGTTAATAAAATTTACTACTAGTGACTTATGCAGAATCGAAGCTTGAGGGAATTGACTGATTCTATCTTAGTCATTCACAAAATATTAGTAGTTATTTTTTTGAGGTTTGGAGCGTATAGTTACAATATAAGATACGCAGAAGGAAAGTATACATCTTATCTCTAATCAGAGGCGTGCCTACCATGTAATGAAAAAGGCATTCGCCTCAGGCTCCCGATTAATATGAGTTTACTACGACCTCAAAATTTAAAACAATTTCTATTTTAGTGGTTTAAACTTATTTTTGAAAGAAGCCTCTGCACGAGAGTCGACTAATTCACCTTCTAAATCCATATATATTTTTTTCTATATAACATAATATAAACATATTTATGTTATAAACTTATTTGTGTATAGTGTTAGACTTGTGTATTTGGTGAAAATGATATATCTATTAAAAATTGTTTTCGATATTGTTATAATCAAGTTTATTTTTAAAATTTGCCTTAAGCCCTTAGAACCCTTCGCACGGCACTGTCTCTAATTAAGGTGGGGCTTAGATTATCTTCACTCTCATGTGTCTTTCTTCTCACTAATAATATCTCTTTGGTCAGTTCAATCCAGCCTGGAATTGTCTGGGTTGGACCACTTCTCTTGCTTTGAAATTTCAACACCAAAGTATAGTAACATAATCGATAAAGACAACATTTATGGTAGGCCAGGGTAGCCACTCGCTTCTTTCTTGTCAGTCATATTGCTTTGAAATATCAACACCAAACTACATTCATATTATGATATTACAAGGACAAAATTTATTTTAGATACTGCTCCTAGTAAGTAGCTTCTTTCTTGGTAAATCATTGCCAAGCTCTAGCTTATTTCAAAGTCTTTTAACACAAAATGATCCTGCAGAATGGGATTCCCACTTTCTGCTCTCTTGTTCTTACATGCTTTTAGTCTCTCCTTTTTTTAAAAATTCTGCTCTTCTCATCTTTCTTGAATCTAGAGCACAATGGCTGACATTGTGTCGGCTATTAGTGGAGTGGTTCAATGTTTTTCACCATGTTTTAATTCCTTGGCTACACATGCGGGTTACGTTTCCAAGTTTGATGTTAATCTCAACGAGTTGAAGATTGAGTTAAATAAGCTTGAAGCAAGAAGAAATGATGTGGAACGCAAGGTTGATGATGAAGAACTCAGGGGTATGGTACGGCTAGATGAAGTGGAAATTTGGCTTTCAAAAGTACATCCCACAATAGAAAAGGCTAAGAAGCTGGTTGACGATGATGCTTCCGTTTTACAGCAAACGCGGTCAACAACGGGGTGTTATTGCAACAACATCACTTCAACCTACCGTTGTGGCAAAAAGATTACCAAGATGTTGAGTGAAGTTCGAAAACTCTATTCTGAACAAGATTCCCAAGTGTTGACTCGACAAGCTACTCTTCCTGTGACTGTGGTAGTAGAAGAACCTGCCCAGCCAACATTTGGCCTTGATACAAAACTTGCTAGCACATGGAGCCTTCTTATGGACGACGGTACTAGAATGTTGGGTCTATATGGTATGGGGGGAGTGGGTAAAACTACACTCCTCACCCTAATATGCAACAAGTTCGTTGAAGTCGAGGATAAGTTTGATGTTGTCATTTGGGTTGAAGTGTCTAAAGATGTAGATATAGTGAAGATTCAAGATGATATCGGCAAAAGGTTAGGCCTCTATGATGAGAAATGGTGCATGAAAACACAAAGGGAAAAAAGCGTTGACATACGCAGGGTTCTGAAAGATAGGAAACCCCGGTTTGTGCTGTTGTTAGATGACTTGTGGAAGGTAGTGAGTTTATCAGCCATCGGAATTCCATTGAGAGGGAGAGAATACAAAATTGTGTTTACCACTCGTTATGAGGATGTCTGCAAAAAGATGAAGGGAATTTACAGAGAAGTTGAACGTTTGGCAGAGGAGGAAGCATTGTATGTGTTAACACGAATTTCGGGAAGACACACATTATCTGGGGAGATACTTGATCTTGCAAAAAAGATTGCGAGAAATTGTTATGGGTTACCCCTTGCACTTCAAGTCGTTGGAAAGTGTCTGTCATCTAAAACGACTGAAGATGAATGGCTTAAAGTACTCGAGGATTTGTCTTCTTCTCCAGATCTAGTGGAAGGTATGGAGGAGAACATGTTTCGTGTTTTAAAAGTAAGCTATGATAATTTAGAGGAGGAGGATGCACGGTCGTGTTTCCTGTATTGTGCTTTATTTCCAATGGCATACAGTATCCACGAAGATGAGCTGGTCGAGTACTGGATAGGTGAGGGTATCATAGAGGTAAGACTCGGAAGAGACAAAGCCAAGACACGAGGTGCTCAGATAATAAGTACTCTTGTTAGGGCAGGTTTGCTATTGAAGGATGACGAGTCTAATCCCAAAGTCTATATGCACAATATGATCCGTGACATGGCCTTGTGGATAGTATCTGAAATCCGGGATGGTAAAATGTTTCTTGTGAAAACAGATGCTGGGTTGAGTACTCTGCCGTATGTCACGGATTGGACAATCGTGTCAAAGATGTCTCTGATGAACAATAAAATTGCCAGCATTGCCGAGTCTGCAGCTTTGTTTCCCAATCCGGATCGTCTTGTCACCTTGTTCCTTCAAAATAACGAGTTGGTAAATATTGTTGGTCGATTCTTCCAGGTCATCTCGACTCTGGTGGTTTTGGATCTATCTCACAACCCTGGCATCCTTGAGTTGCCTAATGATATTTCAAGGTTGGTATCTCTGCGCTATCTCAACTTGTCAGGGATGAGGATAAACAATTTGCAAGGTATACAGGAGTTGTTCCAACTGATCCACTTGGATTTGGAGTCCACGTCCAATCTACGAGATATCAGTTTGATCTCAGGATTACCAAGGTTGCAGGTTTTGAGATTTTATGGCTCTAAAGCTTCTTTAGATCCCCCTTACTGGAGCATTTGAAGAGCCTGGGGGCTTTAGAACTTTTGACCATTACTGTGGGAAAAGAGGATGTTTTGGAAGCTTTCTTGGGAAGCGAATTGGCAGGTGTCACACGGGGTATATATCTCGAAAGACTTAAAGTATCAGGAGCATCATTTGCATCCACCTTAGGTAAGTTGAGTAGTCTTTCCAAACTTGGACTTACAGAGTGCGACATGACAGAGTCAGAGACGTTACTGGAAGAAAGCAGAAGGAAACAGTGTTCATCTTCATCTCCACCTCCATCTCCAATCAATCAAATAACTCCAAGCAATACATGGTTCAAGAACCTCTCAGCTGTTGTACTACTCTCATGCAAACATATAAAAGATTTGACATGGCTGATATATGCTGCAAATCTTGAGGCTTTAAGCATCACAGTGTCACCGAAGATGGAAGAATTAATAAGCGAAGAAAAAGCTGGTGGTGTTGTGGTTGAGCCATTTCGTAGGCTACAAGTTCTTGATTTACGCTATTTGGATGAACTGAAGAGCATCTATTGGAGTCCTCTCTCTTTTCCAAGTCTACATAAAGTCCACATAACAAACTGCCCCAAGCTACGTAAGCTCCCGTTAAATTCCACGAGTGTAACGAAAATTGATGGTCTTATCATAGAAATGGATGACGGATGGATAGATAGGATTGTATGGGAGAATGGAGCTAAAGATCGGTTTGGTAGTGTCATCTGCACAGCTTCTGTTTCTCAGATTGATCCGGTAATATACACATATATTTCTTATGTGGGAATCTATGATTTTCTATATTTTTATTTCATTCCTGATCACTCTGTCTACCTATCATCGTTTAGGTGTAGGAATGTTGCGACAAACAGACATCAGTGGATGCAATTCAAGATCCTTCTTTTGTTCTTTCTGTTACGCTAAACCTGTTTCTAAGTCTTTCGGGTGTTAAAAAGACTTCTGCTTTTGAGTATAATATGTGTGTTTGAAACATTTTATTATTGGTTCTTTTTTTGCTACCAAGTTTCCTAGTATTTGGAGTGACATGTGTGTCTGCAGTGCTGTCTATTGCCATCCTCGCCAATCCCACACTTTAGCTCTGGCGTTTATCTTCTCGCAAATTTAAATTTACATCTCTGATTACATCTTCTAGTCAATTGATTACTTTATGTTTACAAGTTCATTATTTGGGGTTTTGAGGTTTACAGTCGCATCCACTAGGCTCTGAGTCTGTTGTTGAATTTTTCCCGTTAGGCTTTCAAGACTCATTTACTAAAATTGAGTACAAATGCGTTTCTTAGAGCAAAATTTTATGGACAACTTAACTGATGCAGTTCAGTTTTACTTGTGAAGAAAGTTCATGATGCCATCGATGTTTTGGAGAGTTTCTTTTGTTATATATATAAAGTTCAGGAGAGTTGCTAACTAAGAAGAATCATGTGTATCAAAACTGTCTTTATAAGCTTTTTTTTATCAAGGATTACAAACAAGAATCCTACATCTTTGAGAGTTGTCGCGGAGATCTCTCAACTCTCCCAAACGCCTAGATCTTTTCTCTTTGGAGTTTCGAGGAAGAGAAGGTCTGAGCGACGTGTCTCCCCCTTTAGTACCCGTAGCCACTACAAGTTGTGTTTCCCTTGCATTCCCAATTTCCTATGTATTTATAGCAGAAATATTTTTTTTCTACTTCTTGTTCTATTTCCGGAGTAACAATAGCTTGTTCCTCCAAACTTTTATCTTGAACCTCGTCCTCTCCAAGTTTCTCCATCTCCTCAACAAGTTGAGACTCATGTGGCTGAACTTTCTCTACAGAGTTAGTATTCCCCACAGACTTCTCATGATCCTCCGAAATCTTTCCCTCTTCATCCTCCACTCTATCTGTATTGATGCATGTCCTTCAAACTCTTTCCCCCTCTTCTCAGCTGATCTGCAAACCTTACCTGGAGAAACTGTTTGCCATTCATTTTCCTTGCCATTCACCTCTTTATTATTCTCCATGTTATCATTTTGATCAACTCCCTCTGTCCTACAGCAGGAGCGTCTTTCTCTACTGGTTCCTCGCAAGGTACATTCTCCTCTCCACTTTTATCTTGATTAACTTCTTTTCCTACTGCATTTTGTGCCTCGTTTTCATCTCCACTAATCTGCTTAACTACAATGCCAGTAGGGAATTCTAGGCTTCATCTTCCTTAGCAAGAGATCCTTTCATCTTCTTAGATCTTTAACACATTTTTAGAGAGATTTAATGGACTCTTAAATTCACTTCACATTTATGATCATTTTTGCAATCTTTAATCAATAAAATCTTTTTATGCTATTTTTTCCATTTGATTTTAATGAATATTTTTTCTAAACCGACATAGAAATGTACTCCTTCCGTTTCTTAATAAGTGTCATTGTAGAGAAAATTTTTCGTTGCAAAATAAGTGTCGTTTTATGTTTTCGATGCAGAATTTACTGATTTTATTATGCAGATTATTTTTCTATTGGTTGAAATAAGAGTAAGTGTATGGTAATAGTGTTTTTATATGAAAAACATGCAAAATTAAATGATTTCTTAATCTGCGTGAAAAATGTCAGAATGACACTTATTCAGAAACAGAGGGAGTATTGTTTAAATCCAACAAACACACCGGTTGCTTAACCAACCGTTACGTTTAGGCCTCTCTTCTTTTAGTTCGTCTCTGATAGTCCTCACGATTTCCAGTTCTCTAAGTACATCTTCCATGGGCGGTCGGTTATTCGGGTGAACCTCGAGACACCGTAGAATTAGTGCAGCGGTTCTGGTCACCGCCATAATTGGATACCTGTGCTCGAGCCTTGGGTCCATCATTTTCTCGATTTTCTTTTTCTGGGTCAGAACCGGTTTAGACCATTCTATAAGGTTCTGTTGCGCAGAAGGTCGGCTTCGGTCAAATACTCTTAGACCAGTTAATAGCTCTAGGAGGACCACTCCAAACCCGTAAACATCACTCCGCACGCTTAAATGACCTATAACAACATTAAAACATTGTTATACAAGACTGAAAAGACGAGTTGTTTTTTTTTTCTATCTGAAACACACTTATATTAAGAACTCAAACCGAAGTTAGGTGGTGACATTAAGGCCAGTTCAACAGACAAGATCTGTTTTGCTATTGCATTTGCAACTACATTTCTCTCTTGGGAGATCCAACAAAAGGAGATAAAATCAAAAGACAAGGCTAGATGAACTATGTCCGAAAAGACGAGATGTACGTTTTTAATTTACCTGTAGCAATGTATTCGGGAGCTGCGTAACCTTGGGTGCCCATGACTGTGGTCACGCGGTATAATCCCCGACCATTTATGGCTAGGCCGGAGTTAGAAAGCTTGGCCTGGAAGTTCTGTAAAAAAATGGAAACAACTGTTAACTAAAATAGATACATGCATGCAGAAAACGTGGAAGATAGATATGACAAGCCGAAGACACCGTACGGAATCAAGAAGAATGTTTGACGCCTTGAAGTCTCTGTAAATAACTCTCTCTTCAGAGTTATGTAAAAAACTAAGTCCTTGAGCTGCTTCAATGGCAATTTTCAAACGTGTATCCCAGGTTAACGCCTCTCCTTCTGCAATAACATTACATGCACATCTTGAATATACTATATGAAGAAAGAAAAGATGATTTGTAAGATGAACTGATTAATGTGTGAGTAATATTGTACTTAAGAAGAGGTGATTTTCAAGGCTTCCTTTAGGCAAATACTCGTACACCAAGAGGAACTGATTCTCTTCCATGCAATAACCCAAGAGCTTGACCAGATTTGGATGATGAAACTTCCCTAAAAATCTCACTTCACACTGCAATTTTGCAATATATATATATACACATTAACAATTACATCCAGTATGACTGAGTTCAAAAGAATTAGTGATAATTATTATGAAAAAACTTAATGAAATATATTACCGCCTATATAAACTTAAAATGCTATTTTCTATATTAGAAACTTAAAACGAATTCAATACAAATTGAATAAAAATAAAAGAAAGGAACGAAAATATGTACTTGCCTGCCATTCAAGCAAGCCTTGAGCACTATCAGAGTTTGATTTCTTAACGGTTACTGGTATTCCGACGCCGGCCCTGGACGGAGCTAACGTCTTCTCTTCCAACCATCCTTTGAATACTTGTCCAAATCCACCTTCTCCGATCATTGACTCCGGCCGGAAATTCTTTGTTGCCGTCTTAAGATCTACTAATGAAAACATCTTTAGACTCTGCGTCACTATCTCCCCGCTCGGCAGCACTGCCTTCCGTCCAACACCTAATGAAAGTTAAAAGGTTAATATATATATATATATTATTTATTAGATAAGTGGTTAAAATTATTAATATCAAGATGTAGTCAAAATCTTAAAATATATTATAAAATAAAAAGATAATTCCTATATATTGTATTGTAATTGTGTTTGGTATTGACTTTTGGTTTTAGACTGTAAAGTTGTAGAGACTTTAACGAGTGTTACTTAAGAAAACAAAAGTCATGTTTTTTAAGCTTCATAGGAAGACTGTAGATTAATGAACAAAAGCAGTTAAAATGGCTTTGAGTGTTTTTCTAGGAGACTTTAAGGACTTTTAAACTCGTAAAAGTTCGACAGTTCTTAAAGCCTATTTACCGGTCCTGCCTGCGAAAAAATATTTTAATAAAAACTTCAAAATTAAAATTAAAAAACATAAAATACATAACTAAATATTAATCAAGTAAAGTTTTATTTTTTATAATTAAAATAGAATATTGAGTGATTTCTAAGATTTATTTATTAATAATGAATATATTGTAAAAAAATTCAAAAATTTCTTATACGTAAAAAAAAATAAATGAAAACATAAATAATCATTTATCACTATAATATTTTAATAACACATATATTAATAAGTAATTATAAAATATTTATGTCCGATGTGCGGACGAAATAACTAGTTTTCTATATCAACTCTTAGAATTTTGAGAGTTATGAATCATAAGTTATGAATCAATATTCCACTTATCTATAGATCAAAAGTTACGTATCTATACTTAAATTCCACTTGCAAGATATCTGGATCCTGTTTTTTGATGGATTCAATATTTACCATCCAAATCCAGCTACCCCTAATTGTTTTGGAGATTAAGGTTAGACTTATTAAATTTTAGTTGTTATATATATATATATATATGTGTGTGTGTGTGTGTGTTAGTGATTGAGAAATTTTTATTTATTGATCCTTCAAATTAATATTAAATTATGATAGGTGGTTAGTTAGTATTAATGAAAGAAATATTATTTTTGTTCATATATTTTATGATTATTATTTGTAAAGTGATTTCATATAGAGTTATTCTTGGGTTCACCGTGAACCTATAGGTTAACAACCAATAATATTTGAGTATTTTATATTTCATCTCTTTAAAAAAAGGAAACTACAATAAATTTCCATAATAAGTTATGTGTGACAAATAAGAAAATAAAAAACATAAAATAATAATATATTTAATGTTATCAATAAAAATATTCAACCCTAAACCCTAAATTATAAATTTTTGAGTAAGCCCTAACATTTTGGTTATATTTTAAACCTTAAATCATAAACATTAAAAAATAAATATTAATAATACTAAACCCTAAATCCTAATCACTAAACCCTAAACCCTTGGGTAAATCTTGAATCCTTAGATAAATTTTAAATCGTAAAATTTATGATTTATCTAAGGGTTCAGGGTTTACCCAAGGGCTTAGGGTTTATTGATTAGGATTTAGGGTTTAATGTTATTGAGATTTAGTTTTTTCATGTTTATGAATTAGAGTTTAGGATGTAACCAAAAGTTTAGAGTTTACTCTAAGATTTAGGGTTTAGGATTTAGGGTTTAGGATTTAGAGTTTAGTGTTTAATATTTAGAGTTTAAATTTAAGTATTTTACTGATTGCTTTAAGTATTTTTTCTTTTTATTTGTCAAACATAACTTAATTTGGAAACTTAATTTTGTTTTCTTTTTTCAAAAAATATGGAATATCAAATACTTAAACACTATTGGTTGGTTAATCTATAGGTTCACCCTAGGGGGTGAACCCGAGAATAACTCTTTCATATATGTCATCACCACATTCAATATTAACAAAAATGATGACATGACATATACCTAGTTATGACATGTATAATTTTTCTTATAAATATTTGTATTTTTGCTAGGTTTTTAAAATGATAACAAATATTAATTCATATATTACCATCAATGTAATTTTATTGTATAAATATTTCTTTAACAAGACTATTTTTAATTCTTTTTTTTTGAAACAACACTATTTTAATTCATTAATAACTCTTATAGTTACATATAGACTTATTTAAATAAATAAACATTAAATACAATATAATATAAATTTAAATTTTAGTTTTATAAAATATAATCTTAACTCTGTAGAAATTTAAATAAAACAAAAGTAAAATAGTTAAAACAAATTAAACAATAAGATTACCAAGAACATATTTATTGTTATTTTTTTTCAAACTGATGAAATTAAATATAAAATAATAATTTCACATATGAATTCATTTTAAAATTTTTTTAAAAAATATTCTATTTAAAATTATTATTTATGTGCATGGTAAATGAATATTATATTATTAATTTTTTTTATATATCTATATATAGACATACATAAAACTAGGCGATACAAAACATATTTAAAATTAATAATAATTAAATATAAAATAAATTAAAAAGTTATTTTATAAATATAATCTTAATTCTACTGAAATTTAAATAAAATCAAAGTAAGTTTGTTAACAAAATTAAAAGGAATAAAGCTACAGAAAATACATTGTTTTATTTCTTTCCAACCCGATAGTAAATAATAATTTTCCAATTGTAAATTGTTTTCGAAATAAAAAATTATATAGAAAACTTTTATTTTTGCTTATAAGGCATGAAAACTCCTTGTACTTTTCTCAGTGTTAGCAAAAAGAAAAAAAACAATCAATCCTTGATTATGTCAAAAAAACGTACCACGATTATGGCAATCTGACATTAAATTTTGGGAGTTTTGCACATTTGACTCAAAACTCCAAGTCAAACCCAAATGTAACCTATGATTTTTTTTGGAAATTATGTTTGACCTATTCACCCCAGAAGTTCACAATATTCACGAAAATGCCATTGATATTTTTTTTTTTTTTTTTTTCGAAAAATACACTTTTACTTTCACAACCTCATCTTCTTCACTTATTTACAAGATTGCCATTGCCATCAATACACCAACCACCATGAACAACCACTTTGAAGCTCTTAATGCTCATAAATCGATTAAACACTACTTCTTTCTTCATTTCTATCAACTAAAACCAACTTATCTTTCACTTTCTCTCCATCTTCAACCATAAAAACCATAGATTTTGATTCTAAAATTTGTATGGTTCATTGAGCCATTGAACCTCACGATTCTCGGTGGGTTACTTTCTTTTGAGCTTCTGGGTGCTTGGAGAAGACTTCTGGGAGCAAGAAAGTTATCTCTCAAGTTTAAGGTAGGATATCGAGTTATTTTCCAGATCTGTTCGTCCAGACGACTTCCGTGGAAGTCGTCTGGATCTAGACGACTTCTGTGGAAGTCGTCTGGTCAAAGCAGAGGTTAGTTTTGCAATTGACTTTTAAAATGTGTTTTGTTGGACGACTTACATAGAAGTCGTCCGACTTTCTTTGTTGAAAATAAAATCCCAGACGACTTCCGTGGAAGTCGTCTGAGATAAAGAGGTTAGTTTTGCGTTTGACCGAAATGTGTCAGAAATTTGACTTTTCCAGACGACTTCCGTGGAAGTCGTCAACGAGAAAAGTAAAAAATTAATATTTTATTATAACCAGACGACTTCCACGGAAGTCGTCTCAGGTTAGTTTTGGAGTTTGAAAATCTAAACAAAAAAAGTTTTTTTTTCTAGACGACTTCCGTGGAAGTCGTCTGGTAGACGACTTCCACGGAAGTCGTCCAAGATTTTATTCCGAGATTCTGGTCAAACCTCGGTAATATTGGACGACTTCCACGAAAGTCGTCCGTGTAGACGACTTCCACAGAAGTCGTCTGAAAAAAAAACTTTTGTTTGTTTTGATTTTCAAACTCCAAAACTAACCTGAGACGACTCCCGTGGAAGTCGTCTGGTTATAATAAAATATTAATTTTTTATTTTTCTCGTAGACGACTTCCACGGAAGTCGTCTGGAAAAAGTCAAGTTTCTGACACATATCGGTCAAACGCAAAACTAACCTCTTTGTCCTAGACGACTTCCGTGGAAGTCGTCTAAGGTCGTCTGGGATTTTATTTTTAACAAAAGACGACATCCAGGGAAGTCGTCTGTGAGGACGACTTCGATGTAAGTCGTCTTTGTAAAATTTTAATAACAAAAATGACCTAAATGGCGACCTCTCTGGGCGTCGTCCGGAAGACTTCCGTAAAGTTCTTCTGAGCGGAATTTTAATAAACTTGTATTTTCTCTAAAACTATAAATACTTTTAAAAATTTTCTTGTTAATTCATGTATATTAGACTATATTTGGGGTGCTGGATGAATTTTATAACTTTATTGATGATAATTATGAGGTTACCAACATTCATGTTAATTAAAGCTAGCTAATGTAGAAGACTTCTAGGGAAGTCGTCTGGAATAAGTCATACATGTTCAATGTTTGCTAATGTATATTTTTTTTTGCAGATGATGCGGTTACATGCATTGTATGGAGAATGGTTGTTGGAAGATGGATGTTGGAACTTTTTGGTTGATCAGTTGAAAGGAGCTAGATTGTTCTTTTTGAGTGAAGGTTCGACACATGCTGAACTTGTTGCAATGGCGGGAGAAGATTACAGTGTGGACATGAACACAGAGTCTGTGGAGTTAACTTACTCATTACCTGAAGCAATGACGCAACAAATGTCTCGAGACACCCCTCCTATTCATGTTACAAGTGATAGACAAGTTCGGAACTTGCTCGAGATAGCTAAAACACATGATGTACGTCTTTGTGTATCAAGCTTTAGCAAGATGGTTTCAGAGGAAGTGGAAGAATACGATGAAGGGGTTGAAGCTGATGAAGATATGGCTGAAGATGAAAATCATGATGGGGAGGAGGATGATGGGGAGGAGGATGCTGATATGGAGGATGAAGAAGGGGAAGAGGATGCTTATATCCCTGATTTTGCTGAAGCTGGTGATGATGCTGACGATTACAGTGAGTTTGGAAAGGTTGAAGATGAGGATGGAGAAGATGATATTTGTTTTGAAGACATCCAAGGGACATATGGTGGTGAAGGAAGAAGATCGAATGCTAGTTATATCTATGTCAACCAGTGTTTTGGTAGTAAGGAAGCACTGATTTCAGAGATACGGTTGACAGCGGTGAAGCGTAAGTTCACCTTCAGAATGTACAAGTCAACGAAAACTCTCCTTGTTGCAAAATGTCGTGTTAATGGTTGTGCATGGATGATCAGAGCAAGTGTGAAACATGGGACAAGAACGTTTTGGGTAACCAAGTATGTGGAAACTCATACATGTTCTGTGGGAGACAGAATTGCTCTGCGGAAACACTCTACTCCGAAGTATATTGGTAGGCTTTTCATTGAGCGTGTTGGAATCATTAATGGGTTGAATCCGCAGCATATCACAGATGCAATGAAGAACATGTTTGGCATGACACTTGATTACACCACTTCATACAGAGCATTGTTATATGCGCAAGTGATGGTTAGAGGATCAGCGGAAGATGGGTATGAGCGACTGGCTTCATATTTGGAGCAAATCTCCTTAGCAAATCCGGGTTCGATCACTGGTCTAGAACTTGATTCTAAGAATAGATTTAAGTATCTATTTCTCTCTTTTGGAGCTTCTATCAGAGGTTTTAAGTATCAGAGAAGGGTCATTGTGGTGGATGGAACTCACCTCAGTGGAAAGTATGAAGGTGTTATGTTAGTTGCAGCCGCACAAGATGGTAACTTTCAGATATTTCCATTGGCTTTTGGGATCGTAGATGGCGAAAATGATGAGTCTTGGGAATGGTTTTTCACAAAGTTGGCGCGTTGTATATCTGCTGAGCATCCTCTGGTGATAGTCTCTGACCGGCACACAGCCATTAAAAATGCGTGTGATAAGGTGTTTCCTTGGGCTACCCGAGGAATATGTTATTATCACCTTCAACAGAACATTGTCAAAAAGTTTAAAGGAAAGCATCTCTTGTACTTGGTGAAAGCTGCTGCTTATGCTCATAGAGTTGCTGATTTTGACCGGTATATGGATGAGATAAGGAGTGCAAACCCGGACCTTGCAACCTATTTGGAGGATGCTGACGTAACCCTTTGGTCAAGGGTTTATTGTGAAGGAGAAAGGTACAATATCAAAACGAGCAACATCGCTGAATCTATTAATGCCGCACTCAAGAGAGCTAGAGGATTTCCGATTGAGTTCCTATTGGATTTCATAAGGGACAAGCTATCGAGGTGGTTTTGGAAAAGGAGAGAAGATGCCTTGACTCTCACAACTCAACATAGTCGAGGGGTTGAATACTTGCTTGCTGTTCGATCAGAATTAGCCGATACGATGACTGTCCAGCAAATTGATGGATGGCGATTCTTTGTGAAAGGAGGCAGAATTGACTGTGTTGTGGATTTGGAACATCGGAAGTGTGATTGTGGTGTATATTCAGTCGAGAAAATACCTTGCTCTCATGCTATAGCAGCTGGATCATCTATTGGTTTGCATATCTCCACACTTGTATCTCCTGTCTACTCAAAGGATACATTGTTTTCAGGATATTCAGATAATATATATCCTTGTGGTGGAAATGTTGAGCCACGCACATGCTTTCCTCCGGAGGTAAAGCGTGGTCCGGGGAGACAGAAGAAATCAAGATGGCAATCGTGGTTGGAGCTATCGAGGATGAAAGGACGCACACCTAGGAAGCAACACAGGCCTTATAGGTGCTCAGTCTGCAAAGAAACTGGCCATACGCGTCCGCAATGTAAGAACTGACGTAGACGACCTTCCTGGAAGTCGTCCAGACAACCTACAAACAAGTCGTCTGTCTAGACGACCTTCTGGTAAGTCTTCCAGACGACCTACATGTTAGTCGTCTAGCTAGACGACCTTCTGGTAAGTCGTCCAGACGACCTACATGTTAGTCGTCTAGCTAGACGACCTTCTGGTAAGTCGTCCAGGGCCTTAACTATATATCTTCGAATCTCTCTGCTTTTCTAGTATGTTATGACTTAATGTTGTTGAACTTATGTTTTAAACTCATCTGAACTTTATGTATGTTATGACTTTATGTAACTCGGAAAAAAACAAGCAGAGAAAAGCAGCATACAAAAGCATGTCATACAAAATATTATCCGAATGGTTACTGCACTACCAAACTAATTTCCTACGAAATCTTAGTTTGGTAGGAGGATAGGTTACAAAAAATATCATCCTATCCTCACCCCATGTTACGTTACCGAAATAGTCATATAAAAGCCTAGTCATACTAAATAGTTCACAAAAGCATAGTCATAGTCATACACAACTTAACGACGCGGTGAATACGTTGCCAAGTTCTCATCATTGTCTTGATTCTCTTCAGAATGGGCACCAGTAATCTCCTTAAATATCTCCACCGCCATCTTCTCCCTGATGGCCCTTGAGTTCTTATGACACAAGATTGTTCGAGGAAACGCTAACCCAAGGGCATGACATTCAATGTACTTCAGCGTGAACACACCACAATCACCAGCTCGACACTGAGGCACTCCGATTTTTGACCGAAAATATGTGAATGGCTCCAGGGAGTATTGAACACGTTCTTCATCAGAGCGAGCGCACTCAACAAGCAGATAAGGGATCATTGTGGTAAAAGGCTCCATTATCTGGTCCATGACTTCATCAGAGATATGTGAATAAATGCTGTCCCAGACGACTATGTGCCTCTTAGGGATCGAAACCCATATAGCAAGCCAATGCTCGTTGTTGTAGTTGACTGGCGCATAAATATCATCCACATCCTCACCCCAAACCTTGTTTGATCTGCAAAATGATGGTACCAAGCCTGCATGATAATTCCACGCCCCACCAGGAAGTCTTCTTCCTAAACCGTTGCTATCAGGCTCGGAAGCCTTAAAATCAGCGTAGTTGAAGGTCCACTGCTGACCAAATACATGATCAAGAAAGTAGAGCCTAGAGCTCCTGAATCGAGATGGAGTCTCTTGGTAGCGTTGCCTCAGTACATTAATAAAAGCGTCAATATGCTGCATACATATAAAACAATAAAAATCAGTCAGTACATTAAATGTAAGTCTTCTATTAAGACGACCTAACAGACGACTTACATGTAAGTCGTCTGTTAGGTCTTCTATCCAGACGACCTAACGGACGACTTACATGTAAATCGTCTGGTAGGTCTTCTATCAAGACGACCTAACGGACGACTTACATGTAAGTCGTCTGGTAGGTCGTCTTGGTAGAAGACCTACCAGACGACTTACATGTAAGTCGTCTGGTAGGTCTTCTATCCAGACGACCTACCAGACGACTTACATGTAAGTCGTCCGTTAGGTCTTCTACCAAGACGACCTAACAGACGACTTACATGTAAGTCGTAAGTCCAGAATACCTAACGGACGACTTACATGGTCGGTCAGCCAATCTAAGGAGGTTCGGAGGACATTATAAAAGCGACTTGGACATCCACGTGGTTTTTTTTCCATAGGTGTACTGAAATGACTGCAAACAGAAAATGTAGATAAGCAATCGTTTAGGGTTAGAAGAAATAAAACAAAGCTACGGCAGTGCTGTTACTTACGGATCAAGTTTCACCCAGTCAGCGAGCATAGTTATCAGCTTCTTCTCAACCCAGAGAAAAGGATCATAGCCTTGCCCAACCTTTTTGTTTGGAATGATCTCTTTGGCAGTGCTGTTTCCCTTAAAAGGAGATTGCTGTGAAGGGGCAAGTTTCCTTTGGCGCACACTCCTTGCACGGATTTGTGCGATAGCAGCTTCCTGCTTGTTCTGTCTTCTAGTTTCACCCATCTCTATATCTGCAGATGTGGGTTTTTCTAATTCAACCACGCTAGGTTCAACACTAAGATCTTCATCTATCAGTTGTGGAACTTTCAGCTGTGGAAGTTTTGGGTCTGCCACCACAAGACTCGGCTCTTTCATCCAACTCGGGTCTGAGGAACCACTCGCTGCTAACTCATTCTGTCCAGCTGCCTCATTCTGTCCTGCTTTCGCTCCATTCACACTTTCACCAAAACTCTGCAAATTCGAAGTACAATATAGGTTTATAAAAATTTAATCAAAGTTCCAAATAAAACTTCTAACAAAATCCATACAGAATCAAACAAACAAGCACACCAGCAACAAAGCATACAAGTTCTGAATTACAATGGTTCCTCAAAGCACACACACTAAACAAAGCGACATCACTTCTTATTCCTAGAACTTGCCCTAGTCAGTCTCTGCTCTTTGATTTTGGGAGAGGTTTTGGTACTAACCCCGTGTTCCTGCACAACAGGTCCTTTTGGGGGAGGACTTGAAGTTGTGATTTGCATTTGATTACATGCAGTCCCTTTTTTGGTGATTCCCACCACCTCCTCCACAGCTGCAATCCTACCCCCCAGCAACTTGATCTCATCAAGGCACCTGCCAAACCTTGGTTCATGGCATCAGCTATGCCCTTCAAGCTTTGTTCAATCTGCTCTTTGGTCATCCCACCAGCAGCCGTAGAAGTCTCTTCACGAGCCTCAGTACGAGATCTCTTCAGAGGTCTTCTACTTCCTGACTTCACACCACTATCTGTCTCCGCTGCACTCAAATCCTTCTTCTCTTTCTTCTTCACTTCCTTCTTCGCTTCCTTCTTAACTTCCTTCTTCTCTTCCTTCATCACTTCCTTGGTACCACTGACTTCCCAGCAATCCATGGTCCACCTCCATTCAGGATCCGCATCAAACATCACCTTGATAATGTTATCCGCAGCCTTGTCCTCCACATCATAGTCCCATCGTGGAAACATTTCACTAAGGGCCTCCTTCGGAATATAGTTGGTCACGGTAGTCTGCAGTCAATAAAAGATCAATTTAGATATTTGACGGATTCACAAAGATCAGAGATAGATATTTGAAATTCATCGTGGACGACTTCTCAGACGACTTAAATTTAAGTCGTCTGACAAGTCTTCTTAGACGACTTTTCAGACGACTTAATATTAAGTCGTCTGAGAAGTCGTCCAGGAAGATCAGAGATTGATATTTGAAATTCATCATCAGACGACCTAATTTTAAGTCGTCTGAGAAGTCGTCTAGAAAGACTTCTCAGACGACTTAAAATTAGGTCGTCTGATGATGAATTTCAAATATCAATCTCTGATCTTCCTGGACGACTTCTCAGACGACTTAATATTAAGTCGTCTGAAAAGTCGTCTAAGAAGACTTGTCAGACGACTTAAATTTAAGTCGTCTGAGAAGTCGTCCACGATGAATTTCAAAGAAGACTAAAGGAGTGAAGTTTAAATACCTGTCTGCAGATTGCATCTTTAAACCATCTGCGTCCTTTTAAACCCTTGTAAGCCAGCAACGGTGGAGACGGTTTGTTTGGTAAGGGACTCCCTAGAGTAGCACCCAGTTCTGGAAGACAGTAGTACACCCAAACCTGGAGAACTTGAATAAATCCATCAACAGTGTATGAATTTCCTTCCAAGTCTTTTCCCCTCAAAGAATCCATCAACACCTTAAACGCCACTCTCCCCCAAGGATACTTCTTAAATCTATCTAGATCCATCACTAGCCTTGCAAGCTTAGCCCGTGTAGCAGTTGAGAACTTTCCCCCTTCAATGAATCCGGAGAAGATGGCAAGGTATCCGAGCCGTATGCGATCATCCCGAGACCAGTCTTGGCTTCTCATAAGTGCGGCTGTTATCTGGTCAGTAGTTGGCCCAGCATGATATCAACACCCATCTTGCCCCAGAAGACAGCCATCTCCTTCGTAACCTCAGACTTTGGATTTTCCAGGTCCTCGATGTAATCGCAGTTCAGACCAGTGATGTGCTCAAACTCTATCAATGAAAACCTCATCGGTTCTGGACTCACGAGAGACCACAGCTCATACTTCTTCATGATTTTAAGCTGGAAAGCGAGTATATAATGGACCAGTCTGGAAGTCCAAGCAAAATTCAGCTCCTTGAACTTTAAGAACACTCCCAAAGGCGACTCCTTCAGCTCCTCATATTCGTCAGCTTCCAGAGCTTGCGTTAGAGCAGTAAATAACCTCGCGTCATCAGTATGATACGAGATGCTCTTGTTTGCTTCGGGCTCTTGCCCTAATGTATATAGCCTCCGCGGGAGTTCTGGTAAATCCATTTCCAGGTCTGCAAAACAATCAAAAACAACCAGCTCAAAAACATAACACTAGAACTATACAAATAAATGAAGACACTACTCAGACGACTTCCAGAAAGTCTTCTACGAAAGAAGACATGAAGTCTTCTACGAAGAAGACTTAGTCTTCCACGAACTCTTCCAGACGACTTAAAGATAAGTCTTCCTGGAAGAATTCGTGGAAGACTTCGACTTCATTAGTGCTCTGGAAGACTTCCTGGTCTTAAGTCTTCGAGAGGACTTAAGACCAGGAAGTCTTCCAGAGCACTCATTTTTAAGTCTTCCTGGAAGACTTCCAGAGGACTAAGTGTTCTTCTACAGATCACAAAAAATGACTTACGTTGGAGAAGATATGCGGTCGGATAAGATATGGTCTTCAACGACACCAAAGGTTACAGATCTGCAACAAAAAAAAAACCGGAAAAGAAGAGTGAGGACTACAATTATCAGAATTTACGGCGGCTAAACGCCTTAAGAGAAGATAAATAACTTGCCGGCGGCGGTGTTCAACGAGACGCGGTTTCAGATCTGAAAAAATATGAAGCGGATGTCAGTTTTAACTACTAAAAAACTCTACGGAATGAAGGATAAACATGATTCGTCGTGCTAGGAGAGATTACCGGAGAAGACGACGACAGAATAAGAGAAACGGGACGACGGAATAGGAGAAACGGGATTCGCCTTCGTAATCGCCTCTGCTCTGAAACGGCGCCAGGGTTTCGGATAATTGTGATAAAGTAAAAAAAAATCTATTTATGTGTCCGGTAAATGATCCGGTTAGGTTAAAAAGTAAACCGAAAAAATTAGAGATTCGGTCCGCTGTGGACGACTTAAATGTAAGTCGTCCAACTTTAACCATACAATAGACGACTTAAATTTAAGTCGTCTATACCCTAAACACAATCCCTAAACAAATTTAACTAACTAAACACTTCAAAAAAACAAATTAAACTTAACAATTGTTTACTATACACTAAAACAAGCACGAATAGGTAAAAATTCACATTTTTAAAAAATCATTCAAGCTTTCCAAAATCTAACCCTAACAAAACAAACAATACTACTACATATGTTTTCAAACCCTAGAACCAAAGAATATCATGACTAACCACTTTCACTCATCTATGTTGAAAACTATTCAAATTTCTTATTTTTTAATTTACATCACTTAAAAATGTTTATAATTACATGATTTTAATTTTTCACCCCCCAAAATATTTTTTAAAATTTTTTAAAATTATTTTTAAGATCATTAACTCCAGACGACTTCCATGGAAGTCGTCTGGACGACTTCCAAAATCCCAGACGACCCAGATGACTTAAGAGGGCTATATTCGTAAAAATGGTAGCGATTTTTTTGTTTGGTCACAAGGGGCTGGCTGTAATTTCACATAGCCTTGAGGTTAGGTTTGTATTTGATTTAAGTTGGGGTTTGATTTTGTAGTTATGATGGAGTTTTGAGTCATAAGTTGCAAATTCCCCTTAAATTTTCTTTGTGTTCTACAGTAGCGTGTGTTGTTGACTGAACCTCTTCGGTGATGCTGTTTGCAGTGGTACCTTTTCTGCTTCCTAAAGTCTCTACCCGGACTATCTCTTCGATTGGAGTTGACTCAGATGCCAAACCATCCATCTTCTGCTCTTCGGGCATCTTTGGAAAATCACTGCACCCACTTCAATTTTTTACATAATAATTATAAACAATTAACTCGGAGTATCACCAGTGCAGAATCATATCACAACTGCTTTTCAGTTTCAGCAGCGAATAAGAGTGAAAAGAAGAGAAGAAGAGACCTGTCATCATAATCGGAGAGATGTTGCTTCGTAGCTTCATCCTCACATTCAACTATTTTGATCCATTCTTGGTCAATATCCAATCGCACTTGATGTCCTTTAGTGCTAAATGGAAGTCTTCTCAGCTTTGGACAACCTCTTATGTAAAGATACTTCAGAACTGGGAAGGGTAGAGGAGTCCAGTAGATGCTCTCCAGTCGAGGTAAACTATCTAGGCTTAGCCTAGTTAGATTTCGAAAGGGCTGCTCGCTCATATCACCCGTGGCTTGCTCTTTGTTTATTATATGTTCTATTTGCTGACATTCATGTACCCTTAGTTCGCTAAGATTCGGGGCTAATAGCAACCATGTCAAGTCCCTGAGACCTGTGCACCAAGAAAGAGCCACTGTGCGTATGTTCTGTAAATTTGGAATTTTCTGAATGCTGACAAAATGTATCGTCTCCCTTTGGATGTTGCTTCTCCAATTAATGGTTATCTCCGGGATATCACACATCTCAATATTAAGTTGGCGAAGACTCAACATAGAGTTCAGCAGTAATATTCCTCCATCGTTTATTGTAATCCCCGTGAGACGTAAATCTAGGATACATCTCGCCAACTGGTGGATACTCAGTAACTGCTTTAAAACATCAACTTCTATCACGGTTAGACTCAACTCTTTCAGACTCTTCAGAAGTTGTATATCCTCCATTAAGCTGACACCCATAGGAACAGACCAGAATAATCTCAGGACTTGCAAATTCTGTAAATAACCTATCACTTCAACTTCTAGAAGAGAAGGTGTGTAATCCAAATCCAAGTGTATCAACCTTTTAAGCCTTTTCAGACCAAGCGGTAACCGATTTATCTTTGTCCTTGATAAGTTGAGAAGCCGCAGCGACACCAGACTTGAAACTTCTTCCGGCAACTCAGCAAGTTCTCTGTTACGCGATAGATTCAAAACCACAAGGCTGGTCATCCACCGAAAGAAATCACCCGAGATCCATGTTAAGCTGTTTTCCTGGAGGAACAGAGTCGTAAGATCAAGACAATTAGGAGAGTCAGATATGCTATTAACCTGAGTAGATGTTACAGACATCCTTGTAACGTTACTCCAATCATTCACCTCTGGCATCTGATGAATTCCCATACCGCCTACGGCCACAAATTTTTCTTTCTGCCTCCCACAGTCAGAGGCTATCCACAAGGCCATTTCACGAACAATGCCATTCATTGTTACACCATATCCAGATTCATCATCAATCAACAATCTCATCATAATCAAATCAGCCATCATTTCATATCCCTGGATCTCAGCTATCTCTCTGTCTTCTTCTTCAATCATTCCCTCGGCTATCCAACAGTCTACAAGCTCTTGTTTACTTATATCACAACTTTTCGGAAACAGAGAACAATACAAGAAGCACGACCTGATATTCTCACCATGCAGATTATCGTACGTAAACTTCAAAATGGGAAGAAGCTCATCTTCATTACCTGAAAATTCTGTGTTGGATGAAACCAAAACACTAATTGCATGATGCCATTCTCGTACAGTCGTTTTGCGTGACATAGTCTCGCCAATGAGACAGAGAGAAATTGGCAAACCACAGCATTTTCCACAAACTATTCTTGCGAGCTGGGGTATCTCCGGATGACTTCTCAACGTAGTTTCTCCAACAATCTCCTGAAAAAAATCCCATGCTTCTTCTGGACTCAAACATTTAACTTCGACTTCCGTATCAATCCCCATGCTTCTACATGTTTCCTGAGAACGAGTGGTGAATACAATTTTGCATCCGTTGCCTCTGGTCGGCTCTGGAACTCCAATATCTTCAAGATCTAATTTCCTATGTATGCCATCCAACAACAACACAAATCTCTTTACATTTAAGATCTCAAATATTTCTGATGCTTTCTTCTCTTTATCTTTTTGTCCCATGGACAGGCCTAATCTTTTCCCGATTTCATGTTGAATACCCTCGACCTCTTCTTCAGGCTCCACAGGAACAAAGATCACAAGACTAGATGCATCTCCATCTTCTGTGAACTTATTTTTAAGCTGAGTAAGAAGGGTGGTTTTCCCGACTCCAGCTATACCATAAAAACCCAGAGTCCCACATCCATTTCCCATAAGGCATTCCCATGCCTTTTCAAGTAACATTTTTCGAGAAACAATTGGCTGAAGCGGGAGCATGTTTTTGACACAAGACAAGGGAGTTCTCTCAGCTATTACTTTAAAAACTCCTTTGGATCTCAGATCTTTAACTTCCTTCAAAGTCATAGACACCATCTCGCTATAATGAAGGGTCGATTCAGATATCTTCGAACAATCATCATACGTAAATAAATCGTGACATCCTGAAATACTTTCATCAAGGAGACCACTGGCCTTCGATTCAGTCTTTTCCGCCATTAAAATCCATTTTTGCACTTCAGGTAGCGTTTGTACACCTCTGTCCTTTTCTTTTGAGACCCTTCTCAACAACTCATTTATCATTGAATTGAGAGTTTCCACTTCCATATCCAAATCCTCCAGATATTTCTCCAGCTTGTGTGAATACTCCTCTTTTCAATACAAGAAACAAAAAAAAAGCTAATAAGATATTTGCACGCATTTTAAAATTGTGTGTTTATAAAGAGTTTCAGCTAAATTTTTGCTACATGATACCGTTCTGTTTTCTCTGGTTCGATCTATTTAAATATTATAGGAGATATTAAAGCAAATTAATCAACGATTATATGATTGAATGCAAATCTGGAATTCTGGATAATAGTTATAGTACAAATATAATAAGGTTTTGGTGGTGGACAAGAGGATCACTGATCCGAAGAAGACTGACCTAAGAAATAAGAATAGAGAGTTATAGGAACACTGAACCTAAAAATTATTGTAAAAAAAACAGTATAATCCGTATTTAATATGCTCAAAATTTTGGTATGTATACGTGAGTTTAAAATCTATCCATAGAGGAACTGAATTTTCTCAAAACATTATTTATTTTTGTTAAGGAAGTCAAGAAACCGGTATGAATCAGAAAGATCGAACTAGACAAATTAGAAATAAGAGAATATTACCCATATTTTGCTTGAAAGCAAGAGAATATAGCTATAGCTTTTCGGTAGATCAGCCACCAATTGCAGATCTCCTGTAGGAGAGAGATTTTAAACTTAACTCTTGTAAAAAAATCCGCCCCAATAGTACGTTGCTAATTGTTCTCAAGGTTTGAGAGGAAGAATTTTTTTGTGCAGGATCTTGACACGTTCGGCTTGATTCAGTCGGCTTTCTATCAGTACACAAAAGAAGAAGAAGTAGCATTATTGAATACAGCAAAGGTAATTCTCCAAGATAAAAGAAGAATGACCGGATGAGCTAGCCTACTTGGTAAAGGGCTTCGGGGCCAATTGTCATGTTCCGGGTTCGACGCCAGGCGGGGGGAACTACTCTTCCGTGTCATCTGTGACGCTGTATGTTGGGTCTTGTCCTCAGCCCATGTGTCACAAGCCGTACTGGGTGTTAGGCCTTGTCCTCAGCCCAGGTTTAAGCCTTCCCGGGTGAAGTGGACCGCTGTCTAACCGGGCTCAGGCAATGATCCGCGAAGCGGGGAAACCTGGATTATCAAAAAAAAAAAAAAAAAAAAGATAAAAGAAGAAAATGACTAAAATGATTCATTTAAGAGGGTAAAAAACTTTTATACCCTAGATATATTAAAATAAATATTAAAAAAATAAAAAAAAGAAGGAAATTTTTTATAGTTTCAGATTATATATTTCCAAGTTTAATTTTTTTATAATTTTTTTTATTTTTTGGAATTTTTTTCGAAAGTTTTTTTTTAATTTTTTCAAATTTTCTTTTTATAATTCGAATTTTTTAAAAACTATTTTTCATATTTTTATTTTCAAATTTATAATTTTATTTTTATTTTACAAAAATTTAAACTTTAAGCCTAAAATTATAAATCTAAACCGTAAAAATTTGGATTAATTAATCTTAAGAATATAAGCATAAATTAATTCATTTAATGAAATATTTTGATTTTGGTCATTTTTTCTTTGTGTGTTATATTTACGACAAAAGCTTTTTTTTAGTGCTATCTTATGGAAATTATCTACAACAAATTCACAATCCATGAGTTTTGAAAACATCTCAAGTTTTTAACAAAGAAAAAAAGAAAGAAAACAGGGATATCAAGTGCTCACGAGATAAGCAATAAACGGCTGATATCTATTCTTTGCATTTTTTTATATTTTTCTCATTTTCCAAACCCAACTACGCCTAGGGTTGGGATGGATCCGGATATCCGGGATATTTGGGGTATCCGGATCCGGATTCGTATCCGTCGGATCCGTGATTTCAGTATCCGGATCCGGATTTGTGTCTTCCGGATATCCGGGTTTCGGGTATCCGTCTAAATATCTTGATATCCGCGGGTATCCGGATCCGGCAAAATAATTAAAAAAAAATAAAAAAATATTTTTTAAAATACAAATTAAACACAAAAAATCTTTAAATATTACATAAATTAAATAATTTTACAAAATTTATGAATGCATTTATGCATATAACATTATTAAAATTAAATGTAATATTATAAGACTAATTATATATATAAATATTAATAAATTAACTATAATTATTAATTAAAATTAAAAATTTAATATATTTTAAAAAATCGAATCCGGATCCGGATATCCAGACCTAAAAATTCAGATATCCGGATTCGGATCCGGATTCGACGGATCCGACATTTTACTATCCGGATCCGGATCCGAGCGCTCCGGATACCCTATTTTCGGAGCGGATCCGGATCGGATCTCGGATCGGATCCGGATCTCGGATAATAATTCCCAGCCCTAACTACGCCAACCCCACACAGATATTGATCTTTTAATTATTAACCTAATTTAATAAAATAAATTGTTTTTCCTCAAAATATATTGATTGAAGAATACGGCAGCTCCGTCATCTTCACTTCACCCGATTTTTCCTCAAAAACTCGATGGGATTCGATCCATTTGGTTTGACTAATAAAAATTTACAAGAAACGTCAATTCTCTATTTCTTAATTGTTTATTTTTGTCTTCGGTGTTTTTAACCAGGATCTCTGTTCTGTTTTAGTCGGATTGATGTCATTATGGTCGAATTCTTATGGGCTGCTTGGACAGTAGCCAGAAGACAAAATCGAAACTTTTGATCATTGGGTAACTTTTTCTCATCTCTCTGTTAATTTTTTCACAGAAATTTTAATTTTTCTTTCTGGATTTTCAGTAAACTGAGACTACCACTCGATTTTTGTTTATGTGGAAGTAAACTTTTCTTTGTTGCTGGGCTTTCTTCAGATCAAAAGCTTTTATAAATGAGGAGAATTTTGAGTTTTAGTATATTACAACAATGTCTCAAAAATTTTTAGTTGTGTTGTAATTACCCTAAATGATTCTTTCTCTCTCTGTGTGCTCTTTCATTGGGCTTTGTAGTTTGGCTGATGAGTTTAAACCCTTCTGTAATAGGGAAGGTTACTTGATGGGAAAGACATAGGAGTGAATAATATACCTAAAGTCCATCATTGAAATTGCACCCAAAAAAAAAAGTCCATCATTGAAATGTCGTTAATCTCTGGAGTTATTTCACACACGGAGACGATAAACTCTTGGTCTCTGACTCTCTGAGTATGTCGCAAATGAGAACCTTGACAAAGTCCTTTTCAGTAAGTTTCCTTCTAATTCCTCAGCGTTGCTTTAATCCAGCTTTAGTGATATACTAGTGTACCGTTAGTGATCCTGCAGTGGAGTTTGTGTTATCCCATCTCACTGGACCATATATGGGAATGTTACTTTGTCTAATTTTGTTTGTATGGTGTTTAGATCATTAAAATATTCGTTTGTTTGAGATCCAAAACTGTTTCTAAACATTGTTTTCATCTTGTTCAAGATTTTGATCACTCTCTTGCATTTATTGATCATTCAAAAATAGGGTTTTGTATTTTGTTGCAGGTGATCGTGGAAAAGGGTGAGGAAGTTCACCATAGAATTACAGTCCGGTCTAGAACAGAGGTTGGTTTAGGAAGACAAGAACTGGGTCGACCGATCTTCATTGACAAGGAACCATATCAGCAATAACCGGAGGTTTAAGCTAGTGTGATGTCAAGTTTGTAATCAGAAAGTTTCAAAAAAAAAAAAAAAAAAGTTTGTAATCAGATTAGATTAAATATAGAAACGGATTTAAATATATGTTAATATTTAATTATACACTCAATTTGATCATTTTTCATTTGAAAAAAAATGCTCAAATTAAATTGTCTATATAAAATGTAGGGTTAAAGTTTAAAATTCTTTTTTTCTTCTACAAACACATTACACCTTCCATCATTTACAAATAATTAAAAAGTTTAAAAATATTTATCTTCTTATTATAGATTTTAAAAACGTTTTATGTTTCATAAAATTCGTTTTATTTTGCTTATGTTAAAATAATGATATAAAAAGTATTCATATAAAATATGTATGCATATCACATGTTAAAATAATAATTTAAAAGGTAAAATGTGTAGCCGTTATATGCATAAATTCAATATTTTGGCTACAATTAATAATTCTTGGTAATCTTCAAAGTAATAGTAATACTATCTTACACATAGTAATATTGGCAATTTTAAGTTTTATTAGTAAAACCATGTCTAAATGAAATATTTGACAGTAAAACTATTGACTTTATACAATAAATGTTATTAAGGAAGAGTATTACATAAACAATTTACCAGAAAATAAGTATTTTTGTAGACTCTTCTTGCTATAGCCTTATGATTCACACAATAACCATGAAAGCTAAGGAATCATTTTGGGAAAATGAAAAATATTTCTAAAACCATAGAAAATAATCATCTAAATAGTTTTAATGAAACAATAGCCTTACCTGAGAGTTGCAATCTGATCATGTAATAGTCATTAACTCAACCTCACCTTCCACCATTTGAATTTGCCGAATATAAAAGTTACTTTCTTGCTATTTACCGCTAATTTTAATGAAACAATAAAAAAGGCTCAAAATAACAGATTAATAATCAATCAAACGAGCAAACTAATCTCTCCATCTTGTTTCCATTAAACCCCTATCACCAAGTTGCAGAGCATTATTAATCACATTGGCTACAGTTTTTCATCTTCTCTGACAACAAAACAAATCGTTACTTTCTCTATCTCTTTCTTTCTTCTCCAAGAACGTCACTAATCTTTGAAAGTTCAGAAAATGGCTGGTTTCCCTGGTGGTTGTAAGAGCGTGCAGGAATACTGCTACTTCGTAAGATTTGATCGACCCAAGAATCTCTTCGAAATTATAAATCCAATTCCTAAGATTGATCAAAACAGTCTCTTTCTTCTTTCTTTGCTCTGTTTTTCAGGTCTTTCGCAGAGTAACGGAATGCATAGACGACCACAAGAGCAAGGAAGAAACTGCGAGTTATCTACTGGATAAGTTTCAAATCGAATCTCCAATGACCAACATAGGTAAAAGTACATTCCTTTTCAGCGAATCACTTTTAATGAGTCCGAGGCAACACCTTCACTACATTGAATCTTTGTTTTTTGTAGTTTGGGGTAATCTTGAACGATCGTTTCCAGCTTTCTTCGGAGCCAACAACATTCAGCGCGATGCACCAAGTACGCAAAACAGAAACCTAACTTTCCTTGGCGTACAAGTTTCGGTATCTTGATAAAGTCGAAGTCGGTGTTTGTTTCCTTGTAGTGGCTCATACTCAAAACGCCCAGAGCGACGATTCTTCATCATCATCACAGGTACCGCAAGAATCTGCTACTGGTAATGCTAGTGATGACCTAGTTCCTGTGCAGCAGCCACTATCTCCCCGTAATCACACTTTTCCTTCTTTTTCCTCTGTTTTCATTGTGTGCCTTGTTGAATCTCAAACCTTTGTGTTTTGCTATTGTCTTTGGCTTCTTTTAGAAACCGAATATTTGAAGGAGATGCTAAGTAAGTTGGATCAGATCAAGAGTATTCAAGACATGCTAAAAGTAATGACTGATGGTCATGGACTTGGACAGCGAGTTGAGAATGAACCAGTGAGGGGTAATAACAAAGACGCAGAGAACCTTACATTGTGCCTTTTCCTGAATTTTAAACATTCTGTGTTTGCTTCTTTTTGCAGACGATTTATGGCAGCGGGTTTTGAATACTTTGACTCAGATTCAGAGTAGTACAGAACATATGCTCAAACTACTGACTGATGGTCATGGAGTTGGACCACGTCCTTCTGCTGCGGGATCCTCCAAGAGACAGCGAGTTGAGAAGGCAGAAGAGCGAGGTGGCGAGCTGCAGGAGAAAGAGGAAGGTGATGATGACGAAGCAGAGAACCAGCATAAGAATGAGGGAGGTGAAGATGTAGAAGAAGAGAAGCCGCAGGAGAAAGAGGAAGGTAACGATGAAGAAGCATGATCAGAGTCTACAATTGCCACAATAAACGCATGGACAGTTCTTATATTAGCATAGTTTTTTGATTACCAGAACGTATTGCAGAGACACACACATACATGTTGCTTACAACTAGCTACGCAGTTTTAAAAACTTGGGGAGCAATTCTTTTCAGTTTACTTGTTGTGCTCTCTCGAGGCCTTGTGTTGTTGAGAAGAAATAACATGTAACAAGTTTAAGGACAAATTTTTCATTCTATCAAACTTCAACCCATTTACTACTTTTTGTGGCATAATATAACCTCAACGAAAAAAAAAGAATCACAAGTCCTTTACTACTTTTCTGGATTGTATGTCTGGCCATCTGTTGGCCTTAGCAACCTCCAATGATAGCAGTGTTTGCCATTTGAAAAGAAATAGAACTCTAACGTTTTGAAAAAATGTTACCAGAGTCTTTATTCCTTTGGATATTAGGGCTCTGAGCCAATCAAATATAGAAAGAGAATAAGATGATGATATAACTAGAATAGATATTTAGAGAAGAGAGATTGTAGGAGAGTATGTATATATATACGATAACAACAACAAAAAGTAAGATATGTACCTATCTAAGATAGATATTTGTGATATCTAAAATTTTAGATAACTTCTATTTGTTTTTTTCTTCAAGAACTCCAATATAGATTGTAGAGAGAGAGAGGTTCTTGACCTCTGAAAGTTTCATAAAATGGCAGGTCTTCCTCTTCCTCTAGGTTCTGAGAGTCAGAAAATCCGTGAACGTGTAAGATTTGGTCCCTTAGGGTTCAAGAATAATCCTTTCCGACAATTGATTAAAGCAATCACTTCCTGCTTTCTTTGCTCTGTTTCAGTTTTGTGTCATATTCGAGGAATGCATTGAAAACAACATGAGCAAGGCTGAAATTTTGAGTTATGTGCATGATAAATATCTAATCCCACTTTATGATACCAACAGAGGTATCAGTACTTCTCACCGAATCATTAAATAAGTCTGATTAAAAAACCTTCAATAAATTCAAATACCTATATTTATTTTGTCCAGTTTGGAATCATCTTGAAAGGACGAATCCAGATTTATTCATAGCATACAATGCAAGGATCCGTGCGCACAAGGCACAACGTATGAATATCTTTTCTTGTCACACAAGTTTCAAATTTCAACTTTCCTCTCTGTGCCTTCATGAATCTAAAACCTTGTGTGTTCTTTGTTGACATTAGCTGCATCACCACAAGAAGCTGATGCTGTTTCTCCTTCAAGTCAAGTGCGACCTTCCAGAGCTGCTAATGCTATAGAGAACCAAAACCTACAAACTTCTCTGCAGCAGCCAGCTATTCCCAGTAATTAAGCTACTACTCTCAACTTTCCCCTCTGTTTTTCTGAATTTAGAAACTTGTGTGTGTTGGCTTCTCTTTGCAGACGATTTTGGCTAGCAGGTTTTGAGTGCTCTGGGCCAGATTATCAAACTACTTTCTGATGGTCATGGTCATGGACCTGGTCCACATCTTTCTGCTACTGGATCCTTGAAGAGAAAACAAGTTGGTGAGAATGAAGAGAGAGGCGAAAATGAAGAAGCAGAGAAGCATATCATGGAGAAAGAGGAACGCAACGATGTAGAAGAAGCAGAAGAAAGACGAAGGTGATAATGAAGGACGGCAGAAGAATGAGAGAGGTGACACTGACAATTAATAAGCAGAGAAGCTGCATAATCAGAACCTATAAAGGTAGGTCATAATAAACGCATGGACCGTTGTTACATTAGCATAGTTTTTTTTATTAACAGAACATATTGCAGAGGACACATTCATATTGTCATTATAGACACTACAGTTAGCTATTGCCAGACCATATTGCAGAGACATGTTGGTATGATGCTTACACCGAACGACTCCAAAATACAGAATAACACAAAACGACTCCAAGAGATTCTAAAACACTTACTTTTATTGGATAAAAGATTCGAAACATAGATTTAAACATTCGATATATCACTTACTTAGAGGCAGTGCCGGTCCTGAGTTTTTCGGGGTCCAATACGAAATAAAAAATTTAGGTCTTAAAAAGTTCATAAAAAAGTTCTCAAAAATCTAAAACTGAACCTAAAACACTATTATTGTCTCTCATTGCCTTTACTACTTTATTATATTAAAATGAAGAAAAAAGATATTTATAAATTATTTGTTTATATCTTTTAAACTGGCTATGTTATACTGCTTCTCATGTTACACTTTTGTGTCATTGCTTACTAATGAAAAATCAAACAAGTGAACTTAGAAGAGTTTAAAAAAAATCCTAGGCCCCATTCAATTGTTTCATCCGAATGGGGTCAGAACCGGCCCTGCTTAGAGGTTCAATCTCCATTGATGCGATGCAGAGCACAGTAGCAGTTCATTACCAGATGTTCAAAAAGATGGATCAAGTGTTAAAAGTAACACACATAGAAGTATAGAAACAGATCAAGGCGGCCAAGATGGAGAGAAATGGCTTGTAAAATTGATCACAATGACAAAGGTCTGATTGCAGAAATCATTCAAATCTAGCCAAAAAAAAAAACAATCCCTAAATCTAACAAAAGATCTATTCATACATGAACAATGAAGCACAAAGCATCTTCTGAATAGATATCATATCATACAAGATTACGAATAAAATTTTTGGAAAAATACATAGAATCATAGCGTTAGACATTTATTTTGTAAGCTCAATAAGAAAAAATGAGCCGGAGAATAAAAAGGCCCAAATTTACAGTCAACAAAAGGTCTTTAAATAAGCAATCAAACGAGGAAACTAATTTCGCGCTCTCTCCTGATCTCTCTATCTCGTTTCACTTGCCGTTTCTCACAGACTCTCTCTGTCTCTCTTTCTCTTTCTTTCTTTCGTCTGCAAGAACGCCGTCTCAGATCGAATCCGTCTTCTTCCTTATCCTGGCGGGAAACATGGATTCTTTCAACCCATACGTAAGATATGATCGATCCAAGAATCTTCATGAACCCTTTCCGTTGATTGATTTGATTCATTACATCAAATCTCTTTTCTTCTTTCTTTTCTCAGCGTGCGACTTGTAACAAAGTCAAGGAGTGCATTGACAAGTTCCTTATGAGTAAGGAAGAAACTGAGAGATATCTAGAGGATCAGCAAGGAATCACGCGTCAAGATACCAACACGGGTACGTAACTACTAAAACTTCAAATGCTTGACCAAATCATTAATTAATTAATGGGTCACATGAGCAATTCGAATCTTTTATTTTGTGTAGCTTGGATTCTTCTTGAGCGAATGCATCCAGATTTATTCGCATCATACTACCCAAGAATCGATGAGCGCAACGCGAGGACACGTGAGCGCTTTTCATCAGGTACCGCAAATAGCGTTTCTTGGCGTACAAGTTCCTTTCTTTTCCATAAAGAAAATCTTTTTTTTGTTTGTTTGTTTAATTCTTTCTGTTGTTGTTGCTTAGGTTCACCACGAGAGAGAGCTTCAGCTATACTGGGAGATCAAGAGCAACAAGGTCTGTCTCCTGCTCGCCGCTGTAAATAGTCTTTGTCCTTGTTCTCTGAGTATCTCGCTTGAAGAATATGTTTATTTGACGTTGTCTTTGCTTGTGTTGTTAGTATCGTTGCCTGATTTAAATGTTCCTGCTGCATCACCACAAGAAGCCAATGCTGTGGGAACTTCCAAAACTGATTCTAATGCTATAGAGATCCAAAACCTTCAAACCTCTCAGCAGCAGCAGCCAGTTACTCCCAGTCCCAGTAATTAGACTACTTACTACTCTCAGATTTCCTCTATGTTTCTCTTTTTGTGCCTTTTCTGAATTTCCTCAAACCTTTTGTGTATTGGCTTCTCTTTGCAGACGACTTTTGGCAGCAGCTTTTGAGTACTTTGGGTCAGATTCAGAGTAATACAGACCAAATGGTCAAACTCTTGACTGATGGCCATGGATCTGGACCACATCCTTCTGCTACGGGTTCCTTGAAAAGAAAGCGAGTTGGTGAGAATGAAGAGAGAGGCGAAAATGAAGAAGGAGAGAAACTGCAGAAGAAAGAGGAAGGTAGCGATGAAGAAGCAGAGAAGCAGATCACTGAGAAAGAGAAAGGTAACGATGAAGAAGCAGAGAAGCCGCAGGAGAAAGAGGAAAGTGACAATGAGGAACTGCAGAAGAAAGACGAAGGTTACAATGAAGAACTGCAGAAGAATGAGAGAGGTGACACTGACAATTAATAAGCAGAGAAGCTGCATGATCAGAACCTATAAATGTCATAATAAACGCATGGACAGTTGTTACATTAGGGCCCGGTTTGTTTCTCCATTTAAATGAATCCATTCGGCTGGTCCATTTGTGTGATCCATCTAAATGATCCATTCAAATTTTTGGCCATGTTTGTTTTTCCATTTGGATGAACCATTTGAATGAACCATTTGAATGAATTTTATATTTGTTTCTACATTTAGATAAATCATCCAAATAAGTTTAATAACCACATTACATATATACCCATGTTTTGGTTTAATCATATATTTGATATCAATTTTAACTATACAAAATTTTATTATTCATTCTAAAATATATTTACAATGAAATTATTTTAATTTGACGGGAAAATAAAAAATTTTGATTTTGGCAGCAAAATTCAGTTTTTGGTTTTGGCAAAAAAATGCGTATTTGCAATTTTAGCGGGAAAACTCATTTTTTACAATTTTGACGGGAAAACGAGTTTTTCGGTTTTACCGGAAAAAAATGTTTTTCGATTTTGCGGTTTTGGCGGGAAAACAATATTTTTCAATTTTTGCGGGAAAACAAGATTTTTTTTGGTTTTGGCGGAGAAACGAGATTTTTGGCTTTGGCGGGAAAACAATTTTTTCGGTTTTGGCGGGAAAACATGTTTTTTCGATTTTTGCGGAAGAACGCGATTTTTTGGTTTTAGCGGGAAAACGAGACTTTTCTTTCAGTTTTGACGGGAAAACAAGATTTTTTTATTTTTTGCGGAAAAAACGAGATTTTTTTTTGTTTTGGCGGGAAAACGAGATTTTTTGGTTTTAACGAGAAAACATGTTTTTCGATTTTTACGGAAAAACGCGATTTTTTTGTTTTAGCAGGAAAACGAGACTTTTTGTTTTTGACGGGAAAACAAAAATTTTCGATTTTTTGCGAAAAAACAAGATTTTTTGGTTTTGGCGGGAAAAAAAGATTTGTTGGTTTTAACGAGAAAATGCGTTTTTCGGTTTTGGCGGGAAAACGTGTTTTTTCGATTTTTGCGGAAAACACGATTTTTTGGTTTTAGCGGGAAAACGAGACTTTTCGGTTTTGACGGGAAAACAAGATTTTTCGATATTTTTCGGAAAAATGAGTTTTTTGGTTTTTAGCGGGAAAACACGTTTTGCGATTTTGGCGAAAAAACATGTTTTATGTTTTGACAGGAAAATGCGTTTCAGAGTTTTGGCGTGAAAACACATTTTTTGTGATTTTGGCATGTAAACACGTTTTTCGGTTTTTGGCGAGAAACCACATTTTTTTAATTTTGGCGGGAAAACGTGTTTTTGGCGTGAAAAATTCATTTTTAGATTTTCGCCGAAAATCGTGTATTTGTGGTTTTTTCAGTTTTCGTTTGTTACCAATGATATTATGTTTAGGTTTGTAATTTGTGAATTATACATTAGGGGTATAATAGACATTATATCATTTTGAATGAATCATCTTCATTCAAATGCTTCAAATTGGTTCAGCTGAATGAACTTTGAATTTAAGCCTAAAATTTTGAAAATCATTCAAATGAACCATCCGAATGAATTGTACTTTTTGTGTCTAAACGAACAAAAAACTCATCTTCATTCGAATGGATCATTTGAATGGAGAAACGAACAGGCCCTAGCATAGTTTTTTGAGTAACAGAACATATTGCAGATGACACATACATGTTGCTTACTTTCTTATTAGGCTACAGTTAGCTATTGCCAGACATGTTTGTATGCTTAAACATTGGGGGATTAGAAATTTTATCTGTTTCTTGCTGATTTTGTTGAGGCTTTGTCTTGTTGGTCTTAGAACCACATCTATGTTTCATTCATTCCATTTGTTTATTTTTCTTTGTGAAAAATACAACAAAGAAAACAAAGCACAAGTGTTTGTGATGCTTAAGAAGTGCAGAAATCCAAAAAGGCTTAGGGACTTGTTGAGCTTTATAACTACTCCATTTCTCAGACGTCTTCCGGATTGTTGTTGTTATTGTTTTACCTGCATAGCCTCCAATCCTGTTTCCTTATCTCACATATTCACGTCTTCTGGATTGTTGTTTACATACTATTAGTAATCAAAGATGAACAGAAAGGAGAAAGCTTTGTACGTCATTCATGGAGGTGAAGCACGCAAAAGACAAAACGAGAGAGAGAGAAAATAGAAATGCTTTCTGTTATTGACTCATGTGTGAGCTATGCACACTAAATACACTTGATAGCTTATCCGGAACAAACCGGTTATTACAATGAACCAAATTGATAACTAAACCGTATATGACATAACCACATTATACCAATATTCCTCCTCAAAATGGAGCATATATGTTTATGAACTCCATCTTGCTCATAAGATGACGGAAGGGAGTGGGATAAAGAGGTTTAGTTAACAGATCGGCAAGCTGGTTTGTAGTTCTAACGTGTAGAGTTCTCACCAGACCTTTCTTCACCCATTCTCGGACGATATGACAATCACGTTCAACGTGTTTAGTCCGCTCATGAAATACAGCATTGTTGGCAATGTGTATAGCAGCGGTGTTGTCACAGTACAGAGGAGCAGCATCACGAACATCTACCCAGAGATCCTCAAGCAGATTGTGAAACCAAATCATCTCCTTGACTGCTTCAGACATAGCACGGTATTCAGATTCAGCTGAGGAACTAGAGACAGTGTCTTGTTTGTTGGACTTCCAAGTGATGAGTGAGGAACCAACAAAGACACAAAGACCAGACACGCTTTGTCGAGTGTCAGGGCAAGATCCCCAATCTGCGTCTGCAAAGGCTGACAGTTTTAAATCTGTAGAAGCTGAATAGAACAGACCCAAGCCTACTGTTCCCTTGAGGTAGTGTAGAACTTTGTAAGCAGCATGGAGATGTGGAGCTCGTGGAGTAGAGGTGAACTGACATAATTTATGCACCGCAAATGTGATGTCGGGGCGAGTGAATGTCAGGTATAGCAGTTTCCCAACCAAACGACGATATACCTCTGCGTTTGGTAAAAGTTCACCGTCTTCAATGGACAATTTTACGCTGGGATCCATTGGATTTGAAGCAGGTTTGCAACCGAGAAGCCCAGTCTCAGTCAATAAGTCAAGGGTATACTTGCGCTGACAAATCGATATGCCTGATGAGGATCTGGCAATCTCCAGACCAAGGAAGTAACGCAAAGTACCAAGATCTCGAAGCTTAAATGAAGCTTGAAGAGCTCCTTTGAGAAGATTCGTTGCGTGATCACAACTACTCGCGATGATAATATCATCGACGTAGACCAAGACGGCCATATAAGTATTACCAGATCGCTTGAGAAACAGAGTGTGATCACCAGATGAAACAACGAAACCCAACTGCAGCAGAGTCTCAGAAAACTTCAGAAACCATTGGCGTGAGGCCTGCTTAAGACCATATAGGGATTTCTTTAGCTTACAAACTGCATTTGGAGGAAAAGATTCCCCCTGTTTTGGTGAGTAACCCGGTGGAAGTTCCATGTAGATTTCCTCATCCAAGTCTCCATTCAAGAATGCATTGGAGATGTCAAGTTGAGATAATGACCAACCTTTAGCAGCAGCCACAGCAAGAAGTAGCTTTACAGTGGATAACTTAGCAACCGGAGAGAAGGTTTCGACGTAGTCAATTCCTTCTTGTTGGGTATAGCCTTTGGCAACAAGTCTTGCCTTGTAACGCTCAAGAGTACCATCTGCATTGAGCTTTACTTTGAACACCCATTTGCATCCTACAGCACGTTTACCATCAGGTAATGAGCAAATCAACCATGTGTTGTTCTCCTCCAAGGCTGTTTTACCAATACATACTATAGTTTAAACCATTTTCCTTATCTCACATATTCAGTTGCAGAGTAAAGACAGTAAATTAGTAATCAGCTGGAATCTGTAGAAGCCTCCCCTAATAAACATATCATTTCAGATCATAATCAGTGACATTGGTTAAGAAAATTGTTGATGACGGTGGTCGGTGCGGAGTAACTTATAAGAAGACTTTTGACTTGAATGCTCAGAGTTTGGTTAATCCAGCCATGTTCACCGCATCATCTTGGGGATTGATAATGATAGCAATGTTTGTTTGCCATTACAAAGAGAAATAGAAACTTTGTTGGGAAAAATGGTTACCACAGTCCTAAGGGAATTAGGGCACTCATACCGTATTAAAAGCGAATTACATGATAATGTATTTCTTTTATCTTAACCAAGTCTTATATACAAAACAGATTGATTTAGAGAAGAGATATTATAGGGATATATTTTAGAGATAACAACAACAGGTAAGATATGTACATATCTAAGATATTGTGATGCCTAGAATCTTAGATAACTTATATCGCTTTCTCTTCTCCAAGAACGCCAATATAGATATCTTAGAGAGGTTTTCTGACCTGTGAAAGTTTCAGAAAATGGCAGGTCTTCCTGATTACGTAAGATCTGATCTATATATCCAAGAATTAAAGAATCTCTTTGGGTTCAAGAATCACTTCCCACTATCGACTACAACAATCTCTTCCTTCTTTCTTTGCTCTGTTTCAGTTTTGTGTCATAGTTGAGGAATGCATTGAAAACAACATGAGCAAGGATGAAACTGTTAGACATCTATGGGATAAGTATCTAATCCCGTATGAACATGCCAACGTAGGTAAACTCCTTGCCCCCAAATCTTAATTAGGTCTGAGGAAATTTTTTTAATAATTCAAATGTTTGTATATATTTCTCTAGTTTGGAATCATCTTGAAAGGACGAATCCAGATTTATTCATATCCTACAATGCAAGGATCCATGAGCGCAATGCACAACGTACGAAAATAGAAACACATATATTTTCTTGCCATACAAGACTCCCCTATGTTTATCTAGTTGTGCTTTCCTTAATTTCAGTGTATTTTTTTTGCTTTGGCTTCTTTTTGCAGCAGATATTTGGCAACGTATTTTGAATACCTTGGATCAGATTAAGAGTAATACAGACCAGATGGTCAGCATAATGACTAATGTTCATGGATTTGAACCACATCATTCTGCTGCTGGATCCTCCAAGAGACAGCGTGGTGAAGATGCAGAAGAGATATGTATCAGTGAAGAAGCAGCGAAACTGCAGGAGAAAGAGGAAGCCGATGCTGAAGAATCAGAGAAGCTGCAGGAGAAAGAGAGAGGCCACAATTAAGAAGGAGAGATTCTGCAGGATCAGACTCTTCAACTTCCACAATAACCATTGTGTTTTTTTTAATTGTCAGCCTAGACACTACTACTAGCAACCGCTGTTAAAGAATCATTGAGAAGAAAATTGATCTTCTTTCCTCGCTGGGCACAAGTGTTTGTTCTATAACAAGAAAACCAAAAGAGAAGCGCAGAAAAAAAAAAGAATGATCTAATGAGAAGGCTTAGGGACTTGTTGAGCTAGTGCTAGGCCTTCCATTTCCCATGATTTCCTCCAGATTTTTGTTGATGATGATGATGGCCCAGCAACACGCTAACACGATGGACACATGATGAGTGTAGTCGGTGGAGTCATTTGATCGTAGGAACTGTGGAGACAGCTTGAGAGTTCGAAGCTCCATAGCTTCTTTCTGAAGTCACCTATTTTCCTCCGTTAGTTTCTCTACGCAGCGTTTCAAGTATTCGCAATCAACCTCCGTTTGCTTCAGTTTGGTTCTGTAACATAACCAAATAATCGTAAGAGAAAAATTCAAACAAAACTGAAATTGCCTCAAACCCAACCAAATTAAACCGGAATACAAATGTAAGGATATGAATGTCATTTAAAGCTCACCTTGCTCTTCTGTTCTGGAACCATACTTCTACTTGTCTTGCTGTCAAGTTCAACTCTTTGGCCAAAGCTAACTTCTGTTTCTGTATAATTATAAAAATACCCTCATTATTTCAGAGATGTTTAACACAACCATTGGTTTCTCTTTGGAATCAAAATTTCCTAACTTACGGGATTGAGAGTGTTGTGTTCTTTAAAAGTTTCTTGGAGAAAAGCATACTGATCCTTAGATAATCGGAGCTTTTTCCTCGACGTTTCGTGATGGTTATGTTTAGCTTACTGAGACTACATAATAACTTACACCATCATATAACTATATTAATATCCCTTCTCGATATATAAACGCAACCATTACACAGCTGACAAAACTTTTCCAAAGCCTACACTCTCAAAACTGGTGTAAAAAGATCAATTGGTAAACTTAACCATCCTTATGTTATACAGATATCGATATTGTTTACTGTTTTTATAGTTTCAATGTCGATTTGTTTGAGTAAGAACAAAATAATAAGAAGTTGCTTCTCTTATTAATCTCTTGAGAAAATCCCTCAAAACTCAAGCTCTCAAACAAACTCTCTAAATTGTCTTAAGGTTGCAACAATACTGCAACTCTTTATATAGGACTTGTCAATATCCTAAACCAACTAGTAAAGACAATTACGGATATTTCCTAATCTTTAAACAATCCAAAACAAACTAAGATTAGGATAGCTTGTGCTCTAAGCTATTTCAAGCTTATTCCAACATTCTCCCCCTTAAGCTTGAAATCTCTTTGTGTCACTTCCTTGACTCCAATTAAGTTCCTCATGTCCTTGTAACGAATCCTTGCAAGTCCTTTGGTTAAGATATCTGCTCTTTGCTCACTTCCTGCAATGTGTTGTACCTCTATGAGATTGTTCTCGATGCACTCTCTTATGAAGTGATACCGACGATGGATGTGTTTAGATCTTCCATGAAACACAAGATTTTTCGTCAAAGCTATTGCAGACTTATTGTCTATCAAGAGCTCTACCTTCTCGCACTCCTTTCCCATGATTTCACCAAGTAGATCTTGAAGCCATATAGCCTGTTTTGCTGCCTCGGTTGCAGCCATAAACTCTGCCTCGCAAGAGGAGAGAGCCACTATTTCTTGTTTCTGAGAACACCAAGTTATAGGTGATTCCAAAAAGTAGAAGACGTGTCCTGTAGTACTACGTCCATCATCTTCATCTACATTGTGACTTGCATCACTATAACCAACTAGTCTTGTACCCTCTGCTCGTCCGAACTTCAATCCATATCCTAGTGTCCCTTTCAAGTAGCGTAGGATCTGCTTCATGGCTGCGGCATGAGATGTCTTTGGGCTCTGCATATATCTACTCATAACACCAACAGAGAAGGATAAGTCTGGACGTGTATGCAACAAATATCTCAAGCAACCAACACATCTTCTGTACTCTTTCTCGTCAACGCTTTGCTCTGCTTCTGCCTTGGATAGCCTCAGATTTGGGTCCATGGGCACATGTACCGCATTGCTTTCAAGCATTCCTGTGTCTTCTAAAATCTTCTTGGCATATCTTTCTTGGCTTAACGTAATCCCCTCTCCATGTTGATCAACCTCAATGCCAAGATAGTATGTTAATTTTCCCAAATCACTCATCTCGAATTTTTCTGACATCTCCTTTTTGAACTCTGTAATCATCTTGATACTTGTACCCGTTACCAAGAGATCATCAACGTAAACTGCAAGGAGTATTAGATGCTCATCCTCTGTCCGTCGATACACTGCAGGTTCCTTATAGCACTTGACAAACTTTAGTTCTCCTAGCACCTTGTTTAACTTCTCGTTCCATGCTCTTGGAGCTTGGCGCAAGCCATAGAGGGCCTTCCTCAGTTTGTATACTTTTCTCTCTTGTCCAAGTACCTCAAAGCCCTCTGGTTGAGAGACGTATACATCTTCCTTCAGATCACCGTGCAGGAACGCTGTTTTAACGTCTAAATGATGAACTTCCCATCCTCTTGAAGCTGCTAAAGCCAACAAGAATCTCACAGTTTCTATTCGAGCCACAGGTGCGAATACTTCTTCAAAATCAATTCCATGTCGTTGTATGTAACCTTTAGCCACAAGCCGTGCTTTGAACTTGTTAATACTGCCATCTGCATTGCGTTTTATCTTAAAGATCCACTTTAGACCTATGGCTTTTGCTCCAGCTGGAAGCTCAACGAGATCCCATGTTCTGTTTTTAATGATTGACTTGATCTCATCTTCGCAAGCGTCTCTCCATACTTTCTCTTTGCTGGCTTCAACGTAGCTCCATGGTTCATCATTTAAGGATAGTAGTAGCATCTCGCCTTCTAGTTCAGCCATAAGGACGTAGTCATCCAAGTATCCTGGTTTCTTTCTTTCTCTTTGTGATCTCCTTAGCTCTGGCTCAGGTGATTCGTCGCTGTCTGTATCATCGACTACTTGCTCTTGATTGGTGGCGTTCTGGTCTTCTGTGTTTTCTTCCTTCCCTTCGGTGATAGCTGGAATGCAGACGTCAATACCATGGTTGCCGTATTGACCAATGTCAATACTCAAGACTCCAGAGTTGTTGCTTTTGCTGCTGTCATTCCAATCCCAACTTTTGCTTTCATCAAATATGACATCTCTACTTACCACCACCTGTTTTTTCTTTGGATCATATAATCTGTATGCTTTCGAACCAGGTTCTGTTCCAAGATGTATTAGCATTCGAGATCTACTATCCAACTTCTTGAGTTGTTGAGACTCGATCTTTGCGTAACCAATGCAACCAAAGATTCGTAGATGTTCAATGCTAGGTTTTCTTCCTTTAAACAGCTCATATGGTGTCTTGTTCTTGATAACTCGTGTTGCAGCTCGATTGATGATGTATGTAGCATGTCTTACAGCTTCTCCCCAGAGGTAGTTTGGTAATGTCGTGTGTTTAAGCAAGCTCCTGGTCATGTCAAGGAGAGTTCGGTTACGCCTCTCTACTACTCCGTTCTGTTGGGGGGTGTATGGAGCTGTAAAATGTCTTGTAATCCCGCTTGATTCACAGAATCTCAAAAATTCATTGGACATAAACTCTCCTCCCCTGTCTGTTCTAAACGTTTTGATGAATGTTCCTGTCTCCTTTTCAACAACAGCCTTGAAGATTTTAAATTTTTCAAACGCTTCTCTCGCTTCTCCGTGAGAAGTATTGTCCACATATAACGAGTGTAGTCATCAATAAGCACGAAGATATATCTTTTCTTCGAGGATGTGGGTGGTGAAATCGGTCCACAAAGGTCTCCATGTATTAGGCCAAGTGTATGTTCTGCTCGATAACTTGTGGCTTGAGGGAAAGCTCGTCTAGCTTGTTTTCCGAATATGCAAGTAGAGCATTGTACCGTCTCAATCTGAACTCTTGAGAGCCCATGCACAAGTTCCTTGTTCGCCATTAGACGCATAGCTTCTCTCCCAATATGGCCTAACCTTGCATGCCACTTTGCAAATTCACTCATAACAGAAACCTGCAGACATTGCTCATAGTTGTCAATGGTGACTTTGTACAGCCGGTTCTTCGATCTCTTTGCGGTGATGATCACTTTTCCATTCCTGTCCTTCATGGTAAGATAGTCATCTCTTAATCTGACATCACATCCTGCCTCTGTAGCCTGCCCTAAGCTAATTATGTTGCTTCGTAGATCAGGTATGTAGTAGACGTCGGTTAATATTTTCTTTTCCCCATCTTTCAAGAGGAACAGAATTGGACCTTTCCCTTTTATGTCAATTCTCGAGTCATCACCAAATCTCACTTTTCCTGTGATGGTTTCATCAATAGACTTGAAGTAGTTGCGGTTTCCCGTCATGTGATTGCTTGCTCCGTTGTCTAAGTACCACGTCTTATCATTATCTGAGCTGGATACGAAATCTTGTGGGTTTACGTTTCTCTCATTAAGGTAAACCACCTCATGCATCATGAGTTCCTCTGCCTCTGTGGTGTCATTGTCCCTGGTGTCTGTTACCTCCTGTAGTTTAAGGAGACGATCAGGACATACAGATGCGAAGTGACCCATCTTGTCGCACCGGAAACACATGATTTTAGACATGTCAAACTGTTCCTGACCGTATCTTCCTCTGCCTCTTCCTCTGTTATTATAGCGACCACCACGTCCTCGTCCTCTGTAGTTGTTGCTATAGTCACGGTTGTTTGATGTGAAGTTGGATTGCTGTTGAGTTTGTACCTGTTGCGCCTGAGACTCCTTGTTAGCAAACATGAGTTTGGTTTGTTTCTCCTCTTCCTCTTCTTCCTTTAATCGTTCCTCATAGGCTTTGAACCTTCCAACAATAGTTTCAAACGGTGTGGTTTTGAGATCCACAAATTGTTCGACTGTTGCGACCATCTGAATGTACTTTTTCCTTGGTAGACTTGATAAGAACCTTCTTGCAAGTTTGTGTTCTTCGATAGGTTCTCCTAAAGCACTTGCCTTTGACGATAACTCGGTTAATCTTCCAGCAATACTATCAATAGTATCATCATCGTTCATCTTTAGCTTTTCAAAGTCAGATTGCAATGTTTGTAATCTTGCTTCTCGAACTAGCTCAGCTCCTAGATATCTTTCTTTAATTGCTTCCCAAACTTTCTTTGCGGTATCTAGGTTTCCTAATTGCAGAACAAGAGTCTCTGGGAGGGCTTGAAAGATTAGAGCCGTAGCTAGGTCATTCTTCTCGCTATCTTTCGATTCTGTTTCCACTAGGTCCCATACTTTGTTAATCTTCAATACTAGCCTGATTCTGATCGTCCAGACTGCATAGTTCGTCTCCGTGAGAACCGGACAGCTAATCTTTGAAGATTCTCCGCTATCCTTTGTTTTGGAGACCACAATATCTCCCATGGTTCTCTACCTTCTTTGATCGTTAACTAGAACGCTCTGATACCAAATATAGTTTCAATGTCGATTTGTTTGAGTAAGAACAAAATAATAAGAAGTTGCTTCTCTTATTAATCTCTTGAGAAAATCCCTCAAAACTCAAGCTCTCAAACAAACTCTCTAAATTGTCTTAAGGTTGCAACAATACTGCAACTCTTTATATAGGACTTGTCAATATCCTAAACCAACTAGTAAAGACAATTACGGATATTTCCTAATCTTTAAACAATCCAAAACAAACTAAGATTAGGATAGCTTGTGCTCTAAGCTATTTCAAGCTTATTCCAACAGTTTTTCCCTGTTTGCTAATTTACCAGTTCTTTTTATTTTCTAATTCATTAGCTCTTAATAATAACAGAGGTCCATAAATAATAAACCAAACGATTAAACTAATTTCGCTATAAGATCTTACTTATCGAACTAAGTCGTAGAGAATACGACGCATGATATATATGTTCATCATCACCAGTTTTCTTCAAAGCTTCAATGACTTTTGTTAGTGTTTGTGAAGATAAGGAAGAAGACAAGATCATGAAGATGAAGATAAACTTTCTCATTTCTCTTGAGTGTAAAAGAGTACAATGTGTAGCTTATATAGCTAGCTTATCACCGATTTACAACGGTTCACAACAAATAATAAGGGTGAATTTAAACCACATTAAACCAACATTGATTTCGGTTTTCTACACTAATATTCCTCCTCAAGATGGCAAATATATGGACTTTAAAGCCATCTTGCCCACCAAGGAATAGAACTGAGGAGAGTACAGAGCCTTAGTGAAGATATCTGCAACCTGGTTGTTTGTACGAACATGAAGAAGTTTGATGAATCCCCTTACAACATGTTCACGAACCTGATGACAGTCTAACTCAATATGTTTAGTGCGTTCGTGGAAAACTTGATTGTGAGCAATGTGAATAGCTGCTGTTGAATCACAGTAGAAAGCCACAGGACCATGTTGAGGAGACTGAAGCTCAGCTAACAGATTACGTAACCAAATAACTTCTCTTGAACCAAATTCCATAGCTCGGTATTCCGATTCAGCAGAGGAGTGGGAGACTGTCTGTTGTTTCTTAGACTTCCAAGATATTAAGGCGGAGCCAAGAAACATACAATATCCAGAAGTAAAACGTTTAGAATCCAAGCATGAAGCCCAATCTGTATTGGTGAAGGCTTGTAAGACCAAATCCGACTGAACATAGTAGAAAAGACCAAGACCCACTGTGCCCTTTAAATAATGAAGGACCCGCAGAGCTGCTTGATGATGAGATTTCCGTGGAGCCGATGTGTACTGACAAAGCTTGTTCACAGCGAAGGTGATATCCGGACGCGTGATGGTCAAGTACATTAGGCGTCCAACTAAACGTCGATAAGCAGCAGGATCATCAAGTAAGGGTTCAGTGGAGTCTAAACGCTGTTTCACATTTGGATCCATGGGGATGAGAGAAGGCTTGCAGGCTAGAAGACCTATATCTTCCAACAAACCCAAAGTATACTTCCTCTGACAAATAGATATACCTCTATCAGAACGTGCCACTTCAAGACCAAGGAAGTATTTTAAAGGACCAAAATCCCGAAGCTTAAAAGCCGCATTCAAATCAAGTTTTAACTGATTAACACCATTGTCATCGTTACTGGCAATTACAATGTCATCTACGTACACCAAAACAGCTGTGTAGATGCCTTGCACATTGCGGATGAAAAGGGTATGATCAGAGTTGGATTGCTGAAAGCCAAGACCAAGTAGTGTACCTCGAAATTTAAGGAACCATTGTCTGGAAGCTTGCTTCAATCCGTACAGAGATTTCTGCAATCGACACACTACATTAGGAGGCAATTGTTCCCCCTGTTTTGGTGTATAACCAGGTGGCAAATACATATAGATTTCTTCGTCCAAGTCCCCATTCAAGAAAGCATTAGAAATGTCCAACTGTGTGAGACTCCATTTCTTAGCAGCATAGACAGATAATAAAGTCTTCACAGTAGTCATTTTTGCAACTGGAGAGAAGGTGTCTGCAAAGTCAATACCCTCCTCTTGCATATAACCTTTAGCCACAAGACGAGCTTTGTACCTCTCTATTGTTCCATCAGGGTTGATCTTGATTTTGTAGACCCATTTGCAGCCAATGGCATGCTTTCCCGGTGGTAGAGAGCAGATAGACCAAGTGTCTGTACTCTCTAAAGCCATAAGTTCCTCATTCATAGTCTGTAACCATTGATCGAATCGTTTGGCTTGAGTAAAACTCGTAGGCTCAGGATATAAAGCAACAGAGCAAATATACGACTTGTATTCCTCAGAAAGACTATCATAAGACATGTAAGATGAGAGAGGATAAGGGATAGCAGCATTACTCTCAGCAACATTACAATAGTAATCTTGAAGGTGAGGTGGGAGTTTAGAAATTCTCTTTCCGTCTGCAACATTTTTTCTCTTAGCCGTATCAGAAAGAGAAGAGGTTGCTGTTTCTGTAACTACAGTCGGAATAACTGCAGGTACCAAAGGAGAAGAAACAGGAGAAGTAGAAGTGTTCTCCGTTGGAGATGTAGAAGTATCTGTAGCAGAGAAGATGTCTTCATACTTATCAGTTCCAGCTTTGGTAAAGGGGAAAATATTTTCATGAAATGTGACATTTCGAGAAATATGAATCTGATTAGTTTCCAAATCCATCAGTTTGTAGCCTTTATAGCCAGATGGATACCCCAAGAAAACACATGGCTTGGAGCGGGGTTGGAACTTATGTCGTTGTTTAGGTGAAGTGGAGCAATACGCAAGACAACCAAACACCTTAAGACCATCATAATCCACTTTCTTCTGAGTTAAGACCTCATATGGTGACTTATCATGAAGAAGAGGAGTAGGGAGGCGATTAATGATGAAGACAGCAGTCAGAATACAATCACCCCACAGCTCAAGAGGTGTATGTGATTGAAACATCAACGCACGTGCAACGTTCAATATGTGTTGGTGTTTTCGTTCAACCACTGAATTCTGTTCTAGAGTCTCTGGACAAGAATGGTAAGCAATGATACCTTTCTTTTTGTAGAGAGCAGAGAACTTGAGCTCCGGAGCGTTGTCCGACCTGACTGCTTTCACAACCACCTTATACTGTGTCTCAACCAACTGCAAGAACTCAGGAAAGATTGACAGAACTTCATCTTTAGTTCGAAGAAGATACACCCAAGTCACCCGTGTATGGTCATCAACTATAGTCAAGAAATATTTGTAACCCTCAGTCGTAGACACAGAGAAGGGACCCCATATATCAATGTGTAGAAGGTCAAAGGCATTGTCACAGATGTTGTTTTTAGATTGATAAGGAAGATGTTTTTGTTTGGCAAGTGGGCAAATTGCACAATGAAAAGGTTCTTTATTCTTAAGATTGAAACCAAGAACATCAATAACAGAGTTTGTTTTTGAAATAGATGTGTGACCTAAACGATTGTGCCACAAGTTGGCATCAATCAAAACATTAGAACAAGAAGCAAAAGGCTGAAGAACACCAGAGCCTGCTATGTCCACTGCATCCAGCACGTAAAGGTTGGAGATACGATCACCCCTCCCAATCATCAATCCCCTGATATGATCCTGTATCATACAAGCATCTGGATCAAAAAGAACTCTAAAACCCAAATCTTTAGTTAACTGGCTCACACTCATCAGGTTCAATCTAAAGTCAGGAAGATAGAGAACATTTTGGAGAATCAGAGAATCGTTAAGACGCACAGACCCTATGCCTGCTATCTTAACTCCAAGACCAGTCGGTAAAGTCACTGATGTATTAATGGTTTCAGTGAGATCAACAAACAAAGTATTATCATGAGTGACATGATGAGTAGCCCCACTGTCTATAACCCAAGGGCAGAGCAAAGGGCATTCTGTGTGGCTCTCAACATACCAACAAAACACAATGTAGATGAGGAAAAAGACATACCGGGAAGAGCAGTAATCATTTCTCCAGATGAAGAAGACGCAATGCAGTTCACCTGAGCTGATGACGGTTTCAGCTGTGAGTTGAAATAGGCAATGACTCCTTCAATCTGATCTTTGGTGAGATTGTTAACCACAATCGAAACCGAGTCAACAAAACCAACTTGAGCAACAATTGGTTTGACAGAGGTAGTGGGTTTCGAATGGGAAGGTCTCTTCTCAGTCTGTTGTTTCCCTTTGTGCTTGAAGCCAACAGGGTAACCATGAATCTTGTAACAAGTATCAACTGTGTGACCATTGTAGCCGCAATGAGAACAGATAGGCCGACCTTGTTTAGCAGGATAAGTAGACTGAGTTGCATTGATCTGCGGTGAAGGCTCAAGTGGAGCAGAAACTTGAAAAGCAGTTGCATTCAAAACGGGAGTAATGTTCCTTTGGTTGAAATCTTGATCCAAGAGGTTGTAGGTTTCAGAGAGCTCAGGAACATTCTTTTTCATGATGATCTGACTTCTGATCACGGAATAAGACTCGTTCAAGCCAGAAAGGAACTTGATGATACGAGTGTGATCTTCCTTTGTTGCAGTAGCCTTACAACAATCACAATGACGGCAAGTAGTGACACAAGTAGCACCATCTAACTCATCCCAGAGCGTCTTCAAGGTGGTGTAGTATGTGGCTAGATCCATCGTGCCTTGCTGTAAAGACCAGATCTGCTGAGACAATTGATAGGAGCGTGGAAGGTTCGTGATGTGAAAACGAGTTTCCAGATCCTTCCAAATCTCCTCCGCATCATTGAAACGCAGAATACTCTTGTAGATCTGTTTAGAAACAGTATTGAGGATCCATGATTTAACCATCGAGTTACATCGAGACCGAATACGAGCTTGAGGAGTCGAGTCAAGAGGTCAAGTGATAGATCCATCAATGAAAGATACAGTGAAATCTCTATAAATTAATAATGTTGGGACTACACCAAAATTTTATTTTTTTATTAATTTAGAGAGATATTAATTTATCGAGATACTAATTGAACTAAAAACTCAATTTGGGACTATAAAATAATATTAATTTATAGAGATATTTAGTATATATTAATTTATCGAGATATTAATTTATAGAGGTTCTACTGTAACTTGTTCTTAGCATCAAGGGCAATTTTCATAGCAATACTCCGGTTATCATAAATTGTGCCATCTAAAACTTCAGAAATGATAGATAGACCTGGATTATCACCACTGGAGAGGAAAAACAGAGAGTGAATACTATCTGGAGGTAGATCGGAGGCGATCGTGGGCACGGGAGTCGGCGAAGCTGGGGAATCTGAAGTTGGAGTTCGACGAGCTACTGATTGAGTCTGACGAGCACCACGACGTGACGATCGGCGAATAACCACCATCGTTTCGTGATTTTGATCGAAACTCGGCGGAATAACCAATTTGTACGATCACGAAACAGAGAGCGATCGAATCGGGAGAATCACCGATCGATCAAGGTCAAAAGGAAGGAAGAAAAGAAGAACGGATCGCACTTGAGGTTTCAGCCTCAAGGCTCTGATACCATGTTAGTGTTTGTGAAGATAAGGAAGAAGATAAGATCATGAAGATGAAGATAAGATCGTAACAAACTTTCTCATTTTTCTTGAGTGTAAAAGAGTACAATGTGTAGCTTATATAGCTAGCTTATCACCGGTTTACAACAAATAATAAGCGTGAATTTAAACCACATTAAACCAACATTGATTTCGGTTTTCTACACTAATAACTTTCTCAGACTGATATAGATTCAAAAGGCAAATCTGATTGTAGCAATCATTAAGTCTACTTCTGTTTCCACCATTTGAATTTGCCCAAGATGAAGGCTCTTTCTTGCTAGGTACGGTAGGTTTAGCGAATCAATCATGTGTCAGCCCAATAAGAACAAATGGGCCAAACATAAAAAGGCACAAAATAATACAGATTAATATTAACAGATCCACAAATAATCGATCATACGAGCAAATTATTTCGCGCTCTCCTTCTCTGTTTCTCAGACTCTCTCTCTCTCTATTTCTTCTCCAAGAACGCCATCACCGATCGACTCCTTCTTCTCGATCTGTGAAAGTTTCAGAAAATGGATGGTCTTCCTTCTTACGTAAGATTTGATCGATCCGAGAATCTCTTAGGGTTCATGAATCCTTTGCGAAGACTGATTAAAGCAAACTATTTTTTCAGTATTGTGTCATCGTCGAGGACTGCATTGAAAGGAACATGACCAAAGAAGAAACTTTGAGACATGTAGAGAATGAGTATGTAATCCCACTTCAAGATACTAACAGAGGTAAAAAAACTTCATCTTCTCTCCGAATCTTTAAATGGGTCTGAGATGCAAAAACGTTCAATAATTCGAATCTTTGATTTTTCTTGTCTAGTTTGGAATCATCTTGAAAGTACGAACCCAGATTTATTCATAGCATACTATGCAAGGATGCATGAGCGCAATGTAAGGATGCGAGAGCGCAATGCAAGAATCCCTACGCGCGTTAGAAAACGTATGCAAATAGAAACCCTAATCTTTCTTGCCTCACAAGTTCCTTTTTCTTGATAAAGAATCCTTTTTTTTGGGTCTTGCGTCTAGTTTAGGCATTGAAAAAGGACTGGTTTTAAGTTTTTTTTTTCTTTCTAATTTTCTTGTGATTGTTGCGTAGCTTCACCACCGGAGGTAACATCAGCAAGGAGACGTAAACCGCATGGGACAAAGCCAGAAAACCGTCGATCTCCTCCTCCTGCTTGTCGCAGTAACTAAACATGTTCCTTGTTCTTCGAGTTTCTCACTGTGCCTTACCCAAAAACTGTTTGTTGACTCCTTGTCTTTGCTTCTGTTAGCTTTGTTGCCTGATTTGAATGTTCCTGTTGCATCACCACAAGAAGCTGCTGCTTATGCAAAAGATCTAGAGAACCAAAACGTTCAAGCCACTCAGCAGCAGCCAGCTTATCCCGGTGATTAAACAAATACTCTCAACTTTCCTCTCTTTTTCTTTCATTATGCATTTCCTGAATCTCAAACATTGTGTGTGTTCGTTTCTTTTTGCAGACGACTTTTGGCAGCGGGTTATGAATACCTTGGGCCAGATTCAGAGTAATACAGAGCATTTGGATACTTTGGGTCACATTCAGAGTAACACGGAGCAGGTGGTCAAACTACTTACCGATGCACATGGATTTGGACCACATCCTTCTGCTGCGGGTTCCTTAAAGAGACAGCGAGTTGAGGAGGCAGAAGAGAGAGGTGATAATGAAGAAGGAGAGAAGCAGCAAAAGAATGAGGAGGGTAACGGTGAAGAACTGCAGGAGAAAGAGGAAGGTAACGATGAAGAACTGCAGAAGAATGAGGGATGTGACAATGTATAAGCAACAGAGAAGCTGCAAGATCAGAATCTACAAATGCCACAATAATCGCATGGACGGTTCTTACATTAGCATAGTTTTCTATTACCTGAGTACAACAGAGGACACATACATGTTGGTGTATGATGCTTATTTTCTTATAGTCATTCTAGACGCAGTTTAAAAAAACATTGGGGAGCAATTTTTTCTGTTTACTTGTTGGGCACTCTCGAGGCTTTTGTGTTGTTACGATTCTTGAGAAGAGAGATAAACATGTAATATGTTAAAGGACATATATTCATTTTATCAAACTTCAATCCATTTACTTTTTGTGGCATAATATAGCCCCAAAGAGAAGAAGAAGTGCAAAAAGTGTTTGTGATGCAGAAAACCATAAAAATGATCTTACTATATTAAAAGTCCTTAATACTCAAAGGAGAGCCATGCCACGTTGGATGAAAAAATCAACCAGTCAAGTACTTCTATTTTGCCACGTCAGATCGAATTACTCAACACAATTTAAATGGACTATCAATACATTTCGAATTGGCCCGTATCAAATGCGTGTCGTCTAAACCTTTTAGTATTTTCTTTGGAAAGGACGACTTTTGATCCTCGACGACTCTTCCATTTCTTCTTCACCGTTTCAGTTCTGTGTCATTACTCTGCCCACTAATTAATTATGTTATTTACTCCTTTCTTCACGCTTGTGTTTCACCTCCTTCTGGTGTCCTCCTGTATAAATTGGCATGTCTAATCTTAATTCCATCCCAAATCCAAAACCTCAACTGAAGAAGCAAAGCTATGGCTATGAAATCATGTCTATTCTTCTTCCTCCCTTTCTTCTCTGAGGAACCCTTTTTGAAAGTTTTCAGAACCAGGTTCTGTATGTTGTACAAGAAAAGCAAGACGGTCCTGTAGTCATGGTATGATTCTATTTACATTTTTCTTCGCCTCACCTTATGTAAAGTTCATAGCTTTTGATTTGAGATTCACTTAGCCGTTGTTGTGTACTGTGAACTTAATATTCGCCAATTTCTAGGGACGGAGGCACTGGAGCAAAAAAATCATGTATCCATCGACCCAAATCATCTAGCAGCCATCGACCCATTTTGTTTGGGCGTGACGCTTTTCTCTCTAGAGAGAGAGTATCAAAGAGACAATGTAAGATTTTTTCGTTTCTTTTTTAATTTTTGATTTAGAAATATTACAAGAACATAATCCTATATTCTATTTCATTTCGTCATTTATAATAAGGGAGGGTTCAGATTGTGTCTGCTGATACCGGAAACATAACCAGACCCTGTTCTTACCGTGTTGTAGCAGAATCTTCAGGTATGTTTATCATAGCTTCTCCTTGTGATTGAGCCCAAGGTAGAATTGGATAGGCTAAAAGTATGATTCATATGTTTTGGATGCCGATTTTTTATGAGGTTTGGATCCAATACTTTTGGATGATTTTGAACTCCCTGCATGATTTGATGATTTGGGGTTTTCCCAGCGACAGCGATAAAAGCTTTTCACAGTATAGACAATGCATGTGGAAGGTTCTTAGTGACATGGCTGAATCATAATAATCATAAAGCCTAGGTTACATAAATCAAAGACTGGAAAATATACTTTCTCTTATTGAACATTGTGATTATTGTAATCAATTAGCAGACTTTTTAACATTAGATTCTTGCTAATAGCTTGAGTCTTTGTTTTTTTCAGACAAGCTATTCTCTGTCGGGGAGACGCTACATGCCGTTGTCAAGAGGATGTAGACTCAGTGAGTCCAACGGTTCGAATTACTCAATATTATAAAACCCTGAATTTATCTCCCGACAGAGCACAAGAGCGCTCTGATGTAAGGTTCATACCATCAAGCAGTGTTCCAATACTTGCATCAAACCAGGAAAGATTTACAGTGTTTACCGTTTGTTTCTCATACGACTCTGTTCTGTTTCCCAGTTCCGTAATTAGCTTCTCTTGCGTTGGTTTGTCTTAAGTTTTGATATCAATTTTGTGATTTTTGTCATCTGCGATAAATCTGAAGAGCAGAGGCGTAATTTAGCTGCCTTTCTTTGTTTATAATTAGATTTTTGTATTGAGTATGAATCAATTTATTTAATTTGAAACCAAGAAGTGCAACTAATAAGTGGTTTGGCTCATGCTAGGTGTTTTTTGAAACTATTTTTTTAGTTGCTTGCTTAGATTGTTCTATAATCGTTTCCCTTCTGTAATTGTGCATTGTCTCAACACTTTAAAACACATGATGAAAGAAGTATCCATCTATGAAATCAGTAGTGATTAAAATTTTAAACTTCTGTTAATTTTCAAAGGTGGAGCATTGCGCTGATGCATAAATGATTTACAAGTTTTTGAAGGTTAATGACATTGGAAAGACACCTGCTTCATACTATATAGCTTATGCTTTGCACATGGAGTTTATATTAACTTAAAAGTTTAAGGATTTTAGGTTGATGTTTCTTCTTGCTATGTATATTCATTGTGATGATTCTTCTTTTTTGTTGATTTGAGCATGTATATGTGTTTGTTTGTTGCAGGAGGACAGTTGTGAGTATTCCTTCCTTCAGCACTAGCTGTGAAGGAAGCTGTGTGGGGGTTAGCGCGATATGCAGTCATCTCTCAGGACAACGGGCTTGTGTCTATCATGGAGCCAGAAATTGTTCTGGATGGTGACCACCCGATTGAGAGGACGCTTGAGGTTGCTGAGAAAGTGTGGTCTGAGTTGTTCTTCTACTTGGCGCAGAACAATATCATGTTTGAGGGGATACTGATGAAGCCGAGCATGGTTACACCAGGCCTCCCCCGAGACCGTCGTTGAGTACACGCTCAGAATGCTCAAGAGGAGAGTTCCTCCAGCTGTTCCGGGGATCATGTTTCTGTCTGGAGGACAGTCTGAAGCGGAGGCTACACCGAACCTGAACGCCATGAACCAGAGCCCCAACCCGTGGCATGTGTCTTTCTCCTACGCTCATGACGTGGCAAGGTAAACCCGAGAAGATCGAGGACTCGCAGAAGGCTCTTTTGGTTAGGGCAAAGGCCAACTCACTGGCGCAGCTCGGCAAATACTCAGCGGAGGGAGATGATGAAGATGCTAAGAAAGGAATGTTCGTCAAGGTTACACCTACCGATTTGTTTAAATTTGGTCCAAACTTGAAGAGATCTTAATAGAGACCTATTGTCTCTTTCTGAAGTTTTCACCCTTTTTTTTGGTTTAATCTTTGTTCTATCCATGAGAAAGAAACTCATAAAGTGACGATGATATGTATGTGAGAAATTCTAAATCTATATTTCCTCAGGATTTTGAACTCAAGACTTGGTTAGTTAACACAGCAAGTACAGAATGTTGGTTAAGTGCTTTAACCATCTTTGATAGGCATAAAGAAGATTACGTACTGTTTTTTGGGCAAACTATCTTTGTGTATACGTATAAACTGGTAATTAGACCATTGGAGTGGGATCAGAGATGCACTTTGACTGGGTTCAGTATTATACAATAACTAAAAGTCCGATACTATCAACAGAGAGGGTATTCACGTCGTCTAAAATAATCATATTTGTCCAATAAACCCATTGATCCTAAGTCTTCGACATCTCATTTCTTCGTCTTTAGAAACAATCTCTTCGAGATCGAATCTCTTCGCCTTTTCCTCTTTTGAACAGATCAATCAATCGACACAATTTTAATTTCAAATAATATTTAATAAAATTATATATATATATATATATATACTAAAATAAAAATAGTCTATACAAATAAACAAAAAATAAATTATCAAATTTTAACAATAAAATTTAATCAGTCAGTTGCAAATAATTAATGTAATAAATCACCAAAATTAAAAATTTAATAAATATAAAATATTATTTTGGTGTAAAGTTTGGTGTGATTGTTGGAGATGAAAAATAAAGTTAAACACCAAATTTCATGTCAAGGTTGTAAATGCTCTCAGTATATTTTTTTTTTATTATAACAGTTTTTTTTTTTTGTTTTTTTGCCTTTTGCAGAATAGTTTTGTAGTTACAAAGAGAATTTGATTGAAAATTTATATTACTAGAGACAATATTAAGAAAAATAAATTAAGTTTTTACATTTGACACTTAGACAAAAAAAGTTTAAGTTTTAACACTTTCAATAACTTCTACACTAAATTTTATGCCTAACATAAATTCCACCACAATTTTCAATTTTTAAATCTTCAAGAACGATGGAAAAGACACGAGCTTAGAGATACATGAATGTAATATCTGATTAAGTTTTTATAATTTGTGTTTGATGGTCATTTAACCAAAAATATAATTTTAAAGATCAACAAAACAACAATAATTCATGGTTAAACACTTAAACTTTTAGAGGAAGTAAATAAAGTACAATATTATTTATATGTCATATTAATTCACACTAAATAGATAATTTCATATAATTGACAATACATTTATTGTGTTAAAGAATATTTTTTGAACAATCTAAAAGGAACATAACAAACAATAAAAAATAAGAGCAATATAACAAAACAAAAAATATGTTCAAGAAATATCATATTATATTTTTTACTATAATTTATGTTATGTTATATACTATTAATTTTTTACTCAATTCAATATTGCACTATATATTCAAAATGGTTTCAGTCTTAAACCGACATTCAGCAATATTTTTAAATTCATGATTTTAATTTACCTGTTATTAAAAACTTTTTTCTCATACACTTTTTATAATATAATTTTGTTTTGTATTCAAGCCACTATACAAACAACATAATAATTCTAAATTGACTATTAAAAGATTTTAGGTCAAATGCAACAATATAAATATGTAAAAATTGATAATTTTCAAAACATGTTATCCGCGCGTAGCGCGGAAAATGAATCTAGTTGATCTAATGAGTATGAACCATGAAGCCTAGAGACTTGTTGAGCATATCTATTATACTAAACATGTAACAAGTTAGGCCCAGGCCTTCTATGTACTTTTCTATGCTAATAGATGACTAAAAAGACCCAGTATATATAGCAGTCTAACAGAACAGAATTAACGTAGTAGTCATTAAGTCAACTTCTTGAATTTGCCAAAGATAAAAGTTACTTTCTTGCTACTTACGGTAGGTTTACTGAATTAATTATGTGACAACAAATGAGCCAGACTAAAAAGTCAAAAGAATCATTCATTAAAAGTCCATAACTAATCTCAGTCAAACGAGCAAATTAAACCCGTCTCTCCATCTCGTATCCGTTAAAACCCCTTTCACTAATTGTTTCTGTCTCTCTCTCTCTTTCTTTCTTCTCCAAGAACGCCAACTCAAAACGCAGAGAGAGAGAGAGGTCTCGTGACCTGTGAAAGTTCAGAAAATGGCAGGTCTTCCCTTTCCTGGCGGGACTACGACAGAGGAACTCCATAAACACGTAAGATTTGATCGATCCAAGAATCCCCCTAGGGTTTACGAATCTTTCCCCACGTACGTACAGTTGATTGCAGCAAACTCTTTCTTCTATTCTTTTCTCAGATTCGGATTGGTCTCATGGTCAAGGAATGCATTGAGAACTACATGAGCAAGGATGAAACACAGAGATATCTACAGAGTCGGTATCAATTCACACGTCAAGATATCAACCAAGGTAAAACTTATTTTCTCCAAATCATCGGTTAACTGGTAACATTTAGTAATTCGAATCTTGGTTACTTTTTGTGTAGCTTGGGGTCTTCTTGAACGTAAGAATCCAGATTCCATCAGAATACACAATGAAAGGATCCGTCAGCGCAATCTACGGACCTGTGAGCGTGTTGTATCAAGTACGTAACCAGAAACACACCTCGTTTCTTGTCACACAAGTTTCTTTCTGTTTATAAAGAAAAACTTCTCTTTTTGGTCTTGAGTTTTGTCTATTTTGGTTATGTTGTGATTGTTGCTTAGGTTCGCCACGAGAGGAAACTTCAGCTATACAGGGAGAGCAAGAGCAGAAACGTCTTTCTCCACCACCTCCTCCTCCATCTGCTCGCCGCCGTAAATAAACTCGTGTTCCTTGTTCTTTGAGTTTTCACAGTGTCCAACCTAAAACTGTTTGTTGACATTGTCTTTGCTTCTTTTATAGCATTGTGGAATTCTCCAAATGTCCAGAGATACGCTGCTGCATCACCTCAAGTGCCTCAAGAGGCAGCTGCTAATGCTAATGCTCTAGAGAACCAAAACCTCCAAGACTCTCAGCAGCAGCCAGCTTTCCCCAGTAATTAAACTACTCTCAGCTTTCCTCTCTGTTTCTCTTTATGTGCCTTTTTCTAAATCTCAAACATTGTGTGTTGGTTTCTTATTGCAGACGACTTTCAGGAGCAGCTTTTGAATACTTTGGACCAGATTCAGAGTAACACGCGACACTTGAGTACTTTGCGTAAGATTCAGAGTGATACAGATCAGATGGTCAAGCTACTAACTGATGGAGATGGATTTGGACCACATCCTTCTGCTGCCGAATCCTCCAAGAGACAGCGACTTGGGGAAGATGAAAAGCGAGGTGGCGATGAAGAAACAGAGAAGCTGCAGAAGAAAGAGGAAGGTTACGATAAAGAAGCTGAGAAGAATGAGAGAGGTGAATATGAGGAAGTAGAGAAGCTGCAGGATTAGAATCTACAATTGCCACAATAAACGCATGTACTGTTCTTTTCTAAAGAAATGAAAATATAAAAAAGTTGACGGCTGTGGGATTTGAACCCACGCCCTTTCGGACCAGAGCCTAAATCTGGCGCCTTAGACCACTCGGCCAAACCGTCTTTTTCATAAACACTTCTTACATTAGCTTTAATCTCTTAATTAACAGAAAATATTTGCAGAGATACATACATGCGTGTTGCTTACTTTCTTATCATCCTAGACGCTACTACTACTAGTACTAAGCTACTCAGTTTTAAAAAGCGTTGGAGAAAAAAAAAACAATTTCTGTTTCTCGAGGCTTTGTGTTACTGAGAAGAGATATAAACAATTTAAATCTGACGGAGTCCTTTTCGTAATTTGGTTAATACTGTAGTTTGTTACCGATCTTTTCTGATTTAATATAGAAAGAATTACACTATGGGTCACTTTTTCAGTTTCTTATTACAGTGTAGCCAGAGATGTCAAACAGGTTGATCCGTCCCGTCCCGTTCCGTACCGCAGCGGGTTCATCTTTTTGCGGGTCACGGTGAGTCAGGCTCGCGCGGGCTGCGGTCTCCAAAAGGTCGTCCCAAGCCCGTACTGCAAATTGCACAGTCCTTTACGGGCTGTCCTGCAGGACATACGTTAATGTAATGTATCCGATCATTCTTGACACTGCAGGCCGTTCCAGAACACTTCCTGATGTTGTATGTTGCTCTAAGATACCTCAGGCTGCTTCTCTACATAACCAAGTTCACATAATTAATATACATGAAATATCTACAATGCAAATTCTTCAAAATTTGTTATATATTATGTATATTTTCTCTACTAAAAGTGCATATAGAAAATGAGATGATTATACATGTATATATATGAAGTCATAAGACTCATAACCAAACAAAAAATGCATGTAAAAATGAGATGTTAATGTATATTCTATTATATTGATGTAACGAGATAACAATGATAAGTAATGAAAGAACATGAAGAATATAAAACATATCGAAGAAGGCTTTAATCAGTAACAAGACTAACTCTTTCAGTTGAACGACATCATTGTTATAGATTAAATAGCTTAGTCGATCAAGACTCTAACCATAGCTTATTCTCGTTACCGCTTTGATCAGAGCTTAGTCTTGTTCATGTTATCTTAACCAAATAAAATAGTTATAGTTAATTTTGTCACACTCAAACATATTTACATACCAATTAAAGATAATTTCAGAATATATTTTTCATTAGCTTATAACTCTTAAGTTCATAACCAATTTTTTAGTTTAATGAATAAACAACTAAATATAATCAAACACCAAATCAAAGATGCTAATCCCAAAATTAATAAAAAAATACCAAATTAAAACACCAATGGAGCTCAAATCATCATTGTCAGAGCTGCTCGAATCATCATTGATGAAGCTCTTTTCTTTTCTAGGGGAAAGTCACGTAAATTACTTTATTTTCACTCTTTTTTCTTTTTTTTTCTAAGTAAAACAAGAATTGAAAAAAAAAAAAATGCGGGTCTTTGTAATCTCGCGGGTCTGCGTCGTCCCGTCCCGTAAAGCCCGCTAATTTGCGGGTCTATAAAATCTCGGTCCAATCCCGTTCCGCGTCAGTACTTTACGGGTCAGGCCCGCGGTCCAAGTTCATAATTAACATCTGTAAGTGTAGGTCACTTTGTTCTTCTAGCACAATTTTTCTAACGAACCCCACTTGTATTCACTAACTTAGTTTGTTTCTTGTTTATTTAAGGTGAGATGTTACCACAACCATTGATCTATTATTGTGATCCAATGGTTCAGACTCAACCGACTTTTTTTATTGATTTCTTTTTTTCTTTTCAAATATTCATCAGATCTTCTTTTTGCCGTGAAAACCTTCGGTCCTCTTGCGCCAAAAGCCCTTCTTCTACCTCTCTCCTCTCTCATATCTTATATTCTAGATATCAAATTGAGGAAGTTTTAATCGATGTGTGAGAGAGCTTAATTGCAGAGAATAATTTCAAGCTCGCATAAATTCAAAATCAGAAACGAAGAAGCTGCTAACCGGGGAATCTCGTCATCTCCGGTGAAAACCATTCCCCATGCGTTTCTAACAGATGCGAGGAGAAGATGAAGGTGAGAGTAATCTCGTCCGTGCGGCGAACAAGACAATCACCGTCATATTCACCATTTTGATTCTCCCAGTTCATTCCCGTGCAAGTTGAGACGGAAAAGCTCGGAGAAAACATATGATGGAGAATGTTGGTGAGGAACCTGTTAGAGAAATTTGCTCACGGCTCTGATGATGATGAGACCAATAAATTTTTATTGTTACAATAATTGCAGACTCATCCCAATATGTGTTAGGATGCAGCGTTGAGATTTGATTGAATCTTCGCTCCTCGTGTTCTCACTAAAGAGTACTAAAGCCGCAACAAGTTTTTTTCTCGGGTATTTTCTTTCTGTATCAGAAGCATTTCCTTTCTTTGGCTCTGTTAAAAACTGTGACTTGTTAGATGAGTGTGTGGTTCTGAAACTGATAGGAGTTGCTAAAGTTTTATTTGATTTTGTTTTTCTAAAACTGTTAAGATTTTGTCACTTCGTATTTAAAATATCTTTATGGGCGCCAAATAATTGTTTTCTGGGTTTCGTGTGGATTGGTTTTCGGATGGTCTTGTTTTGAGGACAGAGATGGTTGTTTGTTCATGGACAAAAGGCAGAAGTCTTCATTTCTTTGAATTACAAAATTATATGCATATTGATTAAATTTATAATACCTTATGCTTTTTAGTACCCTTTTAGTAATATAGTGGATGTTTATAAATGAATTGTGTACATATGGACATCATAGAAAATTGGTGTACACATGGATTTTACATATTGATGTACACCACACATATGTACAATATATAGACATCACAAAAGGGTGTACACATAGATATCAAATAAAGTTATGGACGTATAAACATCATATAAAGTGTACATGCTCCAAAAATCTTACAAAATATCAGATAAATCTATAAATTGATTCTGAATCAAGATGTTCTAAACAAAAAGACAGTCCACTGAATCTGAAAAGGGAAAAAAATTGATGAGAAACTAAGATAAACCTAGAATATATAATGAGCACCTGATAGTAGGTAGAAAAACTCAACAGAGACATCTCCATTCAACAGCGATGGCGGGAACTGGTGCGACACAAGCTCATCCTCAACCCAAATTCTGAAAATCTTATGTTTATGAATCACAACCAACAAATCTGATTACAGAAATAATCAGACCTAAATCCACTTGTAAAACCACAGGGATTAAAAAAAGAGACCTAAAACTATATGAAATCACACAGATTGTGACATGAACATACAAAGGCACAAAAAAATTGAGGTATTTCTTCACATCAATCTTCCTCTCATATACGACTGAGAAAAGAATTTCTGTAACCAATTTCCAGCGAGTTCTCAGGAGAAGAATGGACGTTTCGGCGGCGAGAGCTCAGGTCGCGGCGGACATGGGAGAGCTGCGGCGGAGAACGAAGATATGATGCTAGAGAAGCTTGAATCTGGGTTGCTTGTCTTCAGGTGACGATGCCGCGAAGAAACTCCAACGATGAGTAACATTAAGCCGTCTGCTAATCAACTTCCTCCTATTGAGCCTCCTCTGCAACCCAACCACCCGAAGGGAGAAAGTCAATAAAAAAAATCATTTAATGTAACTTATGAACTAAATTAAATCCGGTCTCGTGTCTATTACTTCTTCTCTGCTTTTTTCAAAATTCAATGTTCATTAGTTTAACCAGAAAAAACTTATTTTACTTAAATGTCCATCTTTAGTTTCACGAGAAATAAGTCATCAACCACTAAAAAATGTCCTGGTAGCACATTGTGTTCTTTGATGTAATAAAAACTAATAAAGTGACTATTTGTATTAATAACTCTTTAATATATGGTTGCATACCATTCACGGCGAATCTAGAGAAAAATTGTGGGGACATAAAATAAATAAAAGGGAAGTAAAAGCTTAGGGGTGGATTCGAATCGTGGTCTAGAGGGGGCAAACAGATGACTGAAACTAACTATGCTATGAAAACTAGTTGTTTTTACTGAAAATATATTTAGATCTACATTTTTTTGGGGGCAGCTGTCTCCTCTGCACATAACGTAGGTTCGCCACTGATACTTTTTCGAGTTTTCTGTTGCTAAAAAAACGATGTTCTAGTTTTCATAATTTCTAAAACAACAACAAATACATTTACAAAATAGATATAAAATAACAAATACATTTTTTATAAGAAGATATGTTTATCTTTTTCTTTTTTTGGAACTCAAGAATATATGTATCCAATCATTTAAATTGGTACTGAAGTAAATGACTATTTTGGTACTTGTTTGATTTCAATATAAGTTTATCTAATCATCTAAATTGGTACCGAAGTAAATGAATATTGAATCTGGTACTTATTCGATTTTAATCTAGTGACATAATTATGACCACCAGACAAAAAGCTCTAAATTCGAGATTTGCATCACATGATTGTTTGATCTTATATATGTTCATATAGCTTAAGTTTTTTTTTTGTAAACTATATAGCTTAAGTTTTAGTTAGTAGATAATAAGAAAATGATAGTTTTGGTGATTTATGTCTTTAACGCATTGCTAGGCTTATCATGCCATTAGCAATATGATAATTGAGATTTCCATGCAAAAAATAACTAGTAACCATAATGATGAATGCTTAATGAAATAATAACATTAGAAGCAATGTTGTGGAATGAACATTTAGAGGCAATCAAGAGAAATCAGATGCACTAAAAAGACACAACAACAAACTAGATTATCTTCCTCGTCATTCAAAATGTTTTTTATTTCTCATAAGAGTATGACTATTGAAAATTGGGGGGAAAACTGAATTCAATAAGTTTGAAAAAAAGATAAGAGATACATGGTTGTCAATCATCATAATCAGAAAAAAATGCGGCAGAGAGGGCAAGTTTTGCAATGAGACAACCACATGGATATACATAGATCATGAAACTGATGAGAACAATTTGGCATGTCGAAATATTTTTCACCCTTGGGATTTAGCTCCTCCAAACAAATGCTGCATGTATCCATCTCCTCGTCTAGTTCATGGAAAGGAATATCGTCTCCTATGAATCTGTGTGGGATGACTGTGACGTGTATGGAGATGTATAATGGCCCTGGAACTTGCTCCTCGGCTGCTTTGGTAGCGATATTGACAGAAAGATGATCGCATAGAACATGATCTAATTGGAGGGCGGTTAAACTAAGGAGAGGATTGATGTTGTGGGGATCAAAGCTAACGATGTCTTCTAGGAGGACGTGAGGGATTGGAAACGGAGGAGCTCTGTTTAATTCTATAATGTCCTCGGATCCGTCATGCTGGCGTACGAGAAGCACTTCGGTATCACGCTTTAGCCTTATCTTTAAAGTGTTGGATGAAGAAGACTTGCCTGAAACGGTTGCATCAATATCAATATTTGCTTGTTCTCCACTCTCCAACATTATTAATGAATAGCTTTCTCTAAGTTGCAACATTATTGTATTCTAAACCAAGGCAAAGTATTTAAACCAGCTGAGCAAATGATATTAACGTGTCTAACCTTAAATATTTTAGTTTTGATATGGACTGGGGTCAGCTGACCCCCTTCATGCGAATGTAGATCCGCCCCTGCATCCGAAGCTCTTAAAGCAATAGCTAAATTGCTGGAGGAGCTCCCAGAAAGGGTCTCCACAAGTTTTTAAAAGCTAACTGCGAAGGCGAATCCCTAGTTGTGGCCGGTCCGAAGCTTGGAAACATTATCAAGGAGAAACAAAAAATTGACTGTGTTCACAACAATGCTGTTATGGAGCTGTTGAGAGGTGTGAGAAGCCAGCTTTCCGAACTTATATCTGGATTAGGTGATTGGCTCCAATGAGCTTGGGGCTGTCGATCACAGTGTAGCTAGATATAAACTAAAGAACATATTATTCATTCTACCAAAACTTCAATCCATTTATGTGTGTGGCATAGTATAGCCCAAAAAGGAAGAAGAAGCACAAGTGTTTGTGATGCACATAACCATAAAAATCACGATCTAGTGAGTAGGAACCATGAAGCCTAGATACTTGTGGAGCATATCTACTATATTAAACATTTAACAAGTTGGGAAGGTACACAATTATAAGATATTTGAGGAAGTATTAGTATAGTTATGTACTTTTCTAGGCATACCTTCCACTTCCCAAGTTCAGCTGCAGAGTAAAGACAGTTCAGTAGGAAAAAGCTGGAATCTGATCCAAGAAGTGGAAGCACTTACTTCTGCTTCTTGTTGTTATACACTAACATCTTTACAAACTTTACCAATAATATATGTCACTTTCTTGCTATTTAAATCAGCTCAAAAAGGATAAATAGACTAATATGTAGGTTCAAACCTAAAGATTAACGTAGACTAAGTCAACTTTTTCTTCCACGAATTTGAAATGCCGAAGAATTTGAACGAGGACCGAGCGACGTTTATCGAGATTGATAGGCCGAGTATGCCCATGGTTGAAGAAAACGATTTTCCACTTTGGGTTTATACGATGAAAGTTTCGTATAATGTTTCCTTTATTCGTATGGAAGTTGTTTCCTTTATTCGTATGGAGACAAAGCCTAAGAAGCTTGATAGAGAGCCCGAGCGGATTCAGTTGCGGAGTGATTTCCTGCTCAGATGTACCGCAAGGCTAAAAATAAGATTTGGCAGATCTTGGTGTGAGGAAATAAAGTTTAGATTGATCGTCGAATGTCGGATCATACGGCTTTTCCATAAGAAAAATACTTTTTCATAAAATTTGTTATGTTTTACTTCCGAAAATTTCTTCGTATGCTTGATTTGATTTATACGAAGGATTTTTGCGTAAGTAAAGGGTTACTGGTTTTACGAATTCAGTAAATAGGCGCGAACTATGGAGATTTAAAAGTAACGACGTTTCTGTAGGTTTCTTGAGCGAAATGAATCGGTTAAACAGCTAGATTAAGTAGACGAGTGGGGAGGACGTGTTCCCTTTGTCGTATTTGATGCTAGTTGTGTTCTTGATTTCTATTCGTTGCAAATGGTTTTGATGCTTTATCTAGCGTTTAGACGAATCTTAGATTGTTGTTTGCTTTGATGAGGAATCACATTGTCAAAATATTTTTCTGCCTATCGCTGCGAGAAATGACTTTGTCAAAAGCGTTTTTTATATCATAAAGTTTCAATGGTAACTTCAAATGAGGCGAAAAGAGACGTTTCGATCGATATTCGAAAGTGAACGCAAAGATGGAGGTAGGGCAAGTAGGAATAAGCCAAGGAGTTTAAGATGAGTTTTACTTGTTTTTGTCGTAAAATCTCAACGGAAACTCCGATTGAGACGAAACGAAAAGCGTTTCGATGAAGATTCAAAGGAGAGCGCAAAGGAGGACCCCATTGAAGCCTGACAGGTCGCTATAGCGAGTGAGGATGTCATGTCGGTCGCTATAGCGAGTGGAAGGGAGCCAAGACGAGTCCCACTTGTTTTCGTCGTAAAATCTCAATGGAAATTCCGATTGAGACGAAACGAAAAGCGTTTTGAAGAGGATTCAAAGGAGAACGCAAAGGAGGACTCATTTGAGGCCTGACAGGTCGCTATAGCGAGTGAGGTTCTCATATTGGTCCCTATAACGAGTGAAAGGGAGCCAAGACGAGTCTCACTTGTTTTCGTCGTAAAATCTCAACGAAAACTCCGGTTGAGACGAAATGAAATCGTTTCGAAGAGGATTCAAAGTAGAACGCAAAAGAGTACTCCTTTGAGGCCTGACATGTCGCTATAGCGAGTGAGGTTCTCATATTGGTCGTTATAGCGAGTGAAAGAGAGCAAAGACGAGTTCCACTTGTTTTCATTGTAAAATCTCAACGGAAACTTCGATTGAGACGAAACGAAAAGCGTTTTGAAGAGGATTCAAAGGAGAACGCAAAAGAGGAATCTTTTGAGGCCTGACAGGCTGCTATAGCGAGTGAGGTTCTCATCTTGGTCGCTATAGCGAGTGAAAGGGAGCCAAGACGAGTCTCACTTGTTTTCGTCGTAAAATCTAAACGGAAACTCCGATTAAGACGATACAAAAAGCGTTTCGAAGAGGATTCAAAGGAGAACGTAAAGAGGCTCTTTTGAGGCCTGACAGGTCGTTATAGCGAGTGAGGTTCTCATCTTGGTTGATAGCGAGTGAAAGGGAGCCAGACGAGTCCCACTTGTTTTCGTCATAAAATCTCAATGGAAATTCCGATTGAAACGAAACAAAAAGTGTTTCGAAGAGGATTCAAAGGATAACGCAAAGTAAGACTCCTTTGACGCCTTACAGGTCACTGTAGCGAGTTAGGTTCTCATCTTGGTCGCTATAGCAAGTGAAAAGGAGCAAAGATGAGTCCCACTTGTTTTCGTCTTAAAATCTCAACGGAAACTCCGATTGAGACCAAATGAAAAGCATATCGAAGAGGATTCAAAGGATAACGCAAAGTAGGACTCCTTTGAAGCGTTACAGGTCACTATAGCGAGTGAGGTTCTCATCTTGGTCGCTATAGAGAGTGAAAGGGAGCCAAGACGAGTCCCACTTATTTTCGTCATAAAATCTCAACGGAAACACCGATTGAAGCGAAACAAAAAGCGTTTCGAAGAGGATTCAAAGAAGAACGCAAAGAAGGACTCCTTTGATGCCTGACAGGTCGCTATAGTGATTGGAGCGTGTTTGTGCTCGGTGCTCGGTCGCTATAGCGGCCGAGCTTGTCTTGGGGGTCGGTCGCTATAGCGACCGAGCTTGTCTTGGGGCTCGGTCGCTATAGCGACCAAGCTTGGCTCATTGCTCAGTTGCTATAGCGACCGAGCTTGGTTTGATGCTCGGTCGCTATAGTGACCGAACTTGTCTCGGTGCTCAGTCGCTATAGCGACCGAGCTTGGTTCGATGCTCGGTCGCTATAGCGACCGAGCTTGGCTTTGAGCTTGACTTTATGCGAGTAACCTAGGGTTTTTTTGCAGTTATTGGGAGAGCGAGATTTATTTTCTGAAAAGTTTTTGGAGAAATTCTCTTGGTCGAACCCTTACGCACTGAGATTTCTCCAACTCGGTAATAAGAAAAATTTCACGGGCTTGGAAAGATTTTATCGTTTCTCTTTGTGTTTGGAGGGAAAATTCACGAGCTCGTTTTAGTGCTCTTCCTGTGGCGGAAGGTCACGACTAAATTTTCGGTTTTGTTGAACACTACGGCGTTTGCATAAGCGTTGGCCATAGGGGCAGTCAGTGCTGCAAGTTTGTCTTTCATATATGCAGACGTCTTTTCGATCAAGCGTTTTGTGGCCATGAGTAAGAATAATCCGTAACCCTTCCTCCTTCTAGCGCCAAACTGTCGGAAACAAAATTTTCACTGTCAATTTCCGTTTAAATTAGGAAACTAGGAAAATCCTAATTTCCCAGAGGTCCCGGATTTTTGCGGAGCCAACGACAAGTGACCAAATAGATGCAGAAAATATGAAAAGATAACAAAACAAATTTAAAGAGAAAAGTAGATCTTATTTCGATTCCGCGTAAGAGCGTTGCGAGCATATGGCAAGAGATCATAAGAGCTTTAGCCGCAAGTGCTGTCAACGAGTTATCTAGCTCTAGCGACCTAAAACCTTAAACCTAGTTGAGTCGCAGCTCGATAACAAAATACAAAAAAGATACATGAACAGTTTTTGATTAATTTCGGACTGAACCTTATTAAAGGCTGCCTACGTACCCCTTTCGAGGATCAAGCGAACGTAATTCAATTTATAGAGCTGGACAAGAGATCAAACTGCTTGGGCGAGTTTGTCTAGTAATTGAGTGACAGTCATAGAAACCGAACTTGTCGAGAATAAAGCCTAAGTTTCTAAGTGCAAAGAATTATGAGTCTAAAAGAGTTCTTCATATGCCTCTCGTCTTGAACCCCTTATATACTCCCTTCTAGGTCAGTTTGCGTCTTCCTCTTTTGCCCTTAAGCCGTCATAGTCGAAAAATGGAGATATTCCATTTTTCCGATCTTCATGATTATCTGCGAAAATTTCCCATTTATCCGCGAAATTTAATATTTATCTTCCAAGAATAAACCGTCGTAGGGCTTATGGGTTTAAGAAATCGTAAGCGGGTCTCGAATCAAGTTTAGGACTCTTTGGGCGGTCTTTTGATTCGAGACATTTATCACAGTTTCTTTGATAAAGTTAATTTTTCACGGTTTTACTGTTAACCAGACTGATGATCCAATTTGATGGAGAATCAGGAAATGGTTAATCCGTGGTTTGCGGAAGGTTGCAATGAGGGTAGTCGAAACTGCATAGTTTTACTGCGTATTATTGTTTTGGAAGATTCTGGATGCTACGGAAAGACCGTGTGGTACGCGTGTTTGGTCACTATAGCGACCGAGCTTCGTATGGATCCCAGTCGCTATAGCGACCGAGCTCGTGTTTGGGCTATAGCGACTGAGCTTCGTATGGAACCCGGTCGATATAGCGACCGAGCTCGTGCTATAGCGACTGTGCTTCGTATGGAGCCCGGTCGCTATGGCGGCCGAGCTCGTGCTTGGGCTCGGTTGCTATAGTGACCGAGCTTTGTATGATGCTTGGTCGCTATAGCAACTGAGCCGGGAGTGCCTTTGGCTTCTTCGCGATGATCGGGTCAAGCCTTTGCCGTTGTTGATCTCTCGTTGTTTCGAGTGATCGTGTTTTAGTGAAGACATGATCAAGTCGTAGAGTTATTTGAGAGGATTCGATTTTTACAATTTCTTTCGTAAAGAAATCAAAGATGTATATCTTTATCGAATGTTTTGTTACTAACTTCATCGTGACGGTTTTCGACCCAACAAAAATTGTCGAGTAGACAAGCTATGATGTCCACTCGACCATCGTCGAGTGGAGCGATGCTCGAACCATTAGAGCTTGTTTCCACGCTGCAGACAAATCTTTTCAATAATTTTATCGTAAAATTAGTTTAAGTAATTTTTACGAAAATTATCTTTTTCGAGTAATATTTTTGAACGTTAATTTTATCATGACCGTTTTTGACCCCAACGGGTTTTTTATTAATAGAACATATTGCAGAGGACACATTCATGTTGCTTGCTTTCTTGTTATCATCCTAAACGCTACAGTTGGCTATTGCCAGACATGTTGGCATGATGCTTAAACATTGGGGAGAAGAAAGTTTATCTGTTTCTTGCTGGTTTTGTTGAGGAAGAAAACAAAGCACAAGTGTCTGTGATGCTGAAGAAGTGCAGAAATCCAAAAAGGCTTAGGGACTTGTTGAGCTTGTTCCATTTCTCAGATGTCTTACGGATTGTTGTTGTTGTTGCATCTACATAGCCTCCAGAGTTTTGAACTTATAACTTTATGCTCAAATGATCAATAAAATGTGTACATAATATAATTTTAAACCATTTTCCTTGTCTCACATATTCAGCTGCAGAGTAATTACAGTAGATTAGTAATAATCTGGAATATGTAGAAGCCACCCCTAATAAGCATATCATTTCAGATCATAATCAGTCACATTGGTTAAAAAGATTGTTGATGACGGTTGTCGGTGGTCGGTGCGGAGTCGATGAATTTTAGGTGATCATAACAGAAGAATTTAGAGAAGAGATATTCAAGGAATATATTCTACAGATAACAACAAGAGGTAAGATATTGTGATACCTAGCATATTAGATAATTAACTTGTTTCTCTTTCTCTTCTCAGAGAACCCCACTATAGATATATCTTAGATAGGTTTCCTGACCTGTGAAAGTTAGATAAAATGGCAGGTCTTCCTTTTCCTGCCTGTTCTGGGAGCGTGAAAAATCACGCACACGTAAGATTTGATCTCTTAGAGTTCAAGAATATTTTCCCACTATTGACTACAACAATGTCTTTCTTCTTTATTTGCTCTGTTTTAGTATGTCATAGTTGAGGAATGCAATGAAAACAACATGACCAAAGATGAAACTGTGAGACATCTATGGGATAACCGGATAAGTATCAAATAAAATAAATAAAAAAAAAACGTGCCAACATAACTCCTTCTCACCAAATCATATCTGGGTCTGATGAAAAATCTTTAATAATTCAAATCTCTATATATACTTTTCTAGTTTGGAATCATCTTGAAAGGACGAATCAAGACTTATTCATAGCATACAATGCAAGGATCTTTGACCGCAATTCACAACATACGCAAATAGAGCACGCATACCTTTTCTTGTCACACAAGTTTCAAGTTCCCCTCTGTTTTTTTTTCTTACATTGATTGTCTTTGCTTCTGTTAGCATTGTGGAATTCTCCATTTGTCAAAAGATACGCTGCTGCATCATCACAAGTGCCGCAAGAAGCTGATTATACTAATGCTGCTTATGCGCTAATGTTCTAGAAAACCAAAGCCCTCTTTGGGCTCAATACTTTCCCAGCTTCAAATCCCCTTGGCCACTCGGGCTGCCTTAAATGGTAAGATTACGCGGAGTGTCATGGGTTTCGTGGAATTAGTCGGCTGACCTTTCGCCAGATCCTCATGATTATAAACAAAAAACAAAAAAAAAAACGAAATTGTAAGGAAAATGGAGAGAGATGAGCAAGTTGGTTGGTGCTTAATTTTTTTTTTTTTGCATTACATGTGGATGGCCAACACTTTCCTGTCAGAACCAAAGCGAACCATTGCAACGAATCACATATGGGTATCACATTCACCAGCACATTTATTCTTAGCTAAATTCACAATATACGGTCAAACATATGTTTTTTTTGTCGACAAGATTACAGACTTATGATGATTCTATAAACCAAACTCATAGCTATATATCCATATGGATAGTAAACGACGTGTTGCCTCACACCACGTGCTTAGCTATCCGACTTGTTGTTTTGCGTCCTTGATATATGAATAATCTTCGAGCTGTGAAAACTTCTCCTGAGACTTATGATGTCTTTTAGGTAAGTTGCAAAAATTGGATATTTTTCTAGTTCTGAAACCATCTTCGCCAATTGAAAACAATTTATTGCAAATGCAACGTTATATTACCTTAAGTTCATCATACATTCCATTGTCCATATGATAGCTTTGACGGTCAAACATTTGTTCATTCATCATTTTCAACTCCAAGATGTTTGTTTTATTTCCTATTATAATTCCTTGTTTTGTACTTCCTATCATAATTCCAAAAAAACAATATAAACGACATACCAATTAGAATTCAAATGTCCAATACCAAAAACACCAACCTAAGTTAAACACATGAATATCAAAATTAATTTATTTTCTGCCAAAAGTTAGCAGCTAAATGAGCATGCATGTTTATAGTATTTGGAAAATGATAATTGAGATTTCAGATGATGTTTGAGATGATGTTTTTGAGATGATTGAGATTTTTGGAAATTGATAGTACTTTTAAAATGATAATTGAGATTAGTTGTAAACGATCATGTGTGTTTATAGTATTTGGAAAATGATGCAGAGTTTCTCTGCCTTGAAACTTTCAGTTTATTTCTAATTATTATTGTTTTCTTTTTTAATTTATTCTTTTTTTATTTAATGCTAAGAAACTGCTTGAGATATTTCCATTGAAAATGATCTTGTAAGTCTTTGCTAAACTATGAATCAATTTTCATCCATTGAGATCATAGTAGAATACTTTATGAAACAGGATTATGTATCTTGTAGCAAATTGATATTTTCTTACACGCATAAGGAGAGCATGTACTTAATCCTCAATGCTAACTTTACATTTCCTTCCATTCGTTAGTAGAAACTCTCTAGAGCTGTTGTTCAATAAAGAGCATATAAGTCAGAATCATGCCTTCTTGTAACTGAAATAAATTAATAGGTTTTTCAGAAAATGTCTTAACCGTTGGACTAGCTCATATTTCTAATAGAATATAATCAATTTTATTATGAACCAGTGTTTTTTTAATCCAAACCGGACCGATGGTGAGAAAATGTTAAACGTCAAATTAATGGAAGTGTATTCAATCTAGTGTTTGAGTTCATTTGATTTTTAATGAGGTTTTAGATGATTCCAATGAATTAGAGAGTTTAAAATGATTTTTTGTTAAACCACTCTACCATATCACTTAACTATGAGATTTGAGTCTTAATTCTTTTTTAACTAAGAAATTTCACCGAACCACTCTAAAATAACTTGAAAACTTTAAAACTCCACAACATAAAATATATTCAATAACTGTGGATTTCAGTATACTTTATAAAACGTCAAGTTTAATATCAGTTGATTTTAATTGAGTTGAAAAGTCATGTCTAAATAACAGTAAAATTTGCCATTTTAATATAAATCACCTAATCATATCTGTTGAATACACCCACCCCTAAAAGTATATATGGATTAGATACATAAGAAAACCCAAAAGTTTAAACCGAAAAAAACCATATCCAACCACTAAAAACCAAAAACCATCAAACTAATGAACCAAATAAAACAAAGGCTGTTTGTAACTCACTGCCAAAAATCAATTTGATCAACTATTTCGTCTTTATTAAAACCATTTTAATAGGATTTCTAAAAGGACACTGCGAATAAAAACTCATATGCTTTTTGTAATGTTTGATTTTTTTTTGAATTTTGTAACTTACAACCATAAATCTTTGACTCATAACATACTGTTTGCATTTAAATTGTATTTTTATTGAAAACATTAACAACAACTAAACTCAATTATGTTTAATTTTTTTGTAAAAACATAAATAAAAGCATGTCACTATATAGTTAGATTAAGCTAATTGGATATGGTTACAGCCGGTTAAATTATATTGATCCGTGACTCAAAAACTTTTTAATTAGCGAACCGGTTTTCAAAGCATTATCAAGAACAACTGATCCTTGTAAATTTATATGATAGTTCATTACAAATTCACACTTTTGTATGTTTAGTTTATACACAAATATTTAAAACAACAATTCATATAACTAGTAACCACAATGATGAATGTTTAATGAAAATGAAATAAGAACATTAAAGGCAATGTTGTGGGATAAACATTAGATGTAATCAAGAGAAATCAATGCACTAAAAAGACACAACAACAAACTAGATTATTTTCCTCGTCATTCAAAATGTTATTTATTTCTTCTAAGAATATCAACCACTTGATCATACACTTCCTTCTGAAGCAACAATGCAACAATACTTGTAGCCAAAAATAATCATAGACATATGTTCTTTATAGTCTATGACGCTCATCATTTCAAATTGAAGACTAACCACACTCAAATCGAACTTGTCCCCAACAAGGATTCCAGGAACTTCTCTAGTCATATACTTAGTGTTGACACACATATGTTGCTCCTTAAGCATCATCCTAACATCATGGTCAATATGTGTAGTGTCTTTGGCTTCAGTATCAATTAAGAGCTCCTTGAAGATCATCTCATTATTGTGTATATCAGTTTTCTATTTTCTGATATTTCATAAATTACAGTCAAATTTAATTTCCTTAATATCTATCTTTTTTAGAATAATGTTATTTAAATTTGCATATGAAATTTAAATTTAATATTGAACCGAATTTGGTAAAATTATGGTCAGAACTATGTTTTTCGATTCATATGCAAACTGATCAAAAATAAAATTATCAGTCTATTAAAACTTATTGAGATTTCTTAATTTCAAGGCTTGGTGCTTAGATTAAGGGATTGCTTCAATTTATTATGGATTTCCATTTTGAATTTTATGTAATTCATAATATTACGAATATTAATAACACGATTGACATTGGTAATTCGCTTAAACACATAAAATTGAATTAATACAGGCGCAATTAATGTCATGATTATGATTTATACCGATCATGGTCATTATCATAATGATATAATCATGATTTGTAATGTATTATAGGAAACAATAAATTTCATTATTTCGGTCAAACATATTGCATTGCTTACCAAGCTTAGTCAGAAAGAGATTGAGATGGAGTATAAAACATGTAGAACACTTACTATATATGTCTCTAACTTTTTATGATAACATATAGATTGATATACACATTTTTAATATTTTAAGAAAATTAAATTGTAACTAATACTTTTGTTTAAATCTAAACTAAAATAAATCAATTTAAAAATTATTGACCAAATAAATTATTATTTTCAATATAATTTAGAATATTTAGAAAATGGTATTAATTGATTCTAGATTTATTTTTATTGTAGATCTAAACTAAAATAAAAATAAAAGTTAACGACCAAAAAAATTATAACAGTTTTGTTAAGACTTCACAAATGATCAACATGTAAGAAGAAGTCACTTAAGTGAATTTTCGCTTAATATATAGAAGATTTTCTATTTTTATAAATTTTTTATACAGTCTTATAAATAATTTAAAACTATGATAAAATAATTTTGTAAACCGTGATAGATAATTAAATAAATGTTTTATGTTTTTACTAATGACGTATAAGACATAAATGGACATTATAACCTTCTAACTATCTTATAATTTTTATGTTTAAAATTAAACCAACTTAATAAAATATTAAATATCTCGTGAGATACAAATATATTATTATCACAATGTCAACTATAGTACTTGTGAGATACAATATGATTGTCTTGGTACAATTTATATGTTACAATATCAATAATGTCAGTGATAAAATTAATAAAATAAAGTAAGAAGGCAAATATAATCTTTGAAATTACACTATTCTTTTTTTTTTGAAACACAAGAAATTACACTATTCATAACGTCTTTTCCATTCATATAAAGAGAAATATATATATTATAGTAATTTTGTAGATTTATTTGATAATGGCATATGACATGACAAGTAATAAACCTATGCAAGAAAGACTATTCAATAAAAGACGTGAAGTGTATTCTGATATTGACACATAGGAAATAACAAATTGTTAATCATATATAGAGGTAAGATTTATTTTAAAAAAAAAATACCTCAGATAATAAATAGGGATATACGTTTTAAATACCACTATTACTAGCAACAAGCAAAGGAAATTGAGAGAGTTCCAAATACTGTATGCGAAGGTGCGACAGAATATTTCTGCCACCGACTAAACGTGACACGTGCACAGTTGAGAATGCATCTGAGAGAATCCTATTTGATCTGACCAACAACACAAAAATGAATATTTACTTTTTGGATAAGCCGTTCTCTTTGTATCCACGTGGCTTTTGGGACATGGGACCTACTAATCTAAGTGACCGTCTAATAGGCTCATCCACTTTTTATCTATTGTGATAATCTACCTTCGTCCTATGTTAATGTACCTTCTTCATCCTTTTCCGTCATGAACAAAATTGATGTATTTAGTTTATTTTTGTTGACCAAACATTTTTTTTGTAGAACTAAAAATGGTATATTTCGTTTTAATATTCTTATAATGCTTTGATCAATAATTTCTTTCATAGTAGATTTTGAGATGTGACAAAGGTTGCACAACAACAGTTATAACTTACTAAAACTGTTATAAGTCTATTAAAAGGCTCACATCAAAAAATTTGTGATCAGTAGTTTAAAATGTTTATTATAACAAAGTATAAATGATCATAAAATCATATGAGTAAAAGTCTCATTTAATATATATATATATATATAATTATATACCATATAAAATTAAATACACAAATGTTTTTATTTCAAAATTTGCATTGAACAAGAATTAAGAAATTAAAAATATAATTTTGACATTTGTAGTCAATTTTTAAGAACAATTATAAATGATTAAAACTACTAAAAGTTCTATACTTGAAATTTTATCATCACGAGTTTATGTTTTTTGTTATAAAAATAAAAATAATCACCAAAACCATATGAATAAAAATTTAGTTTAATAGATATACATATTAAAATATATCACATAGTTATGCTAATACCATTTAAATTTAATTAATTCATACCAAATATATAGAAAAGTGATTTCTAAAGTTTATTTGCCATACAATAACTGTAAATAAACAAAAGGTGATTGTTTTGATGTGTTTACGACAATTAACTATATATGTAATGGATATTTTTTAGAGCAATTGCATTTTATATGCTAGTCATATTTTATAATCAATTATTATATTAATAATCTATACTATTATTTATCATTATCTGAATAATGATTAAAAAAATTGAATGATAATAACATAGTAAAATTATTTATTTTAGTAATATTAAAATAGTATACACACATATATATATATATATATATGTTCATATTATATTTTGTTTAGTAATATTAAATCGATTATATATATATATATATATCACTTATATATAATTACCCATAAATTTAAGACGAATTTCATTAATTTTATAATCATAATTATCTAAAAAGATTATATATTATGTTATCCAAAAATAAATATAAATCTATGCATGTTTTATCTATATATTAGTGTGTTCAAGTTTATTTTTCGTAATATTTTATTAAAATATATAAAGAGAATTTATATAAATTTAACATTTAATTAATTATTAATTTTCATGCTCCTCATAATTTATGATTAGTATATTTTATGATCAATTATTAATCTTAATAAATAATTTGGGTGATTTAGCTGATAATTTATCATACTTTTTTAAAAACAAATCTAATGATAATATCATAATTAAAATATTTACTTTAGTAATATTAAAATATTATATATATATATTGTATTATATTTGGTTTAGTAATATTAAACTGATTTATATTTTAATATATATTTAACATAATATATAATTACCCATAAATTTAAAACGAATTTAAATATTTTTTCACAGAAACTATAAATATTTTATACTATATTATTCAAAAATATTTAACCATAATATTTCCAAAATAAACATAAATCCTTATATATAATTTTATGTGTATACTAATGTTTTCAAATTTAATTTACGTAATAAAAGATATTTTATCAAAAAAATATTGTATATATTTTTAATATTTAATTGATTTATAAATATAAAATATAAAAATTATTCTGATGGCTTTTGAATTGATGATATATATATAATTATTAATCCCGCAAGTGCGAACAAAACACCTAGTACAAAGTATTTGGATTTAGTTTTGATTTATTTTTTTGTGTAATAATAACCCATTTAATCAAACTCTTAAAAATCATGCTTATGCATAACTTAGGTGTGGTAGTTGAAAAATAATGGGTTGATCCTTATCTTTGGAAAAATTACATTCATAGACACTTTATCACTTTATAATTACAGTAAAAGACACATTACACTTGTAACACACTTTTTTGTTGTTCAATGACTTTATCACCCCTAAACCATATCAAACTAGACCAAACTAATCGTAAACTAAATGAAACCAATCATAACACGTTTAAAATCCAAAAGTGAAGGTGAAAACCCTAATCTTTCCTAGAATCCAAATCTCAATTTCTCTCCTCATTGCGGCTCCGATAACCTAAAATCTCAAACAAAAACATGCTTGTTATGGTGGAGCATCTAGCTTAATCGTTTTTCATTCCTTATTCGATTACCAACACAGATCTTCCTCCTTTTTCATGTTCGAGCTCCTATTCCTCGGCCTCCAACTTTCTCCGAGGCTGCTCCGCCGGGATGGCCTCTCCAAGACGTCCCTTCGCGTCGCCGTGGTCAAACTCCTCGATCGCCAGTGAGACAGCCATGGATTCCGATCTCAAGATCTTTGTGGATGGGCGGCGGTGTTCGTTCTCTTCAGGGGACAACCAAGTCAAGTGTGGTCTCAACCAGAGAGAACGTGGCAAGCAACTCTCTCTTAAACAACCATCTCTGCTCTTACAAAACTCAAGAACTTTGCAGCAGACAGTAACAAATCTCTCTTTCTTATCCGAGTTTTTATTTTGAAATTTGATTTATTTTACAATCCATACTTAGTTTATGTTATTTTATTCTCAAGCTATTCAAAGTTTGAATCTTTTGTGGATCAATTCTAATTTCATTGAAATTTCATATTTAGATTTAAATATGTTAACGGCAAGGCTTTTGGTTTTGTGTTTTGTTTCTAAACGGACCAAGTAGCAACAAATGTCATGTTTTTGTTTGTTTGTTATGTAAGTGTGTTTGCATGTTTGGTGTGTGTGTTTTGATATGTTTAGTGTGTGTTTTTTCTGTTGATAGAGAAAAAAAAGTTGTGCAAATATGAACCCCAAAGCGTGAAGTGGACACCGAACGAAGAAGAAACTCTTATGGCTGGAGTCTGAGTACTACCGCTCTCCTGACCCCAACCCCAACCCAATTCTCTTGTCCACACCACCTCATAACACTAGCCTCCACATCCACACTTCCCAAACACAGCAGCCACATCCACACCTCGCTTTTAACTGATAACCACATCCATATGCCCTTGTCCACAACAACACCATCCACTCCTTGCAAGTCCCAAACAACCACATCTACATACATGAGACAATAGTCACATCCATATGTCCCTTGTCCACAACAACACCATCCACTCCTCGCAAGTCCCAAACAACCACATCCACCTCACTTTTTGCTGATAACCACATCCATATGTCCCTTGTCCACAACAACACCGCTCTGTCCACAATACCAAACAATACTCGCATAGTGATCTCAGCTATCTTGATCAAGTTACTGTTTAGCTGCTGATTAACAATCTCTTTTACCTCATGCTCCCTTTTGTAATGTATGTCCTACAACTTTCGTTTGTAGCCTCAACCTGTCTTTTGGAATCAGCTTAATTTTGCGTCCACATCCACTCTTTTTTTGTGTGCAACATTTCATTATAACGCGTCCACATCCACTCACAAGACAATTTATTTATCATTTGTCATGTTGATTATTAAAATAAATGTTAAAATGTAGAAATAAAAAAGTACAATTGATTATAGCAACCAAATTTGTTCACTCTCATTTTTTAATCCTGGTGTAACTAGAAACATCAAACAAGTGATTGTAATTATTTATAGCTTAGTTAGACCCAAAAAATAATTATCTAGCTTAGAAGATAAGCCTCTGAACTTGGACAACTATAAAAGCACTAAACTTAGAAACTAGCATCTTATGAATAGCTGTGCATGCTTATATAGAAAAGGTTATAGCTTGAAATCCTTTAAAAATAAAACGTTAAAAGTTTTTGATTTGCTGGGACATTGATTTAAAAATTAAGATATACTCTATATCAAATGATATTGGAAAGAAAAGACAGGTAAACTGTTTTCATATAGTAAAATAATATTTACAAAATTGCAGACAGTCTGTGTCCTTACCATTTTTTTTGAAAAAAAAGGAATGACGTTACCATAAAATAGTAGTAATAGCTAATTTTGACTAATTAGTTTAATTAATTTATATGTTTTTCCAAAAATAAATCTACTAAAGTGGACACATTGCATTGACCTTAATTCAATGTGGAAACGTATACAGCAGAAGGAAAAAATCCACCCATGACACACGAAACATTATTTCGATTATATATAATAAACATAGCAATAGCAGAGAAGAGAAGAGAAAATAAAATAAAATATATTACAGTAAGTATGGTCGGATAAATCGAAGTGTTGTAATAAATCTGACCAGATAACCGATATTATTGTCTTTTGCTCCTCTCTCTCAATTAGATTCTGTGCTTCTGCGATCACCTAAGATCCGATCCGCTTCGAAGAACACGTTTCAACTCTGATCAGATCCGATTGAAGATAAACAAAATCAAGTCCGGGGCCATGACTCGCCGATGCTCTCACTGCAATCACAACGGTCACAACTCTCGGACATGTCCCAATCGTGGTGTGAAGCTATTTGGTGTAAGGCTCACCGAAGGTTCGATCCGGAAAAGTGCTAGTATGGGTAATCTTAGCCACTACACGGGCTCTGGATCGGGCGGGCATGGGTCGGGTTCTCCTGGTGATGTCCCTGACCATGTCGCTGGCGGTGGTGGTGATGGTTACGCTTCTGAGGATTTCGTTGCTGGCTCTTCCTCTAGCCGCGAGAGAAAGAAAGGTATCTATCTATATATCTCTAATTCAATATCCCGTTGATCCAATTCGTTACTTCATCTTTTGTGTGTTTTGTAGGAACTCCGTGGACAGAGGAAGAACATAGGATGTTCTTGTTAGGTTTACAGAAGCTGGGTAAAGGTGATTGGCGTGGCATTTCAAGAAACTATGTGAACACGAGGACACCAACACAGGTTGCTAGCCATGCTCAGAAGTATTTCATCAGACAATCTAATGTGTCTCGTCGCAAAAGACGTTCTAGTCTCTTTGATATGATTCCTGATGAGGTTAGTCCTTCTTCTCTCGTTTACGCCCATATGATTGAGGCTAGAGATACTGAATCAAAATGGTTCATATTGTTTGATTAAATTAGTCGTATGTTGATTGGCTTGCCTTCTATACTATTTTGTTCAATGCTAGAAGATAACATTTTCAGCCTATTTGTTGACCAAGCATTTGTATATTAGTCCATATAGAGATAGCTTCTCACAGGAGCGTGATCTTGAAATTCAGTCCTTTTTATTCTTCTTATCTTATCATTGCAGGGAGAAGATATAGCGATGGATTTGCAAGAACCGGAAACAGAGAGCACTCCCGTGGAAACGTTAATGCAAAGTTCTGATTCTGTTCATCAGACACTTGCTTCTAGCTCTCGTCAAGCTCCATCAATCTTGGAGATCGATGAATGTGAATCCATGGACTCAACAAACTCTACCACCGGTGAACCAACCTCCATCGCTGCTGCTGCTTCTTCTTCTTCGTCCATACTAGAAGAAACCACACAACCACAACTACAATCATTCCCGATACTGTACCCAGCCTACTTCTCACCGTATTACCCGTTTCCGTACCCAATATGGCCCGCTGGTTATGTTCCTGAACCAACCAAGAAAGAGGAAACTCACGAGATTCTCAGACCAACGGCAGTGCATTCAAAAGCACCTATCAATGTGGATGAGCTTCTTGGTATGTCTAAGCTTAGCCTTGGAGAGTCAAAGAAAACGAATGGAGAATCCGATCAGACTCTTTCGCTGAAGCTAGGTACGAGACAATCAGCATTTCACCCGAATCCTAGCTCTGATAGTTCAGACATCACCAACAACGCGGTACATGCGGTGTAAGGATTTGCAAAAGTGGCTGTCTGAAAATGGCAATTTGCATGCAGATATCTCTGTCTCTGGTGTGGGGTTTGGAGACTAGACTGGTTCTTTGGGGTCACAGTAAAATAAGATCTGCTTTGTTAGGTTGTTTAACTGAGTAGGGTCTTTGATAACTAGGGTGGAAAAAAGGAAAGAAAAAGATGTGAAAAGGAGGAAGAAAAAAACAAATTATTATTTTTTCTTAAATTTATCTTTGTATTTGTATGCTTTGATTTTGCCTTTAGGATGGGTTAATTCTCGTTTTTGTGTACTAGTAATGTTGTTAGGAGCTGGAAAATAGAATTTGTTAGTTTGAAATTTTTGAATAAAATAAAAAGGATTGTTGTTTATCCTCTGATCAAACTAACAGGTTGGAAATGGATTAAACCGGAAACCATCATTGGTGGTATACACCATTTGCGACAATAAGTAAAATTATCAGAGAACAATCTCCATTTAAAAAAGTCCTAGAACATTGTGTCATTGAACCAATAGCTTTTTCCCTAGAGCTGGATCAGCCCCATAGAAAACGTGACGAGCTCTTTCCATAGATGGGTAAGCTGGTAATCGACATCTCTATCTGTCTCAATGAACGTCTCGGACTAAAACCAATCAGAGACCAGCAGAGACAAGAATGAGGATGCGAGAAATGTTGCTGGAGCTGGAATGATGTGTTGCAGCTGATTAAGAAGAGATTGTGTTCGAACTGACATTCGGGTCTCAGCGTTCAGAAAGTCTAAAATGCTTTTGTTTCTCTATTACGTGTTCCTTGTCATTAATTACTGTGGTAGAAAATCATTTGCTTAATACTGTAAGGGAGTGTACAACAGCGGACCTTCTAACTGGCCTAGAGGGTTTATTTTTCTTAATGAAGGGGGAGATTGCTCGTTAACCAATGAAACTTTGCCACGTAATCACCTTCACGTGTCTTCCGCCAGTAAGATCCACCGATCTTTTTTCTTTTGTTTTCGCTGATTCGCCGAACGCCTCTTAATACTCTCTGAAATTTTCGAATTTCTGGCTTGTCTGCGATCTGATCGTTCCAAAATTGATTGTGGGGGTGTTCGAGAGAATTGTTAAACCTCCTCAGAGAGGTTTCGCTTCACCACAGGGATGGCCGCACCGTTTTTCTCAACTCCATTCCAGCCCTATGTCTACCAGGTTGTTACCCTTCTTCAATTTCCTCACTAGTTTCCAAGAGGCATTCTGGGGTCGTGTAATCTATTTGTAATCTGATAACATTTGAGGTTCATTGTAACTAGGAGTTACATAATTTCATGTTAATTACTTCGATTAGTTTATGTGAAGACATGATCCGGGTATTCTAAGATGCTTTTGATTATGCCAATTTGATAACAAACAATGGTGTTGTGTTGTCTCATAAGTGATGATCTATGTGATGTAGAGTCAACAAGATACAGTCACACCTTTCCAGATTCTTGGTGGTGAAGCTCAAGTTGTTCAGGTAAACCCAAACCAGCTTCCATCTTTTCCAGATTATTATAATGCCTATTATCCTCCTTTTTAACTCTTTTTTTTTTAATCCTTTGTTGGCAGATCATGTTAAAATCAGAGGAGAGAGTCATTGCCAAGCCTGGATCCATGTGCTACATGTCTGGCTCGGTCGAGATGGAGAATACATATACTCCTGAACAAGAAGTTGGAGTCTTGCATTGGATTTTTGGTAAGAGTGTAACCAGCCTACTTCTTCGTAATACTGGTCCAAACGATGGTTTTGTGGGTGTTGCTGCTCCTTATTTCGCTAGGATTCTCCCGGTTAGTGTCACCCTTATTTAGCTACGATTCCATTGCTTTTGTGTGTGTGTGTGATCTTTGGTTCTTTTGTTACCATGTATGTAGATCGATTTAGCAATGTTTGGAGGTGAGATCTTATGCCAGGTAGAGTCTAAATATTTTGATTCAGATCAAGGCTCTATACAGTTGCATAAAACCCTTTTGTCTTTTTTTGTTGTTATTATTGTAGCCAGATGCATTCCTTTGTTCCGTCAATGATGTCAAGGTTGTCAACTCCCTTGACCTTAGGGCAAGAAACGTCGTTGCCGCTGGTTCTGAGGTAAGACCAAACAATATACATTGCACTTACTTTTATAGATATAATAACTGTCTTTAGAGATTTCCATTTGAGAAAGACTTGTATATACTCGTGAGGAGATTACCCAATTATTTAGTTTTTTTTTTTATTCTGCATTTGTATTGTATATTTCTGATCCATTAGTATTCTTACCAATCCCACAAATCCGTGTCTGGATTCTACTCACATTAAGATTGTTGTTGTAGGGGTTCCTGAGACAACGCATATCTGGACAAGGTCTTGCTTTTATCCTCGCTGGTGGCTCTGGTGAGGTTTTATCTCAACCAAATTGCTTGTACGTACGTAGTTTTTGCCTCATCCCCCCCCCCCCCCCCCAAAAGAAACTGACATTGCTATATCCCAAACATGTTAGTTGTACAAAAAGTTCTGGAGGTAGGAGAAGTTCTCACCATTGACGTGTCTTGCATAGCCGCCCTCACTCCTTCAGTCGATGTCCAGATCAAATACAATACTCCTCTGAGACGAGCATTATTCGGGGTAATACATCTACACTTTCCCTTGCATACTAAACTTTGTTTTATTAAGAGAAGAAGATTTATGTTTTTGTTTGTGTTCCTTGTCTCTTATATATTTCTGTGCATTCAAACAGGGTGATAACTTGGCCACGGCGACTCTAACGGGACCTGGCATCGTCTTCATCCAAAGTTTACCATTTCATCGGCTTTCTCAGCGTATTGCAAGGTAGCAAAAAAAATCAACACTCCCAAATCTCCGTATTGGTGGTTATCTAAGAGTAAAGTTATATATAACGTGAAAATTGTTTTATTGATAGGTCCGTAACGTCACCAAACATGAGAGAAAATCCCAGATTGATGATACAGGTAGCATTATTTGCGTTCCTTGCGTACGTTGTGATTCTATCTTCGCTACTCTTAACCGAAGTTTGAAAGCAGAAAGAGAAGAGAGAGAGAGTTTTGCTTTCTCCAAACAAACAATAGACTAACGATGTAATTGTCTTTTCTTAGCTTGGGTCTTGAACTTTTGGATAGAATGGTAAATGGTTCATATAGCTCACCATTTTTTTTCCGTTTATGAGTGGCTTCAGGCACATATATGTTTTTTCATTCTCTTGTTTGGCCAAAGGTTCTTTTACACGAACTAAAGTATTCGTCATCAAATCCATATTTGCAAACATTCATTCCGTTAACTCGTATCTTGATTGCTCTTTTGGTTTTGGGTTTAGAGAGAAGCCAAGTTTTTGAGCTGCTTTGTAGTTTCTCTAATGAATCTGATGTACATCGAGCCATTGAAAATTCAGATTCTGTGCATGACACTGAACCTTCCCTCTAAACTCCAGACATTAACGCCATGTAAAGTGCTTGAGTCTTGTCATAATGGCAGTCTTCCCAGTTGTGTCTTCAGCATGTGAACCCGAACTCCAACCGCTTCAGCACATGGACTACTTCGAAGTCCCTCCCACACATGATACACCATTTCAACGCCAACTAATTTGAAGCCCACGAATAGCCCAAAATCATTTTTGAAGGTTAACCCTAATCATGTATAACCTACCTCTACTTCCCTCGCCGAAAGAAAATAAGAGCGAAGAAAGAGAGCATTTGAAGGATAAAGAGCCGGCCCGTGGGCCAAGCCAATAAAGCAGTGGCTTCCAGCCTTTTTATTTTAAAGATATTTTCGGCCACAGATTTCCCAAAAGTTTCCTTTAGTCTAGTGGTAAAATGTAAAGTCTGTACACTTTGTTTCCTCAACCAGGGTTCGACCACCTAAACAGCGCCAAATTTTTGAATTTGCTTCTGGTCATAGATTTTCTAGGACCGGCTCATAAACCCTAACTACTTGAACCAATGGAGATGTCTCATCTTCCGAAGGAGTTGGTGGAGGAGATTCTCTCAAAGATTCCGGTTACATGTTTCAGAGCAGTTCGATTAACTTGCAAAAAGTGGAACGCATTATCCAAAACTCAGAGTTTTGTAGAGAAACACATTGGTGAAGAAACAACAACAGAAACTAGTGTAATCATGACGATGAATCATAAAGTGTATTTGCTCGGAGTCAGTTTCAGTGGAGCTCACAACAAGTTTGATACATCTAAAGCACAAAGGTACACTTATAATGCCTAACAACAACATGGTTTCAGAGCCACTCGTTATAAGTCAAGCTTTTCAAGGTGATGGTTTGTTGGTATTCGTCATGATGAAAATCTATGAGAAAGGTCTCGTGAGGCTCGTGGTTTGGAACCCATACTCGGTCAGCTAAAGTGGATCCAAGCAAGAGATTTTTATCATGCAGCAAGAGATTCTTATCATGAAGACACTTTTGCTATGGGATACGAGAAGAAGGACAAATCTCATAGCCACAAAATCTTGAGGATCTTTAACGTTAATCGTATCCCGTACGAAATTTACGATTTCAAATATGATTCATGGAAGGTTCTTCCTATCACTCCACTAGAGGAGAATGTCTTGCTTTGCCTTGATGCCTTGTCTCTAAAGGGAAATAGCTACTGGGTTGCTAGAGAAAAACGAGGTACATTGAACAAGAAATTCTTAATATGTTTTGATTTTACAGAAGAGAGATTAGGACTGCTCTAAGTTTCCCGTTTGACTCTAAAGGTGAAGATATTGTAATTCTATCTAGTGTTGGAGAAGAACAGATTGCTGTTTTGTTCAAGGAATGGGGTAAATATGAGATGAAGATATGGATTACAAGTGAGATTAAGCCAACAACGGTATCGTGGAGCAAGTTTTTGAGACCATTCATTTCTGGACGTAATCATATTTTCACTGATAGTGGAGGGTTCTTAATTGATGAAGAGAAGAAAATTGTTGTTTTTATTGGTAAACACGAATTTGATGATACTCGGAAGATAGCTTACATTAATGGAGAAGATGGAAACTTTAGAAAAGTTGATCTCGGAGAAGATAAGAACATTTTCAGTTGCCAACATGTGCGTTCTTATGTTCCAAGTTCCGTGGACATCAAGCATCCTTTTTGCTAGCTAGCTTGTTGAATAGTTTACTCAAACTATGATATTATTTTCTCGGGTGTTTATTTATTAATCGTCAAAACGTGGTTTTTAAGCAGTTCCTCTTTAGCTTTGATCTCTACTTTGTTCATAATGCAAAACATTTGGAATAAAAATGAGGGTGTATATAAAATATGATCCAACTGAAAATATATCTTCTAGAAGGAAATGCGCTGAGAGCTAACCACCATTGGGCAACACATATGTTTCCTTTTTTTCACTGATAATATTATTTTCAGTGATAACCAAAGTGAGATATATAAAAGAGATCTCTCAAAAACTAAGCCCAAACGTAGGAAACAAAAGTCCTAAACAACGGACCACAAATACACTGAGATTAAAACAAGCAAAGCAAACCTCGATTCAAAAAAGATAAACTACACTAGCCAAACAACTGGAACATATGAGTTGACAACCAAAAACACATTGGGGATATGACTTGGTCTTGCCGTGATTTATGAATGCAAAAATTTTACCAAAAAAAAAAACCAAAAACACATTGATGCCTTAATTCTTGTTGTTGAAAAGCAAGTCATGCACGTTTTTTCTAGTCTCAGGATATCAGCTTCGCAGGTGCCTCAAGCTTTGAATTTGGGTGGTTTCCTAATGAGAGTTGCTTGTTCGAAGCCATAAGCAATCTCAATGAGCTTCGGCTCTGAGAATCTCAATCCTCCAAAGCTAATCCCAAACGGAACTCCTTCACTATCATATCCTGCAGGGACAGTGATTCCTGGATACCCTCCAATGGCGAGGACAGAGCATAACATGTAACCATAAGTCACTATCGCATCTAACTTTTTCTCTTTCATTAGCTTTTCGATTCCATTCCTCGAAAATTCTTCCATTGTACGTAACGCTGCTTTTTCTTTATCACTCATTCCATTGGTTGCTTCGGCTTCAAGAAAGACCTCTTGTCCCCATTCTTTCAGTTTTTCCTGCCATTTTGGGGGTAAATCTTTGACTTACATTCCATTCAGACACCCAAAAAATGGTGAATTCAATCTCAAAAACGGTTATGGTACCTTTTTAGCATTTTTTTTGTTGAAGGCAATAACGTCTGCTAATGACCGGACTGGTGATTTCACCAGCGCTCTAAGATATGCGTTTAGAGAGATTTTGAACTCAGCCAAAAGTGCTATCGATTCACCGCTATCTGAGTATGGTAGCGTTAAATTTTCAATGACGATGGCTCCTTCTTGTCTACGTCCAAGAAAGAAAAAAAAACAGAGCAATAGTTAGATACTTATGAGTTCTCGGTTGGTTTGATATGATAATATAAATTCAAATTTATAACCAATATTACCTTAGTGTTTTGATGTCATGATCAAGAAGAGAACCAAATACAATGCCTAATCTCTTACCCTTGAGGCCATTAGCTCTCAAATACTGCTTGTAACCGCCTTTGGGTATGTATTTAGAAGCGGTCTTTGTGGCCTCGTCCAATGGATCATAACCCACAATAGCATCAAGGACATGCACAGAGTCTGAAACTCTCCTGCATATTGGCCTAAAATTGCAAGAACACAAAAATATTGAACCTTGGAAAAAATGGTACAAAATCAAATAGTTAGAGAGGTGGTGGGTGCTCTTAGTCTCACTCACCCAACACTGTCCTGTCTCAAAGAGATAGGGACCACACCGGCTCGGCTTGTGAGACCGACACTTGGTTTAATCCCGACCACCTAGTTCTGACTGGATGGAGCAATAATGGAACCATCAGTTTCAGTCCCCAGTGATACGGCCCCAAGATTGGCTGCTACAGAAATAGCTGATCCACTACTCGACCCCAATGGATCTGCTGATAATACATATGGATTCTGCAACATTTCAAGATTTGCTGAATTAGTATTTGTGGTCAGCAGTCTAACAGGGCCGGATCTAAGCACAGACCATTGAACCATTAGTCTTGGCCTCTCCAATTTTTAAAGGTTTTTTACATAGACATAAGCCTCAAAATTTTTTTTTAAAAAAAATTAACTAGATTTCTTAAAAGACGTCTCAAATCCTCAAGATCTCAGATCCTACGTCTATAGAGCAATGAATGTGATAGAAAGAAGAAACTGACCTTTCCTTGGAGGCCACGTGCACTCCAACCATTTGGGATGGAAGATCGGAAGTTAGCCCATTCGCTTAAACTGGCTTTGCCCAAGATCACAGCACCAGATCTTCGGAGTCTCTTGACAACACCCGCGTCACGAGGGACGACCGAACCAAGCAAAGCAAAGGAACCAGCCGTTGTGTTAAGCTTGTCTTTCGTGGATATGTTGTCCTTGAGCAGAACCGGAATACCGTGCAACATGGGAAGCTTAGTGACGCCTTTGAGCTGGCGTTCTTTGTCTGCCTTCTCTGCGTCGATCAACGCATCTGGGTTCGTCTCGATGACGGCGTGGAGCGTTGGGTTGAGTTTGGAGATTACTTTGAGATAGAACTCAACGAGCTGTTTTGATGTCAGTCTCTTCTCCTTGAAAGCAACTCTGATGTCATCGACAGTGGCTTCTTGAATCGAAAATGTTGAGGTGGGCTTGGTGAGAGAGTGTGGCTGAGCTTGAGGAATAAGAAGATGAAGATGAAGAAGAAGAAAAGATGATGAAAAGATGAAACGCAGAGCAACCATGGCTACTGAAAGAGAGAGATAAAGGGTCAAGGCTAAGTCGCCAATGGTCTCTTTTCTTACAGATCCATGTTTGATTAGTGGCAAATAAATAAACCTTTTTGCTTTTGGCCTTCCTTCTCTTTTCTTTTCTTTTTCGAGGAAGTTTCACGATTTCCTTAAGAACACGTGAAAAAGAAGACGAAAATCAATTAGTTTAAATCAATGTCTTTTGGTAAAGTAAAACTTGGAAGAAATAATAATCATTAAGTAATAGAAGTGAACTCAACTCATAGCTTATTACTTAGCCTTTTTTAACAGTTAGATTTTGTTGGCTTGCTTCATTTTCCCTGTTGTAATCTCGTTTTTCTAGACAAATCTCATGTAACAGTTTTATCTTTTGAACGATTTTACAAGAAAGGATAAGGAATAATGCTTCGCTTATACATACATTTCGTGGAGATAGGTCATAGAGGAAGTGACCAAAACCATTTAAAAATCATATTTTTACGGTAAGATATTTTTTTCTTGTGTGTTATATATGTCTTATGCGTGTATACTACTTGTGTGGAATCTATGACCATGTTTTTCCATGAATCATATGGTTTTCAGTAAAAAAATGGAATTTTGTGTTGTCGAGTTTTGGACCGGAGGAAGATGGTGATATGGTGATGATGTCTCAAACACAAAATCTGCAACTATGACTTCTAAACTAAAGTAGTTCAAACCGATTTTTTAAGAAAGACAATTTTTTGGGGATTAGTGTTGCAAATAAAATAACCCTAAGAATCTATGCTACAGAGTGGTAAACTATGTTTTTCAAAAAAGGGTCAGAAAAATCCGAAATATTATTAAAAAGAGAATATTAGAACATCATTATCGGTAGAGTCGAGTTTAGATAAGTTTTACTTTTTTTTTGTTTTTTGTCCGATTAAAAAAAACTAACCAATCGCAGGGTGCCACGTGTTAGTGGAGTCCGTGAATAGTGCAAGATACAACTCTTGCGAAGAGGAGAAAAGTGAAGGTTTAAAAACGGTGATATTGATGCTCTTATAGAATATTTGATTCTTTACATTTGGAGTCAATAACCTTGGTTCACGGACACATAGTATTTTAAAACGAAAAAGAAAGATGACACGTTTCATGACATTTGTCGACCAAGCTGAAACTTGAAAATGCGGTTTTCTCATGCTCCTCTCTCCTCCCAGTATTTTTGAACAATGTATAGGCCAAGAAAGACAAAAGTCTGCTTTCCGTTTCCATGACTGTATCCTCGAACGACTCTAACCGCAGCTTTGGAATTCATGCTGGACACCAGAGCTTTGTTACCTTTAACCAGCAAGTTCCCCAAATCAATCCTAGTTACCTGCGGTAGGAAAATGTTTGTTAAACTATGGTGTTGCTTGTTTATAAATTTGTAACAAATAAAATTCAACAGTTTAGAGTTATTGGATTCATTATTTTACAAAATCAGTAAAAGTCTTGTGTTATTCAACAACAATGAAAATAAATGATTTTCCATGGTTTTGAAATCTGTTGTTATTAGTTTATGATTCTACATACTTTTCTTTATAATATCTACTAAGCAAAGTATTAAAAAAACAAAGTTGTTAATGTATTTAATAATAACTAAGTTTGTTGTATGCAAAATAATAATAAAAAAAAATTAAATAAATGAAATGGTCCAACCTAAACTATTTGTTAGTAGATAAATTTGCTTATGTTTTAGTAGTATTGATGAATAAGGGTGACCAAGATAAATAATAAAATATGTGTCTAAGAACATGAAAAAACCATTCAAAACATCTCATTCAACCTATTAACATGACTTTAATGTTTTCAATACTTTAGTATCCTCTTAAACTCAGTTTCTATCCAAACATCTCATTCAACCTATAAACTATTTTATTTGAGTTAAATTCTTGGCAAACAAACATCAATGGAGACACCATTTCTCCAAAAAAGTAGCTAATTCAACCATATTTACACTATGTTTAGGTGATTGAAGTTGTGTCGTAAGAAGTTTGGTTCAATCAAAGAAGAACAACACAAAACTTGTTTGAGATTACTACTTATTAACCGTACATTAGAAATTATATAGGGATAACATGTGTTTTGTTTGTGCAGAGTACTAAATTGAATATGATCATATGATATAATATTCTCAACCCCACATGATAGTAATTATAATTAGTCTTGTTAGCAAATATATATTGCATATATTTCCTTGAAGGAATTATCAATCTTGAAGGAATTATCAATCTTCCAGATTAAGAAACTAGATTTTCTAGAAAACCGAGAGTCAATTACTCCACTATAATTAATTTCTTAATCTTTCTGATTGCAAAAATTAGTAACAAAGAATCTTGGATTCTCTATTCCTATCATCTCGATTAAGAAACTAGATTTCCCACAAAACTCAAAACAATAGTAGGAAATTAGATTACAAAAAATCATTATGTATGATTTAAAATTAATCAATTCACTAAGTCTACGGCCTAATTGTTTCCTATAAATGGCTGATTTAACCTTTATTTCATTTTTCTCTAACGAAACATAATAGTAGTTGAGAGATTAATAGTGAAACTGAGATGAATTTATTAAACTTCCTGATTAGAAAATTAGAAACAAAGAATCTTGGATCTCTATCTCCATCTTTCCGATTAGGAAACTAGATTTCCCACAAAACTCAAAACAATATCGATCTTTCCGGTTAAGAAACTGGATTACAAAAAGATTATGTACAACTCAAAATTTAATCTGTAATAAATTTATTAATCTTCCTCATTAGAAAATCAGAAACAAAGAATCTTGGATTCGCTATCTCTATCTATATCTTCCCGATTAAGAAACTAAATTTCCCACGAAACTCAAAAAAATATTGATCTTCCCTGTTAGTAAACTAGATTACAAAAAACATTATGTTCAAGCAATCCAACTTAAGATATTTGAGATCTTTCAAATATATTTTCATTTTATTCAATATTAAAATAATCATTATAATTAGATGAAGCTTGTCCCAAATTAACATTATGTATAACCAAGACCCAATAATACATACAAATAAGTGAACTTTATAAATTTACTAGGGCAATAATTTTGTGGGTACATAATCTTGGATGATAATTGCGGACGGATGAGTAAATCAAAAATATATAAAATACATTTTCTTAAATAATTTCATTGTAATTTTTATTTTACTTATATAATGAAATATTTCTATTAAATTACTTGGATGATAATTTAAAGTTCACAACATAAATAAGAAGTTAATTTGAAGTTCAATGCATAAATTAGGAGCTATTTTCTATCTTATACATTTGTTTCTGAATGTATTGTTACTTTTTTCTCTTATATGTTTTATTTTAAAACTATTGATTTAGATAATATTTAAAGTAAATAGATATAAAACCTGTTTTCTAAAATTTGGTAGATAGTATAAAAATCTAATATTTATTGTTGTGATTGTTGCTATTTGCTGAAACTAAATATTTATTGCAAGTTATAAAATGTACGTTTTTTTTGAATTTTGTAATATCTTGAAAATCTTACAGATTATGAGATTCTAAGGAGATGTTTATTATTTGCATGGAAGTATATTTGTGCCCGTGAAAGGGCTAGTTGAGTATAAGAAAGTAAGCTTCAATGTTGAGTCATCATCAAACTATTTCATTTCAGTGGAGGTAAGTAGAGTATACGTTTTGCCACATTTGAACATATCCAGCTCCCGTACGCATAAAAGTGTTTTCCGGAGATTTTTCTACATTTGCAAACTAACTCCAACTGATTCTGGAAAAAAATGGTTGTAAGTTGTAATGTTCCTCACAAATCTCAACTGACACGAAACCAATAATGAAAGAGCATATCAGCTTGGTTCCCACAAAAGCCTTAGCAACATGTTTGTCATTAGAGAAAAAGAGTGTCCCGACCTTTGTCACTATCAAATTTGAATAGCTCAAGCTTACAATCACCTTCCAATGGCCTACTCATATCCAAAGCTCATCGTTAACCGCTGAAACCAACGCAGAACTCGCCAGACTCTTCGAAACCTGCCCCGCAATATCCATTGGAGTACTCTCCCATCTCTTCCCTTCTATCACACTCTCATCTGGCAACAACGTAATCCTAAGTACACACACAACAGCCATCATCAGTCTCTTAGCAACTGAAAACCTTAAGATAAAGAAAAGACGTAACGTAAGGATCGTTGTTACTTTATAGGATCGTGTGGGAGCGAGTTGAGCTTCTCGAGATGGTTGGCTTGGATCTGCTCGAAGAGGCTGATACGCTTGGGGATGACGGCGGAGAGACGCGGGTCACGTGGTTGACATCTGTGAAATTGCTGTGAGGTCCAAATCTATATTATGAATAGCAACAACCAAAGTAGCAGAGTTAAAAACAGAAGCATAAAGTCTTACAATGTTGTGTACACAAAGAACTAAAAGTCTTCTTCACAGTTTTCTTTATTACAGACATACTGTAGCTGAAAATAGAACAAATGCTATCCATTCTCTGTCACGATCTTCAAGGATTTGAACACAAAGTTCCAGGACCCAAAACCAGCTCACACAATTTGAACAATGTATACCAGGATTGTAATGAAGATGCAGAGAGGTGAATTGGAGGAGACTGTAGCACTCTTCTGTCATGCTAACTTCAAATCAACAATGCCTCTTAGTCAATATATGACTCAGAACATGTGCCACAAAACTATTAACAAACTTTCTAGATAATGGCACTCATTTGTTCTTCACTGATTCCAAGAGGGTTAACCATTCATTATAGAGATTATAGATTATATAAATCAACAACATCCTTTAGAAAAGTTAAAGATCCTCTAAACTTTCACCATTTATAAGAGCTAAATCTGGAAAAGTTACAAACTTCCGTCAAATCTAACTCACACAATTTTAAAAGACTCGTTAGCAAATGACAACTCAGTATTTCGTGATATTCAAAGTGATTGATAAACATTACATAGTAGTGATCCCCGTGGGCATTGTTGGGCCTGAATATAGCCCATCAGCCAACGACGGAACCTGAACCGGGTCTGGGCTAAAGCCCAATACATATCAGCGACCTAGCTGGAGCTCAGCACGGAGCCAAAAATCGGAGGCTGATTACAGGCGTCGGAGGTCACCTCGAGGAGGAGGCTCGTATCCAAAATAGAGGGAGCGCAAGACCCGGTCTGCAAGGAGCTGTTACAAGATCCCTAGTTGAAGGAGGAAATCTCGGAGGTTCGTTAGAAGATAATCAGAGGAGAATCTGAAGCTATTTAAAGAGACTTCGAAGACTAAACAAGGGGGCCTTCTTTTACTCAATTCAAAGGAATTACATTTTTCTTTCTCATTTCTTGTAACCATCCTTTACATTCTCTTTGTAACTCTTATTATAAAGATCATCAATAAAAAGTACTTATTCATTCTTAGAAACTCCTTACGGGATTCAGCCCACAAATCTTCTTGTACCTTCTCTTGACCTTACCTAGAATCCTAGGGTGAAACCTTGTCTCTCACAATTGGCGCCGTCTGTGGGGAAAAATAATCGAATCCCTTTCTCCAGAGTTTAAGGATGAATCCAACCGATGGAACAAATCCATCTAACCCCGATCAATCGAACCTGAGCAATAGCTCACCGAATCGTACTGCTCCGGGGGCAAGCAACCCTAGAGCCTCGGGTGGGACCAACACCGGGTCCTCGGCCCTCAATCACCCGACGCATCAGTCCGTCCCAAACCAGATGGAATCTCAACTATCTGAGATCCGTCAGATGATGCTCCAGCTAGTGGATAAAGCTCAGGAAACCGAGCGAACGATGCAACAGCTAGCCGAACGGCAGCAGCAGTTCGAAGAGATAACCAGATCTCAAACGACCCAACCATCTGTTCACCAGGGAAGAGGAATCACATTCCATGAACGGATATCCGACCCCTCCTTCCCGCGAGAACGCCTGAGCTTCTCCCCCAACAGCCTTGGTTCGGAAAGACAGGAATCTGCTTTCCAAACACCTCGCGCACGGACAGCTGCCGCATTTGTCTCACCTGTAACCAGTGCCATGGGGAGCAACGTTGCAACAACTAGCTCCATACCCAATCGAAACACCACTGGGGGCACCCGCATGCCTCCGCCGCCACCTCCTTCAGGACTTGAAGCAGGAATCAGCATTCCGTCCGGGGGCAGAACATCAGCTTCGGTGCTTCAAACTAGGGTTTCAGCCCCAAACTCCGACAGATTTCAAGGAACGGATGCTGATCCTGCAGCTCCCCGCACCAATCTCGCTCGGAGCCTGAGAGCAGATGAGCGACCCATTTCACCAACCAATTGGGAAAGTGGTCGAGCTAGAGCCCGCCAGGAACCTGCTCATCGAGTGTCCGATAATGACCCAGACACCCTCCCCTTCGAGGGACCAGACGCAATTCGCAGGTACATGGAGCGAACTCACGCAGCTCTCCAGAAATTGGGAGCTCAAGTTCATAAAGCGACAAGCTCAGCTCCCGAAATCGAAAGCTTAATCCAAGAGACTCGTGGAACTCCATTCACTGATAGAATTGCCAACTCTTACATAAGAGACACTCGAAAAATTAAGATCCCTGAGTACGATGGGAATGCAGACCCAAAGGCTTATTTAAGAGCCTTCCAATTAGCCATCGTTAAAGCTCATTTCACAAAGGAAGAATGTGATGCAGGGTATTGCAGAACATTTGCTGAGAACCTGACCGGAACAGCTCTCGAATGGTTCTCCGGCCTCGAGCCGAACTCTATAGATAGCTTTGATCAACTAGCTAATGCCTTTATGAAACAGTATTCGACCCACATCCTCAAACAAGTTTCCGAGGCTGACCTCTGGAAGATCAGACAAGGATTAGGAGACTCGTTACGAGTCTACATCGAGAAATTTAGGGCAGTAAGAACTAAACTATCAAACCCTAACGATCACGTAGCTATCGAAGCCCTTAGGAGAGGTCTCTGGTACAAATCGGGTCTCTTCTCAGAACTAACGCTAAATCCTCCTCCAACTATCGACGACGCTCTTCACAGGGCCTCTAGATACATCACGTTGGAAGAAGAAATAGCAGCATTAGATAAACTCCATAGAAAGTCCCAGAATCACCCGAAAGTCGAAGCCTCCGATGGAAAGGGAACTCATAAAAGAGGGAACTCCCGAAACAACCAGACTCAGGGGGAACATTCTTATGTAATCGAGGACGAAAAGGAGGAAAAACCTGTTGCTGCAACAGCCAAAGCCCCCTGGTCTAAAGGCTATGATGAGAGCAAACACTGCTCTTACCACGATCGAAAGGGACACTCGACCGAAGAATGTTGGGACCTCCAACGACAGCTAGCTGCTAAGTTCGCAGCCAGAGAAATAAAAGACGTGGACTTGAAAAAGCCACCACCGTATCAAAAGAAAAACCCCCGGGACAACTCTCCAAAACGCGAGAGGTCACCTGAAAAAGAAACAGATTCACCACCTCCAGCTCCCAAAAAGAGAGTCGACATGATCCTTGGGAAATTCCCCCAAGGGAAAAGCCTTCAAATCGAAGCCCTCATAAGCAAGACACCTCCCCAGTCGAGCCCCAGCTCAAGGGTCGATTATATCCTCGGAGGGTCCGATGTGTGTCGAGACTCCGTTAATTCCATTAAAAGTCACGTACGGAAAGCTGTATCGAACACACAGCCCAAACCGACCAAACCCGAGTCCAACACCAAAATCTTCTTTTGGGAAAGCGAGACGTCAAATCTTGACAGACCTCACGACGATGCCCTCGTTGTAACATTAAACATAGCAGGTTACGAGGTACCTAAGCTCATGATCGACACCGGAAGCTCCGTCGATCTCATTTTCTATAACGCACTAAAAGGAATGGAAATAGACGACTACGAAATCATCGACCAGAAATCCAACCTCGTAGGTTTCTCCGGCGAAACAGCTACCTCCGTGGGAACGATTAAGCTCCCAATCATAGCTGGCGGAGTTATGAAGATGACTAATTTCATAGTCGTCGATAAACCATCTCCATTCCACGCAATCCTCGGAAGACCTTGGATTCATAAGATGAAAGCAGTAGCTTCAACTTATCACCAATGCGTGAAGTTTCCAACGACCGATGGGATAGCTACAGTGTACGGTAGCCAGAAGATATGGAGGATCTGCTACCTCGGAGGATTCGAGATCATAAAAGAGTCCCCTCAATAGCAATTACAGATCCAGGAGAGTCGTGAAATGCAGCAAAATGTTAGAGGTCCTCCCAGAAACCTCACCGAAAAAGTTTGCATTGATGACTCGGACCCTGAGAAACAGGTAAGCATCGGATCCGAGCTACCTCCCGAAACCAAGAAGGAGCTCATTGAGTTCCTGAAACAAAATGTCAGTACATTTGCATGGACTACCAGCGATATGAAGGGTATTGACGAGAGTATTACCACTCATAAGCTCAACGTAGACCATACCTTCAAACCGATCAAGCAAAAACGTCGTAAACTAGGCCTAGAAAAAGCCCCAGCTGTTAACGATGAAGTCGACCGGCTAACTAAAGCCGGATCCATCCGAGAGGTACAGTATCCCGACTGGCTAGCTAACCCAGTCATGGTAAAAAAGAAGAATGGGAAATGGAGAATCTGTGTAGATTTCACCGATCTGAAAAAAGCTTGTCCCAAGGACAGCTTCCCCTTACCTCACATCGACCGACTGGTCGAAGCAACAGCTGGCCACCAGCTCTTGTCCTTTATGGATGCCTTCTCAGGGTATAACCAGATTATGATGGACCCCGAGGATCAGGAAAAAACCGCATTCATAACGGAGCGAGGAACCTATTGCTACAAGGTCATGCCGTTTGGATTAAAAAACGCGGGAGCTACCTATCAGAGGCTAGTGAACAAAATGTTTGCTGGGCAGCTTGGAAAAACGATGGAAGTCTATATCGACGATATGCTAGTCAAGTCTTCGATTGGAGAGGACCACATCTTCCATCTAAAGGAATGCTTCGACATCCTCAACAAGTACGATATGAAGCTAAACCCAGCTAAATGCACTTTCGGAGTACCCTCCGGCGAATTCCTAGGCTACCTGGTAACAGAAAGAGGCATCGAGGCTAACCCGAAACAGATAGCGACATTCCTAGAGATGCCGTCGCCTAAAACGACTAGAGAGGTACAAAGATTGACCGGACGAATCGCAGCACTAAACCGATTCATTTCCAGGTCCACTGACAAGTGCCTCCCATTCTATAAGCTTTTGAAAAATAACAAGAAGTTCCTTTGGGACGAGAGGTGCGAAGAAGCGTTCCAACAGCTGAAAGCATACCTCTCAGAACCCCCGATACTATCTAAACCAGTAGTCGGGGAACCGCTATATCTATACCTCGCGGTATCAACGGCTGCAGTGAGCGGGGTGTTAGTACGAGAAGAGCAAAATGAACAAAGACCCGTTATTTACACTAGCAAGGGTCTGTTGGATGCCGAGACAAGGTATCCAACAATGGAAAAGCTAGCCCTAGCAGTTGTGACAGCCGCTAGGAAGCTGCGACCTTACTTCCAATCACATTCGATCGTCGTAATGACCTCACAGCCGTTGCGGACAATCTTGCATAGCCCCAGTCAGTCCGGACGATTAGCCAAGTGGGCTATAGAGCTCAGCGAGTACGATATTGAATATAGACCCCGAGCAGCCGCGAAAGCTCAAGTCCTCGCTGATTTCATCATTGAGCTAGCTTCCGAACACCTAGACCAAGAAACGGAGGTTCCGAAATGGAGCCTGTACGTAGACGGAGCCTCATCTAGGCAAGGCTCCGGTGTCGGTCTAAGGCTAACCTCATCAGCTGGAGAGACCATCGAACAATCCTATAGACTGGAATTTAACGCTTCCAACAACGAGGCCGAGTATGAAGCATTAATTGCTGGACTGAAGCTCGCCTTAAGCCTCGGGATTCGGGAGCTAAACGCTTACAGCGACTCACAGCTAGTAGCTAGCCAGTTCCATGGAGATTACGAAACGAGGGACGAAAGAATGGGGGCATACCTCGAAGTCGTCTTAAACCTCACAAGGCAGTTTGACAAATTCGAGTTAACAAGGATCCCTCGAGGAGAGAACTCCTCAGCAGACGCACTTGCCGCATTAGCTTCTACTTCCGATCCTCTCGTGAAACGAATCATACCAGTGGAGGGGATCGAAAAACCAAGTATAGACATAGCTACCAAGGCTGAAATTGATAGCAAGCCAAAGGAAAAGGCCGAAGATAACAGCCCTCCAATGGCAGCTACCCAAGTTTTCACAACATTCTGGTTCCCTAGAACCAAAACGCGCAACTTTAAAAGATATACCTCTGGAAACACAACCCAGGACTCAGTAAACAACGACCAATGTGAAGGTATTCACCGAGGTTCGGACTCCCCAGAGCCCAACTCAACGAATACCTCCGGGGGCACCATCCAGACCTCGGAATCACTTGTCCTTAAAGTGCAAACAAGAACCCGTGCAGCTTCTAAAAACGCATCCAGAAATGCCACACAGACCACAGGGGACAACGGGGAAATTGGAGATATTCCTCAGAACCCAGCCCCCCTGGACCCTGCTCCAACGAATATCTCCGGGGGCACCACAACCCTAGGTCCCGAATCGGAACCTCCCTCATCGCTTCATAACAAAGTAGTAGGGAGAGAAGACTGGAGAGTACCAATTATGGATTACATCCTTGAAGGAAAAACTCCACCCAATAAGTGGGAAGCTCGAAAGCTCAAAGCTTTAGCAGCAAGGTACTGCATAATCGAATCAGCCCTCCACAAACGAAGTGTCTCCGGACCTTACCTAAAATGCGTTCATGGCCTGGTAGCTATGAAACTCATGAAGGAAATGCACGATGGATCCTGTGGAAACCACTCTGGGGGCAGAGCCCTAGCCATCCGAATTAAGAGACAAGGCTACTTCTGGCCTACCATCATCGCAGACTGCGAGATCTACGCCTCGTCGTGTGATAAATGCCAAAGGCACGCTCCTATCATACATCAACCAGCGGAAAAGCTATCTAACATATCAGCCCCCTATCCATTCATGAGATGGTCCATGGACATTGTAGGTCCACTAGTGCCATCAGGCAGGGGAAAGAAATTGCTAAACCTCCTGGTCCTAACCGATTACTTCACGAAGTGGATCGAAGCTGAAGCCTTCCAACAAATCAACAGATTTAATGTTGAGGATTTCGTATGGAAAAACATCGTATGCAGGCATGGTGTCCCATACGAGATCGTAACCGACAATGGAGGACAGTTCATATCCCATGACTTTAAGAAGTTTTGTGATAAGTGGAACATCCGCCTCACCTTTTCGTCACCTCGGCGACCTCAAGGCAACGGCCAGGCAGAAGCCGCCAACAAGTCGATTTTAGCAAACCTCAAGAAACGCCTAGGAGCTCAGAAGGAGCTCTGGTCAGAAAAGCTACCCAAGGTACTGTGGGCCTGCCGAACCACCCCACGAAAAGCTACAGAGGAAACCCCCTTTTCCCTAGCTTACGGAATGGAGGCAGTCGTTCCCGCAGAAACTTCCGCAGGGAGCCTCCGCCGAGAACTCTGCACCTCCAACCCCGCAGCTAACAACCAGCTCCTAATGGATAGCCTCGATCTAATCGAGGAAAGACGGGACCAAGCCTTGCTCCGCATCCAAAATTACCAGCAGGCAATGGCACGACACTATAATTCCAAAGTAAGGCCTCGGCAGTTCGCTGTGGGGGACCTGGTGCTCAGGAAAGTGTTCGAAGGAACTAAGGAACCCGGAGCTGGAAAGCTGGGGACCAACTGGGAGGGTCCTTACCGAATCATCCATATAGTACGACCCGGAGTCTACAAACTCCAGAAGGTACGAACCGGGGTACCTGAAATCCGATCGTGGAATGCCACGAACCTCAAAAGATATTACCATTAGGTACCCAAAACCCTGAACTACGTTTGGCTTGATCCCTTGACTGGGTACGTAGGCAACTCCGTTATGAGCGCAGCCCCAATATCTCCTCAATCAATCTCTTCATTCAAGCAAAGGGAGCACGTGTTACCAACAACACGGAGTCCCGGAGCAATTTATTAATTCAAAACTATGTAACAGTTGTTAACTGAGTACTAATAAAACAATTTGGTCTATACCCATACTCCAAAGGTTACAAAACCTTTTAAGAAAATTCAGGTCCCCCAAAATCGGGACCTAACTACGATTATATTCAGGTCCCCCAAAATCGAGACCTAACTACGAAAACTCAGGTCTTTCAAAATTGGGACCCAACTACGATTACATTCAGGTCCTTAAAACCCTGAACCTAAGGTCCTAAAACCCTTGACTACTTTCAAAGGTCCTAAGACCCTTGACTACTTTCATAAGGTCTTAAAATCCCTAACAAAGCTATAAGGTCTTGAAATCCTTAACAAATCTATAAGGTCTTGAAATCCTTAACAATCTATAAGGTCTTGAAATCCTTAACAAACTCATAAGGTCTTGAAATCCTTAACAAATTCGCAAGGTCTTAAAATCCTTACCAAATTCCTAAAGGTCTTAAAATCCTTATCAAACTATTAAAGTCTAAAAATGACACGAGATATTGAATCTTTCCAAAGGAATTTGATTCCCCAAACGAAACAGGTTCCGTAAACCTAGAGCTGAACCAAGCTCGACTTCGAATCGATTTTGTACTTAATAGCTAAGGCAAAAGATAAAAATCTGAAAACAACCAGGACGAAGCTAAAGCAAAGGTTTAAAAGCCTCCTCAGGCTATAAGTCTTAAACACGATTTAAGGTTTAGAAGCCCCCTCGGGCAATAAATCCTAGAGACAGAAAAGGTTTAAAAGCCTCCTCAGGCTAACAAAGTCTTAGCATTAAAAAAGATAAAAGGCCCCTTGGGCAAAACAGTCTTTGAAATAAAAAGAGCATCAGCTCTCAACCTTCTTCGGTCCCGGGGCCAGCACCAGCATCCCTGTCCTCCCCGACGGGACCTCCATCTCTGGCCGGAACCTCCACCTCAGTTCCCTGATTAACGTCACCTGGATTCGCTTCAACTGGAGCTAGTACAGGAAACACCGAATCCAAATTAGAACCATACTCGCCGGAAAACGTTGGATTAAACATGTTAATCTCAAGAGTACCTGAGCTCTCGGAGAGTTGGGGGATGGGGAGTTTACTAACTGAAAAGTCGGAGACCTGAGCCCTGTCGCAGGCAGCAGCCGCGTCTGGAATCAAGGCCATAAGACGATTGTATTCTTCCTCAGCATTTTCCACCTCCTTAGTCAACAAAGCCTGTAGGAGCTCGGTGTTCGCCTGAAGCTCCTGGGCGTAGATCAGGGCATCGGTTTCTTCACTCTTCTTGGCGAATTTCTCTTTCACCGAAGTTAGGATCTTGTTGTAGGCGTCAGCTACCTCCTTCTTGCCTCTCCTAACAGCAAACTTGACCTCAGCTTCCTTGTTCCTCTGACTATCTTGGGACGAGACAATCATCTCCTGCACCTGATGCTCGGCTATCCTACGAGCAGCCTCCAAGTCGTTGATCTTCCTGTTCTTCACCTGGATGTCGATGGTTTGACTCTCGATCTTCCCCTGCTGAGTATCAGATTTCAGTCCGAGTCTCTTGACCTCGGCTTGAAGCTCAGAAACCTGAATACGAGCCTGGTCGAGCTCCGTCTTAGTTGCCTTGAACAAGTCGGTAGCCTGTGCTAACTCCGCAGCAGTAGGAGCACCATGCATGGTCTCCTCAAATTTCAGTTGAGCTCTGTTGATGGCTCCAGCTAGCTGCATAAACAAAATAAAATAAAAATTTATGTTTAGGTTACGAAAAACCCAAACCCAAAAAGAAAAATTCGAAGTCATATACCTGACCCATGTGATGAGCTATCTCGACGTATTCATTCTTGTTGGTTAAGCTGTTGAGAGACGGCATAGAGCACCCCACCATCTTCAGATGCCTCAGGATGGTTGCTAAGCCCCAAGGGTCATCTAAGATCGACCCTGGCCTGGAGTGAGTAAAGCTCCAACCAACGGTTCCACCTCGTGAGGATGAGGAAGTGGACCTGGTGGGCCTATCTCCCATATCAGCTCGAGACCTCTTGGGTCTCGGAGGTTCAGTGTCGACGGGATCTCCTATAACCTGAGGGATGTCTTCGATCGGCATGATCTCAGGACGAGGAACCATGTCACGAGCTCCAGTCTCAACCGGACCTACAATCGTGGCAGGAGCTGAGGTTCCGTCGTCCAAGACTTCCTTCAACGTGTTAAGGAAAGCTCCTCCTTGAGATTTATCGCTACCTCGTGAAACACCGGCAGCTGCAGTGGGTTTGTTTCTGTTACGGAAAGAAGGCCTCATCTTGGGAGCTTGAGTCTTTTCGGTCTCAGAACAGCTAGCTCCAGTCGAGATTGATACCACCGAGTTACCTTCAGAAACTAAATAAAACAAGACTTTCTAAGGCTACACCGTGAGCCAAGCCTAAGAATATAAACATATAGCTAAAAACGAAAGGATACCTTCTAGTTCAGTCACCGGAACAGAGTCAGGGAACGTAACAGTAAACCGTTCGGGAAACCTGGCAGACTCGATACGAGTTGGAGTGAAGGACGACCAGATTCCGGAACAAAGCAGCCTCCGAAAGAGAGCTCTGGTTTGTTTGCCTGGGAGCTTGGGAGGATCTTCGATATCTGCATATAAAGCCAAGGGAAATCACGACTCAAGACAAGCAAAGCAAAAAAATGTATATGAAATGAAACATCCCCGAAATTCCTAACCAGATGGATCGGACCAGATAACCGAGAGGGCTCGACCCGCCGGAACTGTCGAGGGATCGATTTTAACATAAAAATATTTTTTCCTCCAATCATCATCACTACCGGTAAATCTAAAGATACCGGACCTAGGGCGACAAGGAAGGTAGTAAGTCCCACTGCCACCTTCCTTGGTAGCACTCTCCTTGATGGTGTAAAGACTCATCAACTCTTTGAGACCGACGGTAATCCCTTCCTCCTTAGCTCTAGCGATAAACCCATTTATCAATCGGATAACAGAGGGACAGAGTTGAGAGAGAGCCAACTGATAGTGATCCAAGAGATCTAACAGAAGGTCAGGAAGCGGGAACCTAAGGTGACATTTAGAGATATACTTCTCATGCATACAGAACCAGCCCTCCGGAGCGGTTTCGGGGGTTTCATCAGGTAAGCAAGCCTTGGCCAACTCCTTCTGGCCATTGGCTTGGACCATGAGGTTAATCACGTCCTGATACTTCAATAAGGAGGGCGAATGAGGTCCCGACGAGACACTCTTGCTAGAGCCATCCTTCTTCTTCATGCGTTTCGAGACCCTCGCTGCGATGGAGTCTTTGGGCTTCTTCCTGTCTCGCTTCATCTTTTCACCGACTTCTTCTTTGACCTTCATTAAACGAGCACCGGAAGAAGAGATTCCGATCTCACCGGAACCTTCTTTCGGAGGATCCATTAGTGGAGGGGATAAGATGAAATCAGAAGGGATGGAACAAAGAAAAAAGAGAGGTAGAGCTAGCGAGATCTCTCAGGGAAATTGAAAATTCTAAGAAAGAGCTCTAGAGCGACAATGGCGAAACGGAGAAGATGAAAGTAAAGATAAAAAGAAAAAAAAAAAAAAAACTAACGCAGTAAAAATAAAAAGAAGTGGAGGAGAAGTTACCTTGGGAAACGAGTGGAGGCGTGGAGAATATGGAACGTGGCAGTTAATGCTCTTCGCTTTATATCACATCCAGTCTCGAGTCTCGGAATAAACATTTCCTAGCTTCCCTTATCCGCACCGTCGGTTTCAAATTAAAAGAACCTCAACCGTTGGATCAAGCGAATAATATCTTTGAAACAGATACCCCGTAATCATGATCTCAACAGTAAAATCGAGGTCGGCGATTTAGGCTAAGCTTCCGAGTAAGGGAATCTTATCTCGAAAGCTTGGGGGCAACTGTTGGGCCTGAATATAGCCCATCAGCCAACGACGGAACCTGAACCGGGTCTGGGCTAAAGCCCAATACATATCAGCGACCTAGCTGGAGCTCAGCACGGAGCCAAAAATCGGAGGCTGATTACAGGCGTCGGAGGTCACCTCGAGGAGGAGGCTCGTATCCAAAATGGAGGGAGCGCAAGACCCGGTCTGCAAGGAGCTGTTACAAGATCCCTAGTTGAAGGAGGAAATCTCGGAGGTTCGTTAGAAGATAATCAGAGGAGAATCTGAAGCTATTTAAAGAGACTTCGAAGACTAAACAAGGGGGCCTTCTTTTACTCAATTCAAAGGAATTACATTTTTCTTTCTCATTTCTTGTAACCATCCTTTACATTCTCTTTGTAACTCTTATTATAAAGATCATCAATAAAAAGTACTTATTCATTCTTAGAAACTCCTTACGGGATTCAGCCCACAAATCTTCTTGTACCTTCTCTTGACCTTACCTAGAATCCTAGGGTGAAACCTTGTCTCTCACAGGCATTGACCCTAAAAGTCGACTTTCACTGCTTATGTAAGAGTTAGAGTAATGTAAGTGTGAGCGTAATAGCTCGCCGGAAAATATGAGTCAAAGAATAACATGTAACATAACTAAAAATAGGAACAGCAAAAAAACATCCTGATAGCAGAAGAGGTACATCTTCCCTACAGAAATTTTGTCATCGAATATCTTAGCGTCATGCTCGGCAAGAATTTTTAGTAACTCTCAGTTGTCCTTCCGTCTTTGATTAACGTAGCCTAGGCTTCGATGATGAATATGGTTCAAAATCATCATAACATATTGGAATACAAACAAATGAATCGACTTTTAGTCTGTCCAATTCTACATTGGGCTCAATCACATGGAGAAGCTAAGTTAAAACAATACCTGAAGATTCAGCCACAACATGTCGGCAACAACAGACTATGATCTGCTAATGCCATTGACGACGCCACTACCTCCATCTCTAATCTCCTCAATGTTCACGAAAGCACCGTCGCTTGAAGATTATGAAGAAGGTGAAGAAACCATGTTAAGTTTAGCTACTCTTTATATCTCTCCACCAGCAGAGACGATCTGGATCACCCCTTTTTATAAATGATGCAAGGAAATACAATGAGGGAGTCTTAGCTTTTTATACTCGCATATAGACCGCCTTATAGAGGATGAACACACATTAAAAGCTAGATCGTGGTTGATGTAATTAAGAAGGACGTTAATCCGATGAATCTATAACTGAAAACGTCTCTATTGTTTTGTAAGTAGATCAAACGACGCAAGATAAAGCCTACAAAGAAATTCTTCTTCATAATCTAAATCTTTGGAATTTTTTTATCAAAAAAATCTCTGGAATCTTAATGTTTGTATTGGCAGAAAAGGTGGAGTTGGGAAGAACAATATGAGGCGTATTGTAACCATCAGGGTTTCTCGATATAGGCCGGATTTATTGAGCAAAATTTGAAGCCCATGTACAAAACGAAGCCCAATTCAATTGTAAACTGAATAAATGAAACTCCGAGTTTTGTAAGTTGGGACAGATGTCATTCTCACAGAGCATGAATTAGTGAGCTGTAATCCTAGATGGACACTCTAGAATGGATTCAAACTCTACTTTATTAGTTAAGATAATAATTAGCAGATGCAATAGATAAGTTACAGCCATCCAATATTTCCTTTTCCCAACTTCAAATGTCTATTACTACTTTTAATAACTACCAACATATTAAAATAAAATAAAGACCTAGAGTAATATTGTAAATACTTTTAGAAAATATTTCTTTTATAACTTTTGCGATATATTTTTTTGACATGTGGTTAACTTAAAACCGATGTTTTGGTTGTGGAATTAAGTTACATATTTGCACTATGACAAATGGGTGGCCGCTTTAAGCTAAAAGATGCAATGTTTTCTTTAACCAGAAACACAAGAACCTATCCTTGGAGACTTGGGTAAGAGCATGATTAACCTGAGATTTGTAAGATGGAGTTATTAGCCGAAGTTAAGAAACTGTTACTTAACTTCTGCTAAGAACCCGACTCTAAGAAACTCGTGTTAATCATGGTCTAAGACCGTAAATAATCCTTTGGGCTTGTGTGAACTATATATATAAACAAATACAAATGTGTGACACATGATTGCCAATTTACTCAATCTCCCATAGACACATTTGTTTTGAAATCAACCAAGAGATGTTCAAAAGTGGCTTAATTATATGAATCAACAGGATTTTAATCGTGTCTTTATCTTTTTATCCGTACATAAAATCCTGAGATATTCTTTTACCTTATACGTAAGAAAAAGAATCAATGTACTACAAAATAACAATCAATGTTTTTTGCTAAAAGCCTAAAACAATTTGGGTTTCGAATATAATTAATGATGATAAGTGGTATGTTCATGTTTCTTCCAAGATTAGTGATGCCGAATTGTTTAGCTAATTCAGTTTTGCCGTGCACAATATAAAGTGGAAAGAAATTTATATATATATATATATATATATATATACATTTTCTTATTATTAACAAGATAACTTTTTCTCTCCATACAATCTTGGAAAGAAACGTTGGCAGTGACATCAATCATACACAATCAAACACAACATCAAACCACCCAACAAAGCAAACATCAAGCAATCCCAAAACCGTTTAATTAAACCTCTTGGTAAGAACCGATGAACACATCGCCGTAGATGAGTCCAGCAAGTGCACCACCAACGAGTGGACCCACCCAGTAGATCCAGATTTGTGACAAGTCTCCACTGACAACAGCTGGTCCGAACGACCTTGCTGGGTTCATGGAGCCACCGCTAAATGGACCAGCAGCGAGGATGTTGGCACCAACGATGAACCCGATAGCGATGGGAGCGATGGTTCCGAGCGATCCCTTCTTTGGATCAGCAGCTGTGGCGTAAACGGTGTAGACCAAAGCAAAAGTCACAACGATCTCCATCAGAATACCTTCAAGCGCTCCTAAACCGGCTCCGACTCCGTGGGTTGGTACGCTCTGTAGCAAACAAGGAAAACAAAACTCATTTGTAAACCAGATCGCGCGATGTGGTAATATTTTCACCTTCATGAGGTATGTACGTATAACGAGCTATGACTGTAATTGCAATTATCAAACCGAAGTAAACCAATAATATATTCCATACCGAACTAGGTCAAACGTTGTTGCTATCATATTTTTTCTCACTGAGCTGACAAACTTCGTATGAGCGGAGCTAAATTATAATTTGACATTCACACTTTTAACAGTAACAAATCATTTGCGAAATTAGATAATGATTTATTTTTATACTAATTAATAAAAATTACTAACCTAAAACATCAATATATTAATCAAACCAAATTGAACCAAAACCAAACAACGCATATTTGGGTCGTATTATACCTAATTAAACCGAACCAGATATATCGAACCAAACCGACAAACAAAATATGTTCCGTCTCAAAAACATTCTAGCAAATTAACCTAAATTCTAAAAGTGATCCAAACCGGAGCAAACCGGGGAAACAAAAATAACCAATTCTACGCTATTAGCACGTAACGTACTACCTCGCCGTTGGTAACGAATACAAGGAGAAGGCAAGCAACGATGGAGCCAAGACACTGAGCGATCCAGTATAAGAAACCTGTGATCAGTGTAATGTTTCCGCCAACCGCAAGACCGAGAGTCACGGCTGGGTTAAGGTGACCACCAGAGATGTTAGCAGCAATCGAAACTCCAACAAACAACGCAAACGCGTGAGCCACCGCAATAGCAACAAGACCAGCTGGGTCCAAGGCGGCGTCGGAGGTCAGCTTGCCAAAAGCAATAGCAGAGCCTACGCCAGCGAATACAAAGATAAGAGTTGCTATAAACTCAGACAAGTAAGCCTTTAGAGATGCAACACTGAATGAGTCACCCACACTTCCAACTTCGATCTTCACCATGTTGTTTCTATTCCAAGAATTTGGTTTGTTTCTCTCTTTTTCCTTTCTCTTCTTTTATCTTTGTATGGGTTCTAGTTTATATAGGAAGAGCAAATGACTATGGGTCCCATATGACGTGGCTGAGCATTATTGCATGCCGTCCAAACCGCCCCTTATTTGATTAACTGAAGGTTAGCAAGGAGTACTTATTAAAGATGATCAGTGACAACTATAGTGGGATTTAATAGTGTTAGCCTATTCAGATAAGAATCTTCGGTTGGCATTTCAATATTCCGCTTATAAATAAATGTTGTGTGACACCAATAATGTGATAAGCATTGTTTTATTCTATTTACTATTTGTTGTTTAGTATTTCCTATTGGACTAGATAAGTTGGACGATACTAATGTATTAGTAGGGATTGTAATTTATAAGTCAATTAACCAATAACTTTGTTGTGTTTATCGGAATGGGTCTGTTTATATTTTAAAAATAAAACCGAAAGTCGAGTTTGAACAAGCGATTATGACTTTTAGTATTTTGTACTCATAAAACTAGCATTTGACAGAATATTGCATACATATAGCCATATAGCTTTACATGATTAGATGAAGGTTAATTATGTTAGCATCAACAAAATATATTTTGAATTGTGAAAGGCCCTCAACGATGATGGTAAAATTTTCCTTTTTATTGTGTTTATAGTTTATGTTATCTGAATATTCGATAATTACATGAAGTTGAAAGGTGACCAATTCAGTGAAAAGATTTTCCGGATGGATAACATTAGCCAAAACTCCATTACCTTCCTGGAGGGAAAATAGCATATTTCGACCTAATTAACAACTTTCAAAGTGGTATTTGTTTCGACGCACTCGAGCATTGCTTCGAGTTCGCTGTCATTCTATCTTAGAGGTTTCTCTACTTTTATGTTGTATGTTTTTGTGTTAGTCTTTGTTGGAGGTTGGTTAAACTTCCTCTTTATTTGTAGTTCGAATGTTTGAAGTTTTAATGGAAGTTGTGTTTCCAAAAAAAAGAAAAATAACAACTTTCAAAGTGGTATAACCGAATAAACAATTCGTGTTAATTACGATTCCAGCCCAATTGTTATTCAACACTATAATGATTAATAGTGTCATGCCATATGTTCAGTCAGCTGAATTAACATTTACTAATTTATGTTATGGTCAAGTAGAATTAGACATGCTTTAAAAGTTTAGGTAGTTTTTTTTTGAATTATGACCGAGTTGGGATTTTGTATTAAATACGGAGCTGTTGCTCGGGTCGTATAAACGCAATGGAAATTGTTAAAATCAGAATATTTTGTTTTGGCAGACGGCAAATAAACTACAAAAAAAAAGCTCCGTAACAGTGATTATGGAGAACCCCTGGTTCCCTCCTCACAGTGCTTCCGGTCCGTCTCCTCTGCGTTTCGCCTCTGGTGAGAGCCCCCTCCCTGTCCCTCATGTCCCCCCTGACCCTGATGACCCCTTCCCTCCCCTCAGCTCAGCCTCCCCAAAACCCTCTCGAGCCTCTTTGAAGTTGGCAAACTACCCAAAGCCTGCTTCAAAGTCCTCTCCTTCTCCCTCAACTGCTGCTGCTACCTTCTTGTCTGGTTCAGCTTCGCGATCTTCTGTGGATTCAGCCTCTGTATTTTACAGATCTGGAAATACTGTTCCAAATACTGTTCCAAATACTGTTCCTTTTTCCCTTGAAAATTTTAAAATTCTTCAACCTAAATTCTCTTCCCCAATCCAAACTAATACGGCTTCATCCTCTTCTATGACCCATCCTTCAGCTTCTGCACCCTTGAACTCTCAATCCTTTGCCCCTGTCTCAAATTCCAAACCTGCCTCCCCCTTAAAAAATCCACTGCTCCCAACTTTGCCACCCCCGTTGAATCCCATCCCCACTCCCCCGTTCAAACCCACTCATGCTTCCCTCTTGAGTAATGCCAACAGCCCAAACCCTGCTTCCTCCCCCGTAAACCACCCTCCTGCCCCTGTTCCTCTTGTTGAAAAAATTAGGAAGCTTGAAGATAAAACTCTAAGGCGTCTTGCTCCCGTCAATTTGACTGACAAAGGAGTGCCTCGTGTCTTAATCCCTGATAGTGTCTTTGAAAAAGGTGCTGAAATCCACAAAAACTTCATCATTTGTTACTTCAATGGAAGGCCGCCTCCTCTCAATCAAGTTCAAAGTGTGTTGAGCCATATGTGGGGTAAAGGGAGAAGGGTGGAGATTCATCCTAACCCTTTGTCTCGTTCTATGCTTGTCCGCATCCCCTCTGATTATTTGAGGCAAAAAACCCTAGAAAAGGGTGTCTGGTACGTCGGAGAATCCATGTTCCATGCTGTTCAATGGACCCCTTCAGCCTCAGTTGCCCATCCTCCTCTGGTTTCGATTCAAATTTGGGCCCACTTGATTGGTGTTCCTCTTGATCTTCGTCATGAAGAAGGACTGAGTCTGGTTGCGGGCTTAGTTGGAGAGCCTATAGAGACAGATGATTTCACCAAGAACTTGGTGAGCTTAACCCTCTCACATGTAAAGGTTGCTGTTGACTTAACTAAGCCTCTGCCATCAGTGGTTGAATTTATGCGGCAAAGCGGTGAAGTAGTCGAAGTTCAAGTCTCTTATCCTTGGGTTCCGCCTACTTGCTCTCATTGTAAGGAATTGGGACATATTTCTCGCAACTGCCTTCAGCTACCCCCACCCTCGAAATCCTCTGACTTACCTGCAAAGAAAACCCACAAACCATCAACTGCTTCTACCAAAGAAAAAATTAAGGATCCGATCCAGACCCCTTCAGTACCTACTGTTGATCCAGCTGATAATGTCCCTTCCTCATCTACTGTCTCAGCTCCAGTTACCTCTGTTCCTAACCCTTCAACATCACCTTTTACCCCATCTCCTTCCAACCTTCCACCTCTTGTCTTATCCTCAAATAGCCTAACTATCCCCCTCTCCCTTCCCACGTATCTACCTCTTGCCCCATCGCCTAAACCTCCCTCATCCTCCCTTCCTCCTTCTCTCTGCCCAAAGCTTCCTTCCTCGTCCGTAAGCCCTCCAGACTCTTTTTTCGCTCCTTCCCTCAAACGTCCCCGCCCTGATCCTAGCTCCCTACAATTCCCTTCCTTCTCAGCCCAGTTCTCCTTTTTTTCATCCTCTCCCCCACCCCCTTCCCAAACCCTAGCCTTACCTCCTGCTGTTCTACCCTTATCCAATCCCTACTCTCTTTTGGCCTCTAGTGGCTCTCTTCACCATGAAGAGACCATTGACTGATCCCCTATGTATAATAAGATATTTTTTTAGAATGTCCGTGGATTAAATCTCCCGGATAAGCATAAGCCTTTTTGTGATTGGTTAAGTGCCCATCAACCCCTTTTTGGATTTATTTTAGAAACACATATTAAAGATCACAACTTGAGTCCCTTGATGAATAAGCTATGTAGAGGCTGGAAATTTACCTCTAATCATGCAAGCGATGATGATGGGAGGATAGTAGTCATCTGGAAGGATATTGTCTCTGTTAGGGTGCTACAACAGTCCCGCCAAGCTCTTACGTGTGAAGTAAAGGTTCCTGGGTGCTCCCCGTTTGTTTACACTGCAATTTATGCTTCTAATGAGAAGGAAGAGCGCACTGATCTTTGGGTTGAGCTTATTAATATGAGTCGCACCTACTCTCTAGACACTAGCCCCTGGGTCCTTGGAGGTGATTTCAATCAAATCGTCCATCCATCCGAGCACTCCTGCTCACATATTAACTCCCTCACACCAGATATGATAGAGCTAAAGGACTGTCTTACCCAACTTGGAGTGTATGACTTGCGCTACCAAGGCTCTCCTTTCACTTGGACTAACCGTCGGCCAGAAGAACCTATTGCAAAAAAGCTAGATCGTCTCCTGATCAACAATCCTATCCTTACCATCCTCCCTCATTGCTCAGCCTCATTCCTCCCTTCCCTAACTTCAGATCATAGCCCTTGTATCTTTGACCTTGCAACAAAAATCCCCTCTGCCGGTAACCGTCCCTTTAAATTCTACAATTACCTCACAAAACACCCTGAGTTCCTCCTAGTGATTTTTAATGCGTGGACACGGGCCGGAAGCATTGTTGGAAATCTCACTGATCTTTACTGGAAGCAAAAACAAATTAAGAGTGATTTAAAACACTTAAATAGAGAGAATTTTTCACAAATTCAGGTGAGAGTGAGTGATGCTAACCGTGTTCTTTTAGATGTGCAGGTACAAGTGCTTCAAAACCCAAATGCTCAGCTCTTTGAGATGGAGAAATATGCGCTTCACAAATGGAATTTTCTGAGGGAAATAGAAGAAAGCTACTTTAAGCAAAGATCAAGGATAAACTGGTTGAAAGAGGGCGATCAGAACACTACCTTCTTTTTCAGAACGGTGCAAACAAGGCTGAACTTCAACTTTATACGTTCCTTTCGACTTCCTTCAGGAGACATCATCACAGATTCAGTTCAGATGAGCCTTCTTGCAGTCACCCATTTCCAGATGATCCTTGGACCTCTGCCTGTACCAGCGCCAGGAATTGTATCTACCCCTCTATGGTTTCAAACGCTGACTGATTTCTCTTGCTCAGAAGCTCAGTGCACTCTAATGACTACAGTCCCTACCGAGGAAGAAATAACCTCAGTTCTCTTCAAGTTGAATCCTAATAAAGCTCCTGGGCCAGACGGTCTTACCTCGGGGTTCTACAAGGGCTCTTGGAGTATGCTGGGTTCGGAGGTCCTGCAAGCTATAAGACATTTCTTCTTCTCCTCGTTCTTGCCTGCTTCCACAAACGCCACCATCCTGTCCCTAGTTCCCAAGTATACTGGTGCTTCTCTTGTCACTGAATACCGTCCAATTGCTTGTCTCAACACCCTCTACAAGGTGATCTCGAGGCTGCTTGTGAAGAGACTTAAACCCATCCTTGGCCCTCTCATTGTTCCTAATCAGACTGCTTTTGTTAAAGGCCGGTTACTTGTTGAGAATACTTCCTTGGCTGGTCAGTTAGTGCAAGGCTACCACAAAAACACAGGGCCCAAAAGAATTACTATAAAAGTGGACATAGCGAAGGCCTTTGATACATTGTCTTGGACATACCTCTTCTCTTGCCTTCAAAGTCTGAACGTTCCTCCGCAGTTCCTGTCTTGGCTGAGAGCTTGCGTCTGTACCACCAACTTTACTGTCGCATATAATGGGTTTGTGAATGGATACTTTAAAGGCACAAGGGGTCTGAGACAGGGTGACCCCTTATCTCCTTATCTCTTCGTCATCGCCATGAACACACTCTCCCTGATGTTGAACAAAACTGCCCAGGAAATGAGGCTGAACTATCATCCGAAATGCCAAGGGTCCAAACTCACTCATTTATGCTTTGCCGACGACCTGCTGATTTTCATAGATGGCTCACTCGATTCTGTTCAAGCTGTCTTACAGGTGCTCCATGAATTTGAACTGAGGTCGGGACTTGCTGTAAGTGTGCAAAAATCTTGTTTTTTTGCATCAGGTCTCTCGCCAAGGGAAACAGATCTAATCCAGTTCACTACGGGAATGCCCATGGGCTCTCTCCCGGTACGTTACCTTGGGGTCCCATTGTGTACTAAGAAATTGTCTCTCTTGAACTGCGAGGTTCTACTTCAGCAAATAAAAACAAGGCTGTCTTCGTGGAGCGCAAAGGCTTTGTCATTTGCGGGTCGGTTGTTGCTAATCAAGACTGTAATAACGGGCATCACATCATTTTGGTGCTCTACTTTCATCCTTCCACAGGCCTGTGTGAAACGAATTAACTCTCTCTGCGGAGTATTCTTATGGCAAGGAGATATAGACAAGCACCATACAGCTAGAGTTTCTTGGGAAGTTGTAACCAAACCCAAGCGTGAAGGAGGACTGGGAATAAAGAACCTTACTACTTGGAATAAAGCTTGCTGCCTCAAACTGATATGGCTCCTATTCTTTCAGTCGGGTTCGGTGTGGGTTGCGTGGTTCACTGACGAGGTGCTGCACGGGTCCGCAAACAACCTTTGGATCACATCTCCAAGCCGGCGATACTCATGGCAGGTGAACAAGCTTCTTAAGCTTAGCTCTTCCATTTACAGCTGGATCAAACTTCGTGTGTAGAATGGCCTATCATGTAGGTTCTGGAGTGACAACTGGTCTCCTTTTGGGTCCCTAAGGTCGTATCTTGGTCTCGGAGAAAACTCTACCCTGGGTATCCAAGACCAAGCAACACTTGCCTCACTGTGTAATAACAGCAACTGGTCTCTGCCCCCTGCAAGGTCAGAAAATCTGGTAAATGTTCATACTTTCTTAACTACCATCGATCTTAATGATAATGCGGATTACTACGAGTGGGAGGTGGATGGAAAAATCAGTGATCGGTACAGTACCGGTATTATCTTTGAGAAGCTCTGTGTTGAGGGGACCCTTGTCCCTTGGTTTGCCACGGTCTGGAACAAGAGCAGCATTCCCAGACATAGCTTTCTCTCATGGTTGTTCATCCTGAACCGTTGCCCTACTAGAGACAGAACCATTCGTTGGGGTCATCAAACTTCTCCTGCTTGCCTCCTCTGTAACCAATCTGCTGAAAGTCGTGATCATATGTTCTTCATCTGCTCTTACGCTTGGAACTTGTGGGGATCTCTTGCTCGACGGTGCGGGATTCAACCGGAAAGGGTATGGGATCGGGTTCTAGATCAGATTCAATCCACGGGCCGGAACTCTACTAAAGGAACGCTTCTTCGACTGTGCTGGCAGGCATGTATCTATTGGACTTGGAAGGAACGCAATGGACGCCTCCATCGGCAAATCTTTCGTTCCTCCGACTCAATTGAGAGGCAAGTCGACAGGCAAATCAAGGATAGGATCATATCCCTCAGACACACTAACCCTTCTTCCTCCTCACGATTGATGCAGCAGTGGCTAACCTGAAATCATCCTCTCTGCAATATCCATCGTCATCCTTGATACGTACTCTGGATTCATCGACTCCCCTCCCTCTTTCAACTGGGCCTCTTTGGTTCTAATATTCTAACTATGTGTTTCTATTGTAACTGGGCTTGATGGGCTCTTAAACATAAACCATAGCTTATGGTTGTAATTTTTTTTTTTCTTTTTGCATTTTAATTGAAAGCCAAGTTCAAAAAAAAAATCAGAATATTTTCTTTACCTTTTAAATAAATGAACTTGGGCTTAAGCCCATTTATGTTAACAAATTCCCAAACCCTAAACCCTTTTTATGACTGTAGGAAGAAGAAGAAAGAAGACGATCGAATCTCAATTTCCCGGCTTTCTCTGATCATTTTACAATCACAATGGCTTCTGCTTGTAATAGATTCATGAACCGATCCTCCGTCTCCTCTCTCAGATCCGCCATCAGATCTTCCCTCCACAAATCTCCAATCGGCACCGGATCATCACCAACTGCTTCATCCGCCGGATTCCGGATCCCGTCTAAACCCGCAGCAGCTTCTCCCCGGTTCTCCTTCTCCAGGTCTGCTTCTAATCAAATCAATTTAGGGCACGCTCCGTTACTAATTTCCATGAAACCCTATTAGAGTTAACCGGAATTGTATAGTTGGTTTAGCATTAAACCGGTACTCTGTAATATATAAACAGAGTAACGAACTCTGTAACTGAATAACAGAAACATTTTTCGTCTTGTTCGATTTTTCTATCAAACCCTGCTTCCATTTTTGATTTAGGGTTTGATGAAATTGTTTGTGTAGGTGTCCGTCTGAGCTTGGTTGTGTTCAGTCGCTATTACCGCTGCACAGCACGGTGGCGGCTGCTAGGCTGACGTCGTGCCTTAGCGTGACATCGAGAAACAGCCGAGCTCTCTCTCAGGGTACTCTCTGCTGCACCTCTCCCGACCTTTGATACTCTACTCTTTTCCTGCTTCTTTTTCTTGCCTGTGAGTTGCTTCCCTTTCTACATACATTTTGATCCTTATTTCTTTGACTCCTTATAGTTTGTTGTACTCGCTGTAGAAATTCTTGATTGAAAGATTGATACTTTGCACATTTTCACCATTGCTACATTGTCTTAGCACTCGATTTTGTTAGTTATACTTAGAAACGGATCAGATCTTCCTAAGATCTTTACATGTGAGAGGACATTAGATTGATATAAGGAAATGATCATGCTTATAAACTTTTTGATTGGTTATGTGAAGTGTTAATAACTCTTGGATTTATTCACTTTTCTTGCTTGGTGAAATAGTTGCAAAATCTAGTGTTGATAGATATAATGTTTGACCTTTAACAAGTAGGAAGATTTGACCCTAGGAATATTGACTCGAAACAACTAGTTGTGTGAGCTTCAGTGCCATTGTGTCTGTCTAATTATGAGTACTTAATTCATGCAGGCACATAATTTCACCGTTTACCATGTGGGATCCTTGCATCTTTTATCAAGTACGGACTTTGTTTGAGTTCTAGTAATCCAGAATATTTGGAAACAAATTTTAGGAATAAAAACTCTGTGAAACGTGAAATTTGAAGGGGGTAACTTAATAAACTAAATGTTAACCTGCGTCTGATTGACATTGTGTTTCTTGCTTTTTTCTTTATATGAATGCCAGTCTAGGACAATAAGTCCATGATCTGTGTGTAAGAGTCAACATCAATACTGTAGTAATTTGTATAAGTGCTCTCTTTGTTCCAGATGGAATCGATGGCACGTAAGAGACTATTTGCAGTTGTTTTTAAAGGTGGGTCTTGTCAACAGTGCTTGATGATAATTTACATTTAGGAGAAGTTATTTTAGATGACATTGCTTGATTAGTTTGCTGTTTTTTTTTTTTTTTTTTTTTTTTTTTTTTTTTTTTTTTTTTTTTAGTTTGCTGTTTCATCTGATTGACAACACGTTGACTGTTACTATAGAATCATTTAGTCAAAAGCTTCCGCCTTTGTTTCTTCGTACTAAAAGACCAGTTTTGTGTTTCTGCCCTAATCCTTATCTCTCTTTTTGTTTACTACTCTAGAGATGGGCCTTTCAGTCCCAAGGTGAGCTGATACATTCATGAAGAGTATTACCGATCGAGGGAAGCAAGCTTCTTCTCATAAACTTCGAGACAATAAGTTGATTTTTTTGTGTCTAAACTCTTGTTTCTAAATTCATGAATAAGAATATGTAATACTATTCCTCCTCTTTACACGATTCCTCTCTCAGTTTCTAGCCATGTTTGATTCCATAACGAGTTTGACATTGTGTTTACATAAACAAAAGCTCAAAACTTAAAAGATACCTAAAGTTGTATTGCAAAATTTTGCTCTTGAATCCAGCTTGAGCCAACTTCTTTCTCCACCCCTTTCTCTCTCATAATCTTCCTAATTTGACCAACTTCTCTCCATCTCTCATGGTAAGCATACAGATTCGACATCACTATATATACGTACTCATCTTCATCAACTTCCCCTAACACAACCATCTTAGCTGCAACAGCTTTTGCAGCTTTCAGATCCTTTCCAGCACTGCAAGCACCAAGCAGCGCCCTCCAAGCCACACCATCAAACCCAAAACCGAATTGTTCTATCGCCTTTTTCGCCTGCCAAATCTCTCCTCTCTGCGCCATAGCTCTGATAAGAGAACAACAATGCTCTACACGTGGTATGATCCTATACTCGTTAACCATCATCTCAAAGTAGCCAAGCGTGAGCTCCATAGGAACCTCACAATGAGAGCACACAGCTAAGAGATTCAAGAATGTGATTCCATCAGGTTTCAAGAATCTTTCTTGTTTCAACTGGTTGAAGAGCTTGATAGCCTGCATTGAATCGCCGTTACGAGCGTAGCCATAGATCATAGCATTCCAAGCAATCATATTCTTTCTAGGCATGGTCCAAAACATCAGCTCAGCCTGCTTCAACATCCCGCATTTAGAATACATATCTATCAGAGCACTCGCTACAACAACTCTAGAGTCTAGGCCAAGTTTGAGAGCACAAGAATGGATTAGACTTCCCCATGGAACCACAGCGAGAGCAGCAATGGCAGCCAGAACTATCGACAAGCTGTACTCATCGAGTCTAACTCCAAACGAGTGCATTTTGGTGAAAAACTGAGTAGCTTCACTTGTTTGCTCACTGTTAACATAGCCTGTCAATATTGTGTTCCATGAAGATGAATTAGGGTTTGGCATACACGAAAGAATCTGAAAAGCGCTGTCGAAATCTCCACACTTGGCAAAAGCGTCTATGAGCTCGTTGTATGTTACAGTGTCTGGATTGGGCATCTGATGGAAAAACCAAAGTCCCAGCTCGAGCTTGCCGTTCCTTGAGCAGGAAGCAACGATTGCATTCCAAGAAACCGTGTCCCTTTCTTCCATGTCTTGAAACACTAAAACTGCATCATCCATCGAACCACATTTCCCGTACATGTCGATAAGACAATTACCCACCACGACATTGCCTCTCTCCATGCCAAGTTTCACAATCTTTGAGTGGATGCAAGCTCCTAGCCGCGAGAGTCCCAGCCGTGCACAAGCAGCTAAAGCGGCTGTAAAAGAGAACTCGTTAGGGACGACATCAGATCTGTGGAGGCCGAGGAACAAACAGAGTCCTTCCTGGAACCTTCCGGATTGAATGTAACCAGAAACCAACGAGTTCCAAGAGATAACATCTGGTTCAGGCGTTTCATCGAACACTTTGTGAGCATCTTCCAGCGAGTCACTCGTCTTGTAAAACCTCATCAGCGAGTTTGAAAGACGCGTTTCTGAGACAAACCCATTTTTCACAACGTACCCATGAAGCTGCCGGCACAAAGAAACGTGCCCATTGTTTCCGGAGACGCGGAGCAAGTGAACAAGCGCAGAAGAAGGATCATCTGGCTTGTCACCGCCATTGAGCAACTCGACAGCAGCTTGTAATGCGTCGATAACACCTGTCTGAGCTAGAGCAGCGACGACGGTGGTCCATGCGTTCGAAGAAGTAGTGGAACCAACATGGCTACTTGTTGAGTAGACACGAGATGTAAAAGAAACTGTTACTTTTTTGGACACAAATCTAAGCATTTTATGTTACGATTTTAAACAGATGTTGCATCATTTATAATATAAGATTGAGGGTTGTAGAGAAATTTGATAAGATTGAAGGTTGTGATAAAAAAGGGCTTAAAATAGATATAAAAGTTATTTGGAAAGTAGCAAATATAGGTTGAATAACAATGGAGGGTCTGTTTTGTTACAGAAGCAATGCCTTGAGGAATATAATGAGAGAGTAAAGGAGAGAGAGAGAAAGATAGGAAGAAAATGGTGATTTAGGATAGATTTTTCTGAAAATGAAGGTGAATGAGAGTGTGTAATTAGTTTGTTCTTATCTTATCTATTGCAGATATAATTTAAACACATTGTGCTTATAATGGATTTCGTGTCATGCAGTTTCTTTCCGTCAAACTCTATCAATCGATTTCTACGATGAAGGAGATGATAGAAGAGGTGGTGATCGTAGGAGGTTTAATAATGGTTCAATTTGTATACGCAGGAAACTCATTGCTTATGAGTTATTTGATGTCACTTGGTCTCGGTCCTTTAACCATTGTCATCTTCTCTACCTTTGCCACCTTCATAATCCTCTCCCCTTTTGTCATTCTCTTTGAAAGGTCTGTCTAATAACTCCTGAAACATACCCGAAAAAAATGAAAACAGTTCTTGTTTTTTTCAGACGGTAAATGTTTTTGTCTTGTTGTTGTAAAGGAAGCAGTGGCCAAATGAGCTCAGCTCGAGGCTGATTGGTAAACTAGGTTTGATCTCCTTTGCAGGGTAGGTATCATATTCCATTAGTTTTATTTTATTGACTGTTGAAAAGCTTAGAACTTTGTTAAAAAAAATCTGCATAACATCTTTTCTCTGTAATAAAAAACAGAGTTACTTTGTTCCAAACTCTTTTTCTGGAAGGAATCAGGTTGACATCACCAGCAATGGCCACAGCGATGCCCAATCTCGCTCCTGGTCTCATTTTCTTCATCGCTTGGATGGTTAGGTGAAAATAGTCAAAATACTAATCACCATTTTCAACACAGAGTGTAACGAAGTTCCTGAGATTTGGTGTTGTTTCTCTTGTTCTGTACCTTTAGGTTAGAGAAGATAAATATGAAATGTCTGTACAGCAAACTGAAGATCTTAGGCACATTGTTATGCGTATTCGGTGCGTTAACAATGAGCTTAATGCACAGCGCTTCGATCATACAAGATGAAAAAGATAATGCTTCAATATTCGTGTTTGATCGTGATAGAGTCGTGGGATGCATGTACCTTCTCGGAGCTGTCTTTGTATTATCCTCCAACGTCGTACTTCAGGTAAGCAAACCGGTTACATCATAACCGGTTGGTTCAGTTTCTAATAGTTTGGCTATTGCAGGCATCGACATTGGTAGAGTTTCCAGCACCGATATCGTTGAGTGCGATAACGTCATTGATAGGAGTGGTGATAACAACAATATTACAGTTATTACAGAACCCGAACACTAAAGTAGTTACCAGTTCATTAGTTAGCATCAGTAACCTCGTTGGGTTTTCTCTTCTGGTAAGTTTAGAATACATATTTTTAATTTCTTGCATAGTTGACTGGTTTTGCATAAAATAAAGCTTATTTTTTGGAAATTGGCAGGGAGGGATGGTGAGTGGAGCATGTGTTAGCTTCAATGGATGGGCGATGAAGAAACGTGGACCGGTTATGGTATCAATGTTTAGTCCTATCGCTACGGTTATTTCCGTTGGTTTCTCCGTTGTTACATTAGGAGAACCCGTTAGAATTGGAAGGTAGCTTTTGATACAACCTCATACTGTCTACATTAATTCATGTTTTATTAATCAATAACTAATGAAAATGCAGTGTGGGAGGAATGGCGTTGATGTTTATCGGACTATACCTTGTGTTGTGGGCTAAAGGCAAAGAAGGATTATCACAGATTGATATTTTTGAGAGTGAGTTTGACCCTAGGAAGCCTCTCTTGTCATGAATCTTGATCATCTTTTCGTTATTATTTCCTTTATCCGCCTATCATTTCATTTATACAAAAAGTCAGATGCTGTATATATATTTCTAGTCAGCATTTAACACGGAGAACACAGATATATATATATTCTCCCGTTTAATACTTGGTTTCGCAGGGCATTGATAGAAGATGGTCGATGAAGTCACAAATCATTATTGAATAACAATTACAAGTTTGTGTGTTTTATACTGTTAGTATTATTTCATGATTTATACCAGAAGAGTCCACAAAATATCATAAGTATCATTTTGAATAAACCAAACTTAGGATAAATTAGAGGTTTAGGATATATCATTGGTTATGGAACACAAGTTTAACGCAAAGAAGACCTAACTGTTAAACTATACCGTTTGCTAAATATATCATAAGGTCAACTCTAACTAAATTTTCATGTGTTTTATATCCATTATTTTATTTTATATTTGTATGTGAAGAGAGGAGTTGCAAAACGTTATGTTACACTACCTGAATCAGACTGTTAATACATTCACTCACCATTGTTTGCTACTCTGTCTTTTTTAGTTTTTTTAGATTGTTTGTCTACATAGAGGAAGCGTTATGTCTTTGTTACACTACTTTGTTTTTTATTCTTTGTAATTTAAATACTACACCAAAGAAACTAAATTCCAAATTGATTGTAGTCCAACATTTTTTTGCTAATATATATAAGCCACATTATTTTCTTTATAAATATAAGTTCACCCATTTCGACAAGAATCTCGGGCATGTATTACAAATAAATCACAATAATGAAATTAATAAAAGAATGTAACTAAGCTAGGAGAATAAAAAAATAAAAACATTTGAAGTTGGCTTAAGCATCTCGAGGAGCTATCCAATGTCTTCCATTGACGAAGCTCTTAGCTATAAAAGGATGGGCGGACTCATAGTCCAAAGCTCTCGCCCATGATACGCCTGTCGTCGCTGCTGCTCCTGGACCATAACAATTGTACACTCCGAAAAAAGCCGTCCTAGTTTTCGAGATTTATGGATTAACTCAACATCATGTTTAGTTTACGTATAAATATGAGTGTTTATCCAATAGTACGTACTTGCTTTTGTTGGATTTATGGTCCCAATCGTCCCAGCCACCATGAGCAACAAGAGCATCAAAGTAGGTGTATGCATAGACGATGCGTGAGTATTGTCCCATGGCCCGCCCCACGTATAAAGGACCAGTACCAGTTACCCGACAACCCACGAACGTGAAACCCGTTTTCTCCTCCGGGCATGTCCTCCCGTGCGCCGCTATCGACCCAAACCTCGACGCTATCGAATGCAACTCACAATCCTACACCAAAAGTACCACCACATCAATTATTCTATTATGAAACTCTTAACAGAAAATAGTAATAATTAAACAGGTTGTTATCTTAAAGACTTGTAGTCGTCATCTTTTTTAGTGAAAACTTGTAGTCATTTTCATTTCATTTATATGTGATATTCTAATAATTTATTTATATAGTTTTCAGTTGCTGTGTGCTTACTTTATACATGGAGCGGCCGTTACCAAAAATAAAATCGATAGAGCCTTCAATGTAACACTCTTTGAAGTAATGACGTCCAGCATCGTCGCATAAAGTGTCTTGCGCCCCGTAGAAACCGCAGCCGGAAAAGTAAGCTTTGTCGCCAGAGATCCTAAATGCCACCGCCTGCCACCCTTGCATTCCCGGCATTGGCGCCGGCGCAGTATTCTTCAAATTTTTTTAATAAAGGAACCAAAAAAAATTAAAAACTAAACTCTAGTTTTTTATAATAAGAAAAAAGTACGACTCATATATCCGCAATGTTTATGTTCGTTTTCATTAGAATTAGTACCGTGAAGCTAATGTTTCTAGCGGAGAAATAATTAGCGTAGACTGTGACGGAAGCGGTTTGATATGTACGTAATTGTTGACCGTCAGGACCACGGTCGGAAGCACGATCGTGCCACTCTATAACCGTCACGTCTCGACCAGCCCCTTTAAACGTTATGTACGGTTTTGTAGCTGGAACCACCACTTTCTCTCTGTACAAATTTACTTATGAAAAGTTAATTTTCAACCCTTAGCTAGTTAATTTGCATGTGCGCATGAAAAAAAAAGTAACCAATTTATCAAGAATTAGCTGAAAAGGAGGGATTATAAATACCGGTAATATCCAGGAGCAATCTTGATAACGATACTCATGTTGTTGTTCTTTGGTATGGAATCCACAGCATCTTGGACGGAGCGAAACTGAGCGTGGCCGTTAAGTGAGACGGTGATGACTTTGTGACCTGAGGGACCCACCCATTTCCGGTGGCGATGGTGTTGTTCTTCGGTGGAGTTTGAACATGCTGCAACAAATGAAAAACGAAAACATAAGCAATGGAATATGAAGAATAAAAGGGAAACTGAAAGGAGATAACTAAGGGAATAAGTAAAAGATCTGAGTTGCGGAGCCATATTGGGCTGTGATAAGAAAGAAAATGGTCCGAGTAAGCAAATAACTATACGGAAGATTGATGAGTTTCATACTTGTACTAGTTATAAAGTGGTCCCTCTATTGTTCAAGTCTCAACGGTCATATTTCAGTGATGGAGTGAAGCCACCATTGGCAAAGAACACAAGAGTCTATAAGTTCTTTTTTTTGTCTTCACATGTATTATCTTTTACTGTTTAAACCAAGAAATTGAGGCCTTGTTTTATTTTATGTTTTAAAGTAGTTTGTCTAAATTTTCGTGTTAGGTTGCTATTTTCTATTTGGAATCAAGTGTTTGGCAAATTATTTCAGGTTTTGAGTTTAGGGTTTGTCTTCATTTTAGATTCGACCAATGGTATATCTATATGTATTGTAAAATGATAACAGGAGCCCATGATTTGTAATAATTGTTTATTTAATAGTCTATGGCTGCTATATGTAGTAATTATATCGGAATGCCCATAATCAAGAATATTATTAGGAGCAGGCTTAATTAGCTAGCCACAATGTAACATGAGGAACCCACTCTCTCTCGCTCATACGTGAATTTAGTGATAGTGCGGACACACTGCTGCTTATAAGCGTCACGTGAACCCATTTTGGTCCCACATCCCTTTTGAAAAGTACCACTCATCCTTCATCAATCGAGCAGAACCTATCAAACCTATAAATTTTCTGAACGTTGGAGACTGTTCCAAACCTTCTTTGTAATATCCGATACTGGGACCATGCATGTATGTATTAATCTCTTTGATTTTTATCCGGTTCGTTGTTAATTGTAATTTGGATTTAAAATAAAGTATTTTTGATAACCAAAAGCTTTCCGAAACAACCAAATGCTGAAATATAAATGGCATTCGATCGGAACAAACAGTGTTAGATTGAATGGTATATGTTTCAGTTATATCACCTATCATTTCAGGATCGGCAGACTAAACTCTGAAGATGTGGGTATCTGTTTTACTATTGCTAATACATACATAAACAAGGCCTATATCCAAAGCAATTTTCTGTATATATGTTTAGATATAATAATTATTAAAAATATCAAAATTGTATAAATTATACTTTTATCAAATAAGCTTTTTAATTATTTAATAATAAGCAGTTAAAATCAATCTACGGAAAGTTAATTATTATATTGCTACCTGATGTTAAACACCCATAATTATACATCTAATTATTCTAAATGTTCATCAAATTAGAAAAAAAAGAAGGTAATACTCCAAACAAACAACATGAGTTACTGATTTTTCTTTTAAGTTAGATATCCGCACTACAGTTTACCCATAGCGTACATCTTGTGAAGCTGCCGCAAATATGTTTTTTTGAAGGATATATGTTTTGGAATCTTGGATGGTGGCCTAATGGGACCCAGGCTTATTTTCACCTTCTTTCTGGGTTGTAAGAAATTATTTGTCTTTGCAAAAATAGTAGAGCAATTCTCCATAATAACATATTTTAAGTTTATTGTCACCAAAATGACAATAGAAGAAGAAGTTCACAAAAATAACATTCATTAATAGACAAAATGTCTATACTACCCTCACTAAATAATAGATTTAACAAAAAAAATAAGACACTCTTCTCTCTCGGCGACGCGTCTCCTACGTCTCTCTCTCTCTTAATCTCCGGTGACGACGAAATCTCCGGCAACGACAGAGAACAAATCTGGCAGAATCACCACCATCCCTCTTTATATTTCTTCCCTCGGCTCAAACTTCATATCTTTGATCTATCGCCATCTTCGATCTCTCACAGCCGAACCTCTTCCGTCGGCTCCGATTTCGTTCTAACATCTCCGACGAAAGACACTGACTTCATCTCCAACGAAGCAGATGAATATTTGATTCTCTAACGACGCGCTTTCGGTATGATTCCTCTTCTTAGGGTTTTCTAACTGAAATTTGGGGATTTCGATTTGTTGTTCTTCATATAATAGATTTGGATTTGTTTTGTTGTCCAAATCGAACAGATAAAACATAATCAAAATTGCAGAGAAGTAATCTCAGGAACCTTCGTTGCAGAGAGTTTGTGACCTTTCTCTTTGGTAAGCATTTTGAATCTTTGACGTTTTTAGTTTTTTTGTTGCTAATTTGTCCAATATGATATTGCTTCAAACCTGTGTGGTATCTATTGATATTTTAGTTATCTTGTTCTTCTAAAAGCTATAGCTTTTCTAGTTAAGAACACACACAAAAGTTATAGATTTTTATTGTCCTTGTTAATCACAAGTGTATTGTGACTCAATAAACTGTAAAGACAAAGCTTTGTTGCTTTTGTTGTTCATCGTTGGAAAGGTCCTTGAAATTTTTTGGAGCTCAAATCAAAGGCTGCTAAATTTTAGAAACAAAAACTATTGAGAAAATGTATCTATGATTCTGTTCTTTTCTAGATAATATTGATTCTGTTGATTATGTGTGGTATTTTATCAACAATACCAGTGTTCGTCAGTGTGACAGAGATGAGTTTGCTTGTGAAAACTTGTGAAGTCTTTTTTTTTTGTTTCAGGAAGGCATTTCATAGTTTCAGGATAGCTTTCCAGAAAATTCGACAATAGAAATTTTGATGTTTTTTTGCTTGGTTACACATGACATCAATAGGATGAGAGATTCAAAACATGTATACTAGCACTGCTTAAGCTCAGGTATCCTATTTGATCAGATCCAAAGCCAAAAGTGACAATATAGGTTGCTCCACACACCGAGTAAGAGCCGTCAAATGAGACACCTGATGCTCAGACTCAAGTTTTGTTAGAGTTAGAGGGAAATCAGAATGCTGCTTCAGAAGAAACACATGTCCCTAAGGTAAAAATGTTGTTTTTGAGTTTAAAAAGTTGAATGTTTTCCTCTATGTCTTCTCTTATAGTATTATTTTGTGTCTTATAGGTTGTTCCACACACCGATGTTTCATATTTCTCCACTAAAGTGACACAACATGTAAAAAGCTCAGAAAAAATCTTATTTTTACATTTTGACCTTTCATGGAAGTTTTGGAAACTTTTATACATGTTCTGGAATGCCTTCCTGATGTTGTTTTGCAGGAGCCATTGAATGATTCACTTGCATCTTCATTGTCTCAACAGATTGAGACTCAAGACTCAGGTTTTTCCTCCTAATTTAACACAACATGTAGGTGCTCAAAGTATTGTTTTTACAATTTGTGTGTTTTGAAAAAATGTTTGGAATTTATTGTACATATTCATGATGAACTTGCTGATTTTTTTCTGCAGATTGAGAAAGAGCAATCGAGTGAGACATCTAGTGCCCAAAGTTTTGTTGGCCAAAGGGAATCGAAAGCAGGTTATTGTGCGATTCGATATGTGTTCGAGTTGGAGGCTAGCCGCTAGGCTACAATAGATATTCGTTATGTAATGAATTGTGAACTTATTTATTCAGAAAGATAGATATATCTTATCTAGGATATCACTTGTCATATTCAGGATGGGCTTACAGAAAATTATATAAGACCACTAGTCCTCTAAATTCTCGTCCTGGTTTATACAAGTAATTCTCTTGCCAAGTGATACATTTTCTTAAAAAAGTACTGATTTATTTAGAAACACCTTCATAAAGAAGAGACTGCAAAAGTCAAGTTGTTCTGGAAGGCTTAGTATGTGATTAGGATGTCTATCATGAACAATCTAAGAAAACAAAATCATACAAACACAAAAAAAAATAGAAAATAGAAACGATATACATGTTTTATTCTCTGCACAGTAGAACGAAAAACTGGAATGAAATTCAAATGAATAAGAGAAGTAAATGTATCAAAATTTTCCTTGTTAGAGCTAGCTGGATCAGCATTAACCTGCAAAAGTGAAGTTATTCTGGAAGGCTTAGTTCGTGATTAGGAAAGCTATCATGAACAGTATAAGAAATCATATTAACTTTGTCTTGTTCAAAAGCACCAGCTTGTTTGTCTTCTTCTTTGAGAACACAAGCTTTTGAGGTAAAGCATTATGTTCTTTTCTACGAAATGTTAATTATGTGTGGTATTTTATCCACAATCTCAGTGGTCGTGAGTGTGAATGAGATGATTTCGCTTGTGAAAATTGTGGTTTTTTGTTGTCAGGAAGACATTTCATTGTTTCAGGATAACTTTCCATAACTTCTGATACTATTTGAATTTGTCTTTTGGTTTGGTTACACATGACATGGACACAATGGGAGATTCAATACTTGAAGTACTAGCTCTGCCTAAGCTCAAGTATCCTATTGGATCAGAGCCAAAGCCAAAAGTGACAATAAACCAATACTCGATCACTGCTTATCTCAAAACTGACTCCGACATTCTCAAGGAAGAAGAGTATGCATTTAATTCATTGTTTACAAAATAGATAACACATAGCAAACAGAGAACATGAGAATATGATAGATTGAAGCATTTTCAGCAATTATATCAATAAAGTGTTAAATCTGATATCATTATAAACATACACATGTTATCTCAGATAACTTTTGGCATTTTCAGGATGGGTTTCCAGAAAATAAAATGAATGTGTTTTCTTGCATAGGTCTGTTTTTAAAGAAAATCAAAAACGTGTAAGGAATGTTAGACAGTCATTGTTCTGGATGGCTATCTTGAATTGGAACTTAATCTTCTAGAACAACCAAAACAAAACAACACAATCAAAATCTATAAGAAAAATTATTGGCTATAGAAATCACCAAATATAGTTCATTGTCTACAAAATAGAGAACACATATCAAACAAATAATATTAAAATAGGATGACTTGGAGCATTTTCAATATTTCTATCAAGACAGTGTTAAATGATATATCATTACAGAACACATATGTTATATTGGATGGTTTTTGGCACTTTCAAGATGGGTTTCCAGAAAAATCAAATGAGTATGTTTTCTTCCATAAATCTGTTTTCGAAGAGAATCAAAAGCGTTACCTGAAGAGAAACACCATTACCTTGCATAAGTCTTCACTACCTCATATGACAGTTTGGTACTTTTGTAGCTGAAGAGAAACACTATTACATGAGAAGTTTTTCAGCTAAAGACAAAGCTCTCTTTTGTATGTTGTCTATCGTTGAAAAGGTCCTTGGAAGTTGTTGTATCTCAAATAAAAGGCTGCAAAATTTTGGAAACACTAGATTTTGAGGTAATATACTTTTGATTATCTTATTTTCTAGAAAATGTTGATTATGTGTGGTATTTTATCTGCAATCCTAGTGTTCATGAGTTTGAAAATATGTGGAGTTTTTTTTAGTTTCAGGAAGGTTTTTCAAACTTTCAGGATAGCTTTCCAGAAAATCTGATACTAGAAATTTTGAAAAGAAGATATGGCTTGGCTGTGCAGCACAGCAACGCGATGGGAGATTCAATACATGTCATGCTAAGACTATGTTTTTTTTAACTTTGATGTTGACTTGGAAAAGTAAGAAGTTTGTAATGAATGATGCCGACATTTCTTTCATATAGATTGTTATTAAAGAAATTTTAGGATGTCTTGAAACATTGTTAGTAATTCTATCAAGAAAGTGTTAAATGTGATATTATTGTAAAACATATATACTATCTAAGATAACTTACGGTAGTTTTGGGATATGTTTCCAGAAAATAAAATGAAATGTGAACTTATTTATTCACAAAGAAAATATATCTTATATAAGATACCATTTGTGATATTCATGATGGGTTTCCTAAAATCGGATATGAAAATGAGATTACAAGATACAAAACGGAGAACACATATCAAACAGAGAACATGAAAATATGATAGCTTGAAGCATTTTCAGTAATTATATCAAGAAAATGCTAAATATGGTATCATTATATAACACATGTATTATCTAGGATATCTTGTGGAACTTTCAGGATGAGCTTTCAGAAAAATAAAATGAGTAAATAATCAAAAGAGTGTCAGGAATTTTAGACAGTCATTGTTCAGGATGTCTATCCTGAATTAGAACTTAATCATCTAAAACAACAAAAACAAAACAACATAATCAAAATCTATTATAAAAGTCATTGGCTATAGAAATCACCAAATCAGTTAAATAATTAGGAAGTCTATCATGTATATCCGAGAAAGTAAAAATTCATACAAAAACCACACAAAAATTCACACAAAAACCAATGTGTAGATATTGAACTTTTTGGATGGTTTATTACATAATTAGGAAGTTTATCCTGAATAGTCTGAAAAATTAGAAATTCATACAAAAACCACACAAAAATGTGTGAAACGATGTACGATGTATAAAACCACTAAACCACATCAGTTAGTCTAGAAACATCAAGAAAAACCAATCTTTGTATATGGGTCTCTCATCGTTGAATATTTTTTGCTGACACACTTCTTCTCCAAGAAGAACCAATTTCTCGTCACAACATAACAGTAGTATCTTTTTTTAAGTTAGCTTGACACCGAGCAGTTGGGTTTATTGGGCTGATGATCACAATTACCATTTTTTGCCATTTACCATGTGTTTTAATCAAAAGCTTGGAGTCAAAAGCTTACGAACAGTATCTTCTAGTGTCTCACATATATCAGTCATTAACATTTCAGTTTTTTTTCTTCAAAACATTACATGTAATGTTTTCCATCTCCTTCTGAGTGGTGCAAGTTCTCTCCTTTCCTTATCAACACCACCATATTAACATCCAGAGATGGCAAGCGTATCAGGTTCAAACCTGCAACAAAGCCATTATCGCTTCCTTCAAGACATTCACTAGATTTATACTTACAACATGGAGAAAGAAGAATATCTGAAAGATTGTTAGTTGAGTAGAATGTCAAATGTGAAGGAGCTACACATGTTTATGCATCTGCTGTAGCTTCCTCTATTAAGATAAAACATTGAATTGAAGACCAATTGGCTCAACCAATGAGGGGATCAGTGGCAGAGCCATGTCCTTGTGAGAAGGCATGAGGCGTAGTCTCTCTTCCGAGACGTTCTGCGTCTGATACGGACGATTTGGAAGCCGCATAAGAGACAGAATGCTAGATGCTTCAGCGGCGGCAGAGGCAGATCTTCGCTTGGCCTAGAGTTCGTGCTCGCGACGCTCTTCCAATGTTGATCTGCGTCGAGGAAAGGACAAATAGTATTAGGAACGAGTATGACTAAAAGAAGACGACGACGACGGATCGAGGAAGATGCACAGACGACGATGAATGGCGATACAGAGGCAAAACGAGACGACGTACATCGAAGAGGAGAAGAAGATGCAGAGGCCAAAGGAGACGGCGACGGGAAGCGATTGTCTCCGACAATTGATTTTGATTTTTTATAATTAATCAAAAGAGGGGGTATAAAGGTAAATGATCCCTTTAATGAAACATATTTTTGTGACTTTGGTTCTTGAGTGTTAGTTTGGGAACAAAAACTTGGTTTAGATCTATATATGTCATTTTCTCAAAATAGTATCATAAATCTAATAATTCAATTTCTTGACTGTTTTTTTTACTTTTCCATATATAAAAGAAAATTAAGATAATATTTTTTTGTGCAAAGTTAAGATAATATATATACTTTGTAATTCACAAATGCTCATCATGAGGAAATAATAGTTTTAAACAGTATTTTTATTAAATACTAGGTTGTGACCCGCGCTTCGAAAGCGCGGATATTATTTTTCACTTTTATGAAATATATTATTTTTTGTAATTATTAAATTTATTTATCTTAATAAAATTTTTTTTATAATAAATTCGACACATATAGTGTCTCCGGTAAAGTATGTATTTCTCTGGTTTTGTTTTATTCTCTCAAATCAACGTATTTATTTGGTTTGTTGTTAAAATAAATGATTTATAGACTTTGATCTCCGCATCTACGTGGATGTATATTTTGAAAAATATGATAATATTTGTTTTTCATGTATTTATTAGGGTCTTGGCAAAATGAATCCAAGGAACAAAACTGATACCGATCCAAAAATATAGTACAAAACCCGAACATAAATTGATTAAATATTCGAATTATTCAAAATTTTGTTAGTTAGAGAATCGAATCGGATCCCGAAGAATTTGTGTACCTGAATTTATCTAAAATAGATTTATGTACTTATATATATTAATTATTTTTTTATTTAACGTATATAAAACATCAAGAATGATACTTCTAAATTGGTTTAAAATACTTGAAAATATATATAGATAGTCAAAAATAATTATTTAAAATAGTTAAATTATATTCAAATCACCAAAAATATTTAAAATAATTATTGATTATGTATCCAAAAATTTAAATCAAGCCAATTGATATGATAAGCTTAGGTATTCTGACATATTTTATTTAAATTTATAGGTAATATATTATTTTATTTTTAGATTTTGAGAAATTTAAAATATATAGTGATTTAAAACTTTAAAAATAATTTGAATGAGTTATCCAAACCCGAACCAAACCCCTCAAAGATCCAAATCAAACTCAAACAAAAACATTTAGAAACATCCTAATAGAACTGAAATTTTTGACCTCGAAAAACCGAAACGCAAACCGATCAGAATCAAACCCGTATGGATGTCCGAAAGCTCATCCTTAGTTATTATTATATATCGTATAATTTCATCATATAATTAATCGTATTTTATATGTACCGTCATATAAGGAATCATATAATTAATAGTATTTTATATGTATCATCATATAAATAATTACATATATTATATTTTAAAAACTTATTATGAAATATAAAAACCATAAATTAAATTGGTATTTTAAATTGGATTTTGTATTGTATTTTTCTTATATATATTAACAAAAATTTTATAATGGGCTTAATAACCTAAGCCCATTACTTTTTTGAAGACTACAATCCATATTTCCAAACATTCTAATTTTTTTAATAGACTATTCAAGTAACCAAACACTCCGATTTTGTACTTCTATTTAATAATATAGATGAAAATGAAAGTAGGCCCATCTTCTTCATCTTCTTACAGTTTATAAGTAGGCCCATTTTGTTTAACAAAAACAAACTTAACGACTTTCCCACGTAAAAGACACAAGAAAGAAACGGAAAACAGCCAAAAGGCCAAACTTTTCCCGCGGCAAGAGAAACCAATCCCCTAGACTATATTTGAGAATTGATTTTTCAAAAAAATGTGACATGGAAGTCCACATGTCGATCAATTAGAATTCTTACCATATAATTAACTTTTTTCATAACGTCTTACCATATAATCTTACTAATGTTACCAAAATTTGATTAATACAATCCTACGTGTCAAACCATCCCCTAATAACCAATTCGGTAAATCATTCTCTAATAATCAGTCCCTAATAACCAATTCGGTAAACCTTTCCTAATAACCAATTCGGTAAACCATCAAATACGGTAAACCCTAAACCCTAATTATTCTGACCAAATAAGACTAATAAAATCGTTTATAAGATTGCATTTGCCTAATCATTATCATTATTTCTTATCATTCTAAACTTCTTCCCTAAGTTCTTCTTCCACCATATTCCATGAGGTCTTCTAAATATACATGGCCAAGAAATGGAGAGGTATAATGATTCCTTTAGAGATGACATGTCTAGGGTATTATAATTCGATCATGCGTTTAGTGAGATTGATCGTTTTAAAATCTATTATGTTGTGCAGGATTTAGGCAAATGAAATAATAAGTGGTCAGAATTGTTCTCTCTTGATGTAAGTCGTATGAATCTCATATTATTCACATGATATTCACAATCTTATTATTTCACCATCTTATTATGGGCTCAAATTTTTTCAGGGATCGAAGTGCTATGAATATCATAGTATTGACACCAGGAACGAAAATTATGTCAATATCCTAGATCGTCAAGAAAAATCAACGATGTTGGAATGGATAGAGAATAACAAGTCAAAAGGGACACTATGTGCAAGCAGCTTTGTTTGGGATCCACAATGTGAGAAGTGGATAGCTAAACTTTAAATCAATCGACATATATTCTTCTTAGTTATGAAATGTTTTATTTGTTTTGTTATCAATTCTTCATTGTAATAGATAGATTTTATGTTAAGTTTTAAAAAATTTTGGTTTTGATTGTTTTTATATTAAGTTTAAAATATAGATCCGGAATTATTTTAAGGAATTATTTTCTTCTCAATATATGATTTTTGGAAATGTGGTTCATTTACAAAAACTGAAATGGTTAGACAATTAACCGAAATGGTTAGACAATTCATGATCATTGACTTGAGTGAACATTTTGTAACAAATCTAAGTCATGATCATTGACTTGAGTGAAGAAAAATCTATATATGGTATTCATAGTAATTAGTAATCAAGTAAAGAAAGTTTAAATTAGGAAAGTAAAATATATTTTGCTTGGTCAACAATTTGTTAAATTTTGTATAATGAATACATAATTATATATATATATATATATTATAAACGTGATGGTCAAGCAGATATTTTTTTCATAACTGTACACTTAATAATAGGAAATTTAATTGAAAGATCGAGTATCATATATGAGAAACGTGATGGTCAAGGAAATAATAACCTGTAATGGATTTTTAATGGCATAAATTGATTGAACAAATCGAATTAACTATGTATTCATATATATACACATAATAATAGGAAATATAATTAAAAGTTAGATTATAATTAAGGAGATTGACAACTTAATAGTAAGATACTCATCACATTAAAAGTTAGATTATCATTAAGGAGATTCGCAACTTAATAGTAAGATACTCATCACATTTACCTTGATTAAGAAGTCAAAATGAATACGTAAAGTTTAAATTAGGAAAGTAAAATATATCTGGCTTGGTCAACAATTTGTTAAATTTTGTTTACAAAAAAAAAAACAATTTGTTAAATTTATGGAATCACAAATTAATTACATGTCAAATGCTTCATTCAACTAATAAGTATAAGGAAAGAATAAATATTATATGAGAACCAATACGTATGTGATGATATTTTCGTGACAAAATATATTTTCTTATCATATATACATAAGATATTTGATTCTTATATATACATATCTTTCTTGGTGCATTCCGATAAACTATTATAATGTATCAATAAATCATATATCACTAACTAAATAATATATATATATATATATATATATCTCAAAAACAAAAAAAAATATTATATTTAAAATTATTATTTCTGCGCATGGCGCAGGAAAACACCTAGTTATTCAGTATAGCTTTTGTTTCTGTTTTTTCTTTCTTCTGTAAGGAAATTAGTTAAGAATTCGATTCTCAGCACTTTTTTTTTCCTTCATCTGTATTTTACCGCAGCTATCTGTACTTAACCGCAGCCAGTAATCGTGGTTACAGATGCAAGAAACAGAGGTGAGTGTCAAAGATATACACATCTCAATTCTCAAATGGTGATGAAAATTCGACGCAATATGACTATTTTGACGAACAACACAACGCAAATAGAAGATAAACATCAACTGTTACCCTGAGGTAGGTATGGATTTTCAGATTTCATTAGCAGCCTCATGAACAAATCTTTTTTATTTTAAGAATTATTTTTTCCTGATTAGTGTGGTTGGTTTCTGTAGAAAGTTGAAATGTTGGAGGTGCCACTCGGTGAAACAAGAAGGGTAATAGGAGAGATCTGTGAAACCTAATGCTCACACAGCTTTTTGAGCATCAGCTACAGTTTCACTTGTATAGCCAAATGCAAACCGGTTTAGAGCGTAAGACAGTAGTTACGGAATGCCCGGTTAGAACTGAAGGAAAAAAAACTGCATATGATGATAACGATGGTGTGCTGATTCCGTACTACGTTGATAAATGCAAATCATGTGTGGAGTCAGGAGTGGAGCCAATCTGTCTTCACATGCAACTGCACGTGTGACATCTGCAACTGCAACTTCATCTCTCAACATTGTTTATATTTTTCTATCAATCTAAGTCTTACAGCTGGATTTGATCCTCTTCCCTATGACATGCTTCATTGGAAGAATAACAATCCTCATGCATCTTACTATTTTTATATTATATGAAAGAAGATTTATAATGAGTTTGACAATAACAATTATAAGTGAAAATAATACAATACTGATCATGATTCATCATGACCATTGGAATTGCACAAGTTGAACAACAAGAAAGTGTAAAACGTTATAGATAGGAGTGTTGGGTTTTCATAAAAGCTTCTGCAGTTGAAAATTTACAGATTTCTTGCTACACCTAAACACTTCCACACCACAAGACACAGCTCAAATTTTCAACATTCATGGCAGCATGGACAAAGAAACAATCAAAACAGATTCCTTTTTTAAGCCTTCTACAATTTCAGTTTCTATCATCATCACCTAGAGCAACACCCACCTTTCTTGGACTCACCACCCTCGGATGGAATCACAACTTTCTTGCCATTGCTAAGCGAGGCAGGATCTTGCTTGTTCAGCTCCTGTGAGCTAATCACTTTCCTGCTCAGTATGTTGTATATCTCCTTCACAACCGTCTCGAATGCAGCCGCCACGTTTGATGAGTCCAGCGCTGACGTCTCCATAAAGAAGAGTCCCTGCGCTTCCGCCAACGCCTTCCCTTCTGCTGTTGGTACTTCTCTTATGTCCTTCAGATCGGACTTGTTACCCACCAGGATCGTCACAACGTTCATATCAGAGTGTGCTGCAACAGTTTTCATCATTTAGTAAAAGATAATAAAGAAAATGGAGTTTTTGTGTGTGTGTGTGTAAGTGTTTCTTACTGTGGAGCTCGTTGAGCCATCTACCAATGCTTTGAAAAGTCTGCATTCTGCTGATGTCGTAAACAAGAAGAGCTCCAACAGCACCTCTGTAGTACGCAGAAGTGACTGCTCTGAAACGCTCTTGCCCCGCCGTGTCCCATATCTGTGCTTTGATCTCCTTTCCATTAATATCCATCTTCTGCGTCTGAAACTCCACTCCAATGGTCGACTTTGAGTTGGGATAGAACTCATCCCTAGCAAATCTCGCCAGCAAGTTTGATTTCCCGACTGCAGAATCACCTATGAGAACAATCTTGAAGAGGTAGTCTTCACTCTTGTTCTCCTCAGAATAAAAAGCCATCTCCTCCTTGTTACTGCTACAATACCTCCCTTTCTACAGAAGCATATCTTTACCACTGGCTTTTAACTCAGTCTACAAAAGTCAAGAATAAGTAGAGTTGGCATAAAAGGAAACTTCAGAAACAGGGAAAGATTTGAGATCTAAGAGTTAAACAGCAGCAGATGCAAGAGAATCTTTTTTTAAATTCACCTGTCTAGTGAAGGTAGCTTCCTAGAAGGTTCTGTGGAGCTGCAAAGTTGACTTAAGTTTTCACCTCTTCCACCGCCTAAGAAAATCTATCACAAGCAAAAAAAAAAAAAAAGAAATGATTCAGCAGATAAAGTCAGTAGTCTTGGATCTAAAGTAAAGCAGGCAAGAGATACAAGTTACCTCAATGTGAAAGATGGATCTGACCCTTTTAACAATCTCCCTACAGTAGATAATACTATACAAGATAAGTAGCGTGTGTACGCCTATAAAACAACAAGTAAAGCCAACTTTAGTAGTAAAGATCACCCTGAGAAAGTCGGTGGATAGTAACTGTTCACAAGGCATGAAAAGCCTCCAATAGGAAAGCAGAGCGATATTCTCTCTATCAAAAAGAAAGAAATAAAAGAACAGAAAAGACAAGAGCGGGCCCTAAGCAGATAACACTAGTCATCAGTGGATCACACAAAGTGCAGTTAACACACTGATGGAAATCAAAGCAGTCTTGTCCCAAGGTTCACATTTAAAGATGAACATAGTTAATGATTGTTGCAGGTATACTTTTCTGCGTCAATGCTAATGAATGAATCTTCAGATACGGAATGATATAAAGTGAAGGTAGGCCACATTTTTTTTTTTGTTTCTGAAAAGATATTTTTGTAAGAATCAAATAGAATTATAGACACCAATACACAAAAATTGAAACTTCACCTAAGAGACTAAACCCAAGTAAAAACCAATGTCAATAGAGAACTTTTGAGGTTTCTTTTCAGACAAACAGAGCGTGTAATAGAAAATCGGAGTTCCAAAGATACAGGAGAGAGATCAAAAGACATTCTCGTCAAAATGTAAGACCCCACACACACACATAAGAAGACGTTGATCGTCGCAAATTCAGAACTTTTGCAGACCCATTTAACGTAATGTAACAAAAGAACAACAAATACAGAGATAATCACAAGTGGGGGTGAACCTGTGCTCTCCCTCTTTGTGAAATTGAGGAAGAAGACAGAATTACCTTTGTTGAAACAACAACGGTTTAGGAAATTCGGTGGATGAAGAGATGGGATCCAGAGAGAGAGGAGAAACGAAGTGAGATCCCCAGGGTGGAGTCGATCCTGGGAAGAAAACGCAAGGGATTCAACGCTTCTGCTGCTATGAAATCAAAAGAGCTCTGTTCCAATTAGGCAGTTAAGAGACCGGAAAGTTTCCATTTCAGTAACAGAGAGTGGGCTCAGGAGAAATACACTTTGGGCCTTTAGTGAGCCCATTTTACTTCTTTAACCATATGGCCTACGTGTCTTTTTTTTATAGTCGTTTACCATCTTTAAATATTTTTACAAGTACAGGACTAATATGATACTTTTGGAGCTATAAACATTTCCCTTAAAAAATACTTTTTATACTTGTGCATATATATATGTAAAAAACTTTCATAAATATTGGAGATCAAGGTCAATGTTTCATAGTACTTGGATATAAGTAGGGGATATTTGCTTGGTAGAATTTGATTTTGTACCATGTTTCATATTACTTGGATATAACCTTCTTGATAAAAGGATTAAATCCGGGTCACTATTAAAACCAGATATAATTTCTGGATGAGAGGTGCACCTCACGGATAGACCCTCTCCCAAATATTCAAATGGACAATAAAGTATGGATTCATATCTGTGTGGTTAACAGATGCATCGTGAGGTAGTTCCCTCCGGCAGGGTTTGAACCCCCTACCTAGATACAGGCAGGAGCTCAATCCTTACCATTGGGCCAGAACGATCCGTTCACTTGGACATAACCTTCTCATGAATATATTTATTTATTTGGTGCATTTATGTGTTATTCGTTTGATGGTATTTTAATTTCATTTTTAATCACTTGTTATTAATTCTATAGTGGTATGTAGCTCTAAAGACTATGCACTTGGAATCCCTTTGGGATCATGTTTGGATAACCCATATCTGTTGCATAAGCCTTTATAAGAGTCTTTAGCTCTGGAACGGCATGGATCTTAAGAGATCACAATGGAGTGTCGATCATGCATAGTCAGAGATCTTTCTCTGGTGTTTAATCGCGAATGGAAGCAGAGCTGTTGGGTTGGAAGTTTGCAGTTGAGAGTATGGTTTCTACACGTCAGGGTGTGGTTATCTTGGAATCTCATTACCAACTGGTTCCCCAAGAAATATCCGTTATTTCAAGGACTTATAAACTCTATTCATGAGTTGTTACTTCACCTTGAGGATTGACAGTGTGTTCATGTTATAGAAGGCCGGAAATTACCAGCAATGGAGATTGCTCAGAGTGTTATTAGGGATAATCGGTTCTCGTCCTATATTGCTAGTGGAGGTCCTCGTTGGTTGCAGTCGCGTCTCAATGCTGAAGCAATGCCATGATTTTTCGCTGGCTAAGAGGATTGTGAGTTTACCTGGGTCCAGGTCATTGCCTCCACTATTTTTCTGGTTTCTTTCTTCTCAAGTATCTATTGATGCTTTGCCTTTGTCTTTTTTTCTTCTTTCTGGTATTTGGATTCGGAAGTTTTACTTCCGTTGCTCCCCCTCTTGTTAAACAAACTTATATTTTCAGTGTTAAAAAAAAGTCTTTAGCTCAACTTGAAAACACCTACAAATTTATTGGAGACATGTGACTGGTAGTCATTGGAGCATTGGCCGCCGGGAAAGGCATTATATATTGTTTGATTACAAATTTACAACCAACGACTCCACAATCCACAATGCACGTGATTATTAGCAGTTGAGATTTTGGTCGCGCCACAAATATAAAACCTAACTCTAACCAGCTAACCCAACCAAACCACTTTCATTGGATCTCTCACAAACTCGGTTTTTAGCTAGCCTGGCCAGAACTCATAAAGAAGATTCTCTATATGGTGGATGTTTGAATTAAATTACAAACATATATGCTTAAACTAAATCAGGGCACATCCACAACTTTACTAGTTGGTCTTTTATTACGCCACAGACCCTATAAATTTATGTTGCTTATAATGAGGACATAAATATAGTCCAATGAAACATTAGTTTCGGTCTCTGAATTTATAAGGTTTATCTAAGTTTCAAAAAAAAATTATAAGGTTAATTAATATACGTAGACTTATGATTATAAAATTGTAAAACACAGAAGATATCTGCTTATAACTAACTAAATAAATAAATGTTAAAATGCATACCCATAAATGGAGTTGTGAAGAACAAAGGGGAAAAAACACGAGAAATGAGTTCGTAACAAAGTTGGTGAAGCATCAAGCAAGAGTGAAATGTTTTCTTATACGTGATGAGGACCATTCATTTTTAACCTTTTCAACCACCAAACATTAATTTACTTGATTTATACTTTCTTTTTCCACATTGTACTATATTTACTCAAGAGAGCTGAAGACTTATAGAAGACAAACATAACACGTCAAACCTGGAAATGAATAACTTCATTTACAATGTTTCTATATTATGTAGGTTAACTATGGGTCAAAATCGCAATTGATAGATGAACAAGAAAATAAAACATAGATACTCTCAACTATTAAAGTAAGGAAAGAAACAGGTCAAGTGTGAATGTGTGATGAAAAGAAATAAAGATTCTTTATTAGACAGATTAACTAACAAACCTAACCCTACTTGTCCCACTTTCTTTTCTTACTTAATCTCCTTCTCTCTTCCCCCCTAAACTCATACTCATCTCATTCTTTTCTTTCCTAGTATCTATGGCCAAATCTTCAACTCATCTTCTCCTCTGTCTCTCTGTTTTTATCTTCATCACTACCGAGTCCACCTTGGCTCAAACATGTTCCAACTACAGATTCTCCAGCAACAGTCTCTTTGAGTCTTGTAACGACCTTCCTGTTCTTGACTCCTTCATCTATTACACTTATGATTCTTCTTCTGGAAATTTCCAAATGGCTTATCGCCACACAAATATCTCCCCGGGGAAATGGGTTGCATGGGCCGTGAACCCCACGTCAACCGGCATGGTTGGAGCTCAAGCCATTGTAGCTTATCCACAATCAGATGGAACCGTTAGGGCTTACACTTCACCCATCAGCAGCTACCAGACGAGTCTCCAAGAAGGTGAACTGAGCTTCAACGTCTCTGAGTTATCTGCCACTTACCAAAACAACGAGATGATCATCTTCGCAACTCTTAGCCTTCCTCTTGCAAACGGTGGAAACATTAATATTGTGTGGCAAGACGGGTCTCTTTCAGGGAACAGTCTCCTGCCTCATCCAACTTCTGGCAATAACATCCGCTCTGTTTCCTCTATGAATCTAAACTCCGGTACATCTGCATCCGCCGCAGGAGGAGCAGGAGACTCTAAGCTTAGAAAACGCAACGTGAGTTGAGATGAAACATTCCCTTATTGTCCCCAAAATATTTGTGGTTAATATATATATAGTAATTGTTTCAAGCTCCAATGAGTTTTAGAACCTGCCATATTCCTTCTTGATTGAGACGCTGAGTTTAGTTTCTGATAATGATTGTAGATTCATGGGATCTTGAACGCAGTGAGCTGGGGAATAATGATGCCAATAGGAGCAATTATTGCTAGATACTTGAGAGTCTCCAAATCAGCAGGCCCTGCTTGGTTCTACCTTCACGTTACCTGCCAAGCTTCTGCTTATATCATTGGTGTAGCCGGTTGGGCTACAGGTATCAAACTTGGCAGCGAGTCAGAAGGGATTCAGTTCAGCACCCACCGTGCCATCGGGATCGCTCTCTTCTGCCTTGCAACAGTTCAGGTAGGTTTTTAAACCAAAACTGTTTATAATTTTCTCCTCAAAACGTTGCATTAACTCAATTGCTTGTGGTACACGTTAGGTGTTTGCTATGTTAGTAAGACCCAAGCCAGAGCACAAGTACAGAGTCTATTGGAACATCTACCACCACACCGTTGGCTACACGGTGATCGTCCTCGCGGTGGTGAACATTTTCAAAGGGCTAGATATCTTGAGCCCTGAGAAGCAGTGGAGAAACGCTTACACAGCAATAATCGTAACCCTGGGCTTAGTGGCGGCCGTGCTCGAAGCCTTTACTTGGTATGTAGTCATAAAAAGAGGGAAAGCAGAGGAATCTGCCAAGACGTCTCAGCTTGGAAACGGTGGTCGGTCTCAGTATGCTTAGATAACTCGTTGGTGTATAGATTGTAGAGTGAAATTTTCTGGTTATTTATCAGCTTTGAGTTGGCTAGTTTTGGTTTGTTTTTGGGATTTCTATATGTATTTTATTCCAAGATTGAATTAATATATTTGATGTTTAATAGTCGTTGAAGTTGAACGGTTCTTGAAGCATAGTCAAATTGCTGATCTCTTACACCTTCACGATAAGTACATGTGAACTTATACGAGGTTATGTGTAGAACTTAAAACGCTTTTAACAAAACCCATTTTCTCATCAACAATGAAAAGTGATTTCATAATCAAATGAATAAAGTATGTAAGAGAAATGAAAGAAATGTTTTACCTAACAAAGAAAAAAAGAACAAACTTTGATGTTTCAAAAATGTCTTTTGAATGTATAAAAGGGGAAAGAAGGAGCATATATCTGTTGGTTCAAGCAAGATCTCGCGGCTCAAGGGCTGCAATTTCTCTCAAGACCTGACTCTTGTCTGCTTCAAACCTCTCGTCCTCTGCCAACAAGATGAACCAAACAACTCATTAAGAAAAGAGGAGAAGGATCATATACAACGCGTAGTGTCATTAGAAAGGACTCTCATACCTTTGTCTGGTTTCAAGTCAGCCAACAATCGCAGAAGCTTGCTTTTGTTTGCCACCAGAATGTTGACTATATCCGCAGGCTTGTTTTGGTTCGCTGCAAACAGCTGCACAACAGATGATGATAATCTCAGTACAATCACGTTGGAACAACATTACAACAAGCAGACAGTCGTCATCATTACGTTCCACTTCTTTAAGATACGAGACTTAATAATACCTTGAAAACATGAAATGCTTCTATCTGGATGCTCTTGCTTGACTCCTGTAATTCATCAAAGAGATTAAGTTTATTTCCCAAACTTTTATCATCAAGAACAAAAGATTTGAGGAGGGTATTCAAATAAAGCGTCATACCCTAAGAAGATTCATGAGAATCCTCAAGTTATCCCTTGAGCTCACATATCTAGTCATCACAGCTGAGTTTGATCGATCCAATAATATATCACCCAACAGCTGTTAACATTTACACAAAAACAAGTACATCAGATTCATCACCCACTAACATTGTTTCAATGTTTGGAGACTTAACGTATTATTCACCCTACCTTAATAGCTTGCCGCCTGGTTATATAGTTACTTGATTCAAGAAGCTTCGAGTTGTAGTCTGCGAAAAACTGCAAAACCACAGAAGTTTGAGAATCATACTCGTCCAAAGCATGAATCATTAATAAAGTTCTGCTTCCACACAAAGATCATAAAATTGTAAGAAAAACTTACCCAATCTTCGTTCTTGGTGAGAAACTCGGCAACAGTAGACTTATGTCTTGTTAGCAGTTCCTATGAAAATACATTTAAGGGTTTGGAGTTATTATCATTTGCATGTTTGACACTCGATATTACCAGCAGGAAAAAGATCCAAGTGAGAACATGCAAGAACCTTAAAAGTAGCAGCAGCATCGGCAGCAATGTCGAAATTAGGAAGCTGTATGTAATCGAAGAACTTCTTCACATGCTCCGACTCCAAAACATATCTGAATCCAAATGAAAGGATCTTATCAATGAACCGATAATTGCTACACAGGTCGCAAAACTAAAGAAAACGAAACGATCTGCTCACTTGGCAACAATCTGATGACGGATGCACTCCCTAAACATAGCACCATAATGCAAAGCCAAGTCCGTATTCTCAAAGCTGACACACAAAACATGGAAAGCTATTATAAATGATATGAAACTAAGAAAACTCTCTTAATCCGGAAACTAAGATAACATGATCAGACCAAAATAGCAGAAACAACTCACCCTTCCATCAAAACATCCATGAGGTCAAGGTTGGCTTCCAGATAATCAGAAGCAATCAACTTTGAATTCACTTGTTGCCTCTGTAGATTTGCAACAAGCTGCGTGGCATCTTTCCTAGTCTAATAATACCAAACAAACAAAGACAAGATTTTTCCCAATTCAATCATACAATATCCCCAATCTAGGTCTCAAAAATGATGTCTTTATTAAAGACTGGATCTTTACCTCTAAGTTAAGCTTAGGGAGACAAGTGATCAGGAGACGTAGAGTATCCTCTCTAAAGAACTCTTGCGTCAATTGAGCACACGCTTCAGCCACAGGCTCGGCCTCGCTGTTTCCATAGAGAATCGACTTCATATCACGGATGTTCCTGCTTAGCTCCGCCATCTACAATCCAAGGCAACAACATACATTCAACAAACAAATCCATAGAGAGAGAGAGATCAAACGACATTGTCGGAAACAATAAAGGAGAGACCTTTTCTTCGCGTTTGGATTCACGGAGGTCAGGCAAAGAGTTGGATCGATCAGCGTAGAGAAAGAGATCACGGGTCTGTCGGACGATGTCAGCAGGAGTCCGAGGCTTGGACTTGAAGAGACCCTTCATCTTCGCACCGCCGTTATCGGATTGATCCGAAGGTTCTCTGGCGAGAGATAAAGAGGTTAGGTTTCCGCTATGGCGCTGCAACGGGAGCCTCCTCGCCGCCGCCGGTGTGGAGGCGTCGCGTGCAGCACCACCTCCCTTTGACACGCACGACCCTATCTTTACTCCCCTTTCTCTCTCTCTCTCCCGTTTTTTAGATTTGGTCAAAAAGTAAAAAAAAAAAAAAACAAAACAAAGGTTTGGTTTTTTTTTATGTTGATTTTGACTGGTGTATCTGTCTGGTTCCTCCTATATCTCCTCTTCTCCTGTCTGCTCTTCTCTCACTTGGGATGTGTATCCATTTTTAGCGTTGTAGGTCTTTGCTGTTAAGAGAAATAAATCTATTTTCTCCCCTGCTTTCTTCCTTCCCTATTGATTGTGATTTACTGATTTTCTAGTCAAGTATTGACAATTTTGTATTATGGTCATTTTTATTAAAAGATTTATCATTAAAATAAATAAAATACTTACGAAATTAAAAATATGTTTTGCTCTCTGAGAAATGTTTATTTGAACTTATCTTTAAAGTTAACTATTAATATATCTTTTCACAAAACTGACATGATTTTTAACTATTTTAACCATAACTAGATTTCGACCCGCACAACCGTGCGGGTGATTATTTTTATTTATATATACATAATTATTTGTTTGAAATAATTAACTATAATATTTAATATATTACAATTTTTTTTTTAATATCACATTTTAACACATAAATTTAATGGTTCATATGCACAAACTTAATTTATTTGTTTAAATTTTTTAGTGATAGGATGTATTAAATCATGTGATACAAAATTTTAAATTGAAAAATCTTATTGATTAGGATCAAAAAATTAATTGAATATTTTTTATGTATGAAAATATAAGATATGTAAGTTTTTATATATGTATTGTAGTCTGTCATCGTATTATATTTTTTTAACATAAATATTTTTTATGTTATGAAAATAAATTTTATTATCTACTAATAATGATATAATTTTATCATATAAAGGTCAATATAATAATCTTATTTTAATATGATTGATTATGATTATAAAATAGATAAAAGTATGCTAATTACAAAAGAAAATATTTACATAAATGTTTAATTAATATATTGTTAACATATTTAGATCAACATAATTTTTTTAATATGATTCATTGTGATTATATAATTGATAAAAATAGGATATAATATTTATTTTTCATTTTATAAACCATAAGTGAATATCTTAGTGTATAATATATTTCAAAATTAATCACGAAATTAGTGAAACTATTTATATATAATTTTAAAAATTAAGTTCTTGTTAAAATATTTTTAATCATATTTTCGAAATTTTTAATATATATTTTAAATGAAAAGATATCAAAATAGATTAAAGATTAAATATATTGTTAATCTTATTTACAAAATCCCTAAAATATTGGGAAGTTGTTGATTTTAGTTAATTAAAATTTTTATGTTAGCTTAAAATAAAGTGTATAGTTTGATATATAATACACATATTTAAAGTTATGATTATCTAAGAGAAGGTCCACTTTCAAATATCACACATTAAAAGAGTCATGACTTCTCTTTTAATATAATAGATTTTTCAATCATCTAACTTTCATTAAAATTAAATTTGATAATTTTTCAATAGCTTAAAATTTTAAGAAAAAAATAAAATATCACAATAAATAAAGGAAAATTACAGAAAGAAGTCTATTTCATCTTTTGTTTCTTTCCTTCCATATTGATTGTAATTTCTAGTCAAATCATGTCAATTTTGTATCATAGTAATTTTAAAGATTTTCTCATTATAAAACATTTTTGTAAGTAAAAGAAAGAAGAAAATGGAGGGTTTTTGAGCATATGTATTTCAAAAAAGTCATCTCATAGTCATTATTCACATAATAGTTTAATTATTTTTAAAGATATATATAATATAAAATTATTTATTAATAATATGTTTTAGTAAAAGTCACATGATTTATAATGAATTCTCTAACAATTATCTTAATTGTTTTATCATTTAAACTTTTATTACAATTAACGTCGATAATTTGACAATAGCCTAAAATTTTGGATTAATAAGATACCCAATAGATTTAGAAAAACATAATTCTCCAGGAAAGAAAGACCTACATAAAAGTAAAACTCACAAACTGAAACAAAAATAAACAGATGTAGGCAAATAAATGAACTAAGATAAATTAATTGCTTCAAAAGATTCAAATGTGGATTACCGAATCGATTTCTAGATTGTTTCTTAAACACATTTGTATACCAAAAGTCAAAGAAGACGATATCGATAAACCAGCACTCGATCGTTGCTTATATCACCACTGTTAAAGATATTCTCGAAGATGACGAGTTCAAAAAAATAAGAGGGACGGTTTTGGGACCGATGATCAAGCTTGGAGAGAGGTCTTTGAAATTATTAGCTAAGATAGTGCACGATGTCTCACCAAAAGCATAAACACAGTGAAGACACACGAAGCCTAGTTCCATTTCTCAATAATAGAATTTCACATGGTCACCGGTTTAAAATGTAGTGGTGAAGTTAAAGAACCACAAGGGAAAACTGGGAGATTTAAGTGGGACTTCCTAAAAGAGCGTAATCATACGGTAAATGACGTGGAGAAGCAGTTCAGAAACACAAGAAAAGATGCTTCTGATGAGCGATTTGTATATGACAATATATGACAATAGTATGCAATTTATATTTTGGTATACACATTTGTATGAAGTAACTTATCACTAATTTTAGATGGTGGGAGGAAAGAGAATAATTTGGTTACACATTAATTGACATGTAGCAGTTTAACAGTCATTTAAAAATAATAATTATAGCATAGAAACATAACAATTATTTAAAAATTAATGAATTCATACACTAATTTTCTTAACTCTAGTGCAGAAAATTTAATGTTTTCATACATATTTTTTATTAGTTCATTTTTAGTTCTTGCATATTTGATTTTTTGTATTAATGGATTGATGTTCTATTCGTGGAACTACTAAATAATATCATTATTGAAAGAAATTGCAAAATTATTAACATTCAAATCAACTAAAATGCACAAATGAGCACGTTTTAGAAATTGAAAGTATTGTACCCTACTGAATTTGGTCATAGTTGAGAAATGTTTATTTGAACTCATCTCCTATGCATTGTTCACATACTACAGTAGTTCAACTATCTTAAATTTTAATTATTAATATATCTTTTAACAAAACTTACAAGTTTTTTACTATTTTTAACGATAATTTTTTTAATCGTCTAACTTTCACTAAAATTAAAATAGATAATTTTTCAATAGCTTTCAGAAAATAAAATATCACAATAAATAAAATAAAATTACAGAAATAAGTCTATTTCACCTTTTGTTTATTTCCTTACATATTGGTTGTGATTTCTAGTCAAATCATGTCAAGCTTATATTGTAGTAATTATAAAGATTTTCTCATTATAAAATGATTTTTTTCATAAATTAAAATAAAAAGAAAATGGAGGTTTTTTGAGAAATATGTATGTCAAAAAGTCATCTCATTGTCATTATTCACATAATGATTTAATAATTTCTAAGGATATATAACATATATATAATATAAAACTAATTATTAATAATATGTTTTAATAAAATTCACATGAATTACAATGAATTCTGTGACAATTATCTTAATTGTTGTATCACCTAAAACTTTTATTACAATTAAAGTCTATAATTTTACAATAGCCTAAAACTTTGATTAATAAGATACCCAAAAGATTTAGGAAAAACATAATTCTTCAGGAAAGAAAGACCTACATAAAAGTTAAACTCACAAACTGAAATAAAAATAAACATATGTAGACAAATAAATGAATTAAGATAAATTAATTGCTTCAAAAGATTCAAATGTGGATTACCGAATTGATTTTCTAGATTTTTTCTTAAACACATTTGCATACCAAAATATAAACTGCATCTACTTTATTAAAAGAGAATCATTTGTTTACACATTAATTGACACATAAAATTTTTACAATCATTTAAAATAAGAATGTTAGCGTAGCAACATAACAATCATTTAAAAATTAATATGTTCGTATACTAATTATTTTAACTCCAGTGAAGAAAATTTAATGTGTCCAAACACTATTTTTTGTTATCAGTTCATTTTTAAGTTCTTTTTTTTCATTTTTTTTTCATTTTTAAGTTCTTGCATATTTAATTGTTGTATTTATGAATTGATGTTCTCTCCGTGAAACTATTAAATAATATTATTGTCGAAAGAAAAAAAATACAAAATCATTAACACTCATATCAACTAAAATGTTGGAATGAGCACATTTTTGAAATTAAAGGTATATTGTATCCTACCGAATTTGGTCATGGTTGAGGTTGAGGCTTCTGTACACGAAAGCAAAAAAAATAATTGTGATTAATTCATAAATGTGGTTAATTATGAATTAAGGAAACTGGGGGGGGGGGGGGGAGAATACCACACAAAGTTGAACATTTTGTTTTGTCAAGTATTAATTTTATTTACAGAGTTTTCATACCAGACTAAGAATTAAACACATAATCAAATTACTAAAAAAATCAAAAATCAGAAAATCTTTAAAAGGAAAGAAAATTTGTGAAATAGATTGAAAAACAGAATTCATGTACCGAGTGAAAATATTACATTATTTTCTATGCAACCCTGACCCCCTTTCACTCGAGTGTATCAAGTTTTTATTATATTTACTAAGAGCTCTTTTATAGAAAGTACACATTATTAATTATTAGTTATATACTACGTCAATTTATCCAAACATAAATCCAATTGCCTAATAAATATTAACATGGCGTTCACAATTTTTTATTGGTATTCTTAAAGTATAGTCCAATAATTATATATGTAAAATTACATCTATTTTATTTTGCTTTATATTAGTAGAAAAATAAGTTTGTATAAAATATATGAATCCTATGAAACAAACCAAACTTGATTTGAAGGTGATACTAAACACATATTAAAACTGATTAAGTACTCAAATATATCTAAACTTTTAGTATCTGGATAACCAGATCCAAATGTGATCAAAACTAAAGTATTTTGGATATCAAATATATCTAAATCACAACTATATACTTAAATTTATTAACTATTTTTAATTTTATATCTATCATATATTCCAAAATATGAAAATATCTACAATTATCAAATTAGCCACAAGTAAATATCTAAAAAGTTACAAAAATGTTCAAAATACTAAAAATATCTATTTGTTCTACATCCAAATATGTAAATTGAACTATTTTATGTAAGTTTAAATATATAGTCTTACATTATTCAAATTTTATGTTTATATTATTTTTATTTTCAGATTTTGAGAACTTACGAATATGTTTTTGTTAAAAAGTTACATAACTAAGATAGGTATATGAACTCGAATCCAAACCAAACGCACCATGATTCAACCAAATTCAAACTGAAATTTGTACATATCTGAAAAAGCATTATTCTGAAATATGAATATGTCTTGTTATTTCTTCCATATAAATATGCCTCTCTTAATAGAAGGGTTGATTTCCAGTAGTTTTTGTTATTGTAGAATATCATCTAGATTTTTATCCCATAATTTTAAACATAACAATTAGATTAGGAGGAAATTTCAGTACCTTAGAAAGATGGAGTTATTTCTACAACTCTTGTCGCTTTTTGGGAGAATCAATTTTGGCCTTCTACACCATTTACAAAGCATCTCTGAGTTTTGATCAATGTTACATTGATGTTCAAATGAAAATGGCATTGTTCCAGTCTTCCAGAGCAGGGGTGGAGCTACACAGCAAAGACGAGGATCAGCTGACCCCACTTATTATTTAAAAATTAGTGTTTATCTTTAATCAAAAAATTCATGATCCAGTAAATAGTTTTGGTTGACCCTATAAAATAAAAGTGAACAGTTGTTAAAGCTTAATTAATTAGCTAATTAGACAATTGGATTTATGTTTTTAATTTGATTTTGGGCTCACTGTCACTTTAACCATTTAAATACAATGATAAATAGACTATAATTTTGTGGGCAGTAGATGATTGATTATTAACTAATTATTACCAAAAAAAACATAAAAACAAATATCAAAACATTGTAAACCTCTTCTATTATTTTAACTGTTTTCGGTAAAAAAGGATTAAACACTTTATATATTCAAGTTGTATTTAGTAAAAAAAAAATTTACTTCTAGCATTTTAGATATCGTTTTGAATTTTATTAAATTATGAAAAATCATTTAATAATTGACCTATTCCATGAATTTGATTAATGAGGTTATTTAAGTTGACTGTCTTTTCTCATGAAATTTTTTGTTCTAAAATTATAGAACTTATAAAGTTATTTTTTATTTATATATTGCTATTAAATTTTTAAAATTTATAATATCAATTATGGAAAAAATATTTTGTGTTACAAAACTTTTTAAATGATATATAAAAATAGATTAAACCATAGAAAGATACTTTTCAATGAAATATATTTATATAAGTATTTTGGTAATTGTTAAACAATTATGTATACATATATTTGACCCCGGTAAAAAAAACATTGCCGCTCCGCCACTGTTCCAGAGTGATCATCATTGATTGAGTTTTATAAGATTGGTGGAAGAAGAATGCCATGCTTTTATGGAAAATCTGGAAGAACCGGGAAGAATCATTTCCACACAGCGGTGTTTGGATCAAATCAGGATCAATGCAAAAGCTATATCATTAAATATGTTGATACATATTAATTGGTATCAATAAGTGTTTACAGAAGCAATGAGCTAGAACTATGTGATTTGGAGATTTTAAAATGTATACAAAGAGAGCATACTTTTCATATACTAGTAGGATGGTATATCATTTCAATAAATGGTGATAACAGTTTACAGAAAAAATAATCTTGACTTGATTGAACTAATATTCATATTTAGCTGGCAAAAAAACTACACATGTCCCTAAATCATTTTGGTATATGTAAACTGATGCAGATAGGGGGGTTGAACGGTCGATCTTAGAATTTAGGGTTCTTCGAGACATGTTCTTGGATCGATTAAGGGTTTCTTTCGATAGCTCCTTAAGACCAACTTCCTGTTTTTGATGAATTTAATCAAATCAATAACAAGGCATCTCAAAGAAGATGAATTGAATCAAATCTCTTTCAAGGTATAAAGCAAACGCTCGTTTATTAATTATCAAAGTCTGAATACAAAGTTAAGCCTAGACGGCTATATATAAGAAAGCCATAAAAATCCTAAAACAATAATAGTAGTTATAATTATCTAAATCTTTAATAAATAAATAATAAAATATTTGGAAATATTCCAAATAAAGCAAACGCTCGTTTATTAATTATTAAAGTCTGAATACAAAGTTAAGCCTAGACGACTATATATAAGAAAACCATAAAAATCCTAAAACAATAATAGTAATTATCTAAATCTTTAATAAATAAATAATAAAATATTTGGAAATATTCCAAATATTTATCTGCATCATAAACTCAATAACAAAAAGATATCACCAATGGGCACCTTGCTTGTGTCCATAGAAGTAGGTAGTTCGATAAAGGCAAACCAATAAAGATTGTGAAGAAGAGGTGGAGACCCCACCCATCATAGCAACATGAAAATATCCATGCGATCTATTATGTCCATACTTGTCACGTGGATGCTTCTTAGATTAAACATGGACAAGTTAAAAGATTGGAATGGTTTGATAACTGTAACATGGGATTCCACATGCGAGAGACTGGAGGATGCAACAGAATCTATCGATATTTCACAGAGAACTGGAAGAACTTATGTGCGCCGTGAGCAGCCTGAGCGAAAGAATGATGTCTTCAATAAGATTTAAGACGAGTGCTGATTTACTGAAGATGGTCAAGGATCCAACGACTTGGTTGGCCTTTAAAACTGACCTAGATTTCTTCAACATGCTTAGAAACAATTTGTATTCTTTAGATTATATCTCATCCTTTGTAATATAAACAATCGTGCCCATTTATAATTATCTTATCCCCAGATCCAGGTCTGATAATTATTGGCCTAAAAATAAAAAATAAAAAAAAAATAATTTAGTCTATCTTCAAAGAATAGACCTGTGTAGTGGACCAAAAGACAAATGACATGTTGGCTTTACGCCTTCAACACTTCCCCCTCACATGTTCACTTGCGTCTCCTTGTAACTTTTACAGAAATGGTACCAAATAAATTAATTTAGTGATACCATCTCTCAACGGTCTCGTGACCCCATAATCTATATAGCAGATTAGCCGGCATATTTAGCGGAAGTGTCGACCGACACTTGTTTAATCAATTATACTAACATTTCTTCATCTGCATCACACTCTTCCTTTACCATAACAACATGAAACTTGAAAACCAGATAGTAATACATAAACTGACTTTATTTCCTTTTGTTTTGCTGTTTTATAAGATTTGTTACATGGAAATCTCAGAGATAAACGCCATTAGACGGTGGGCTTGAAAGAAGTGAGATTCATCGAATTCAGCCACGGTTTCTCCCATACAATCGCCTCGTACTTCTCGCTCGCACCAGCGCCAGCAACTCCCACGCCGTCATTCACCGTCACAATAAGCCGGTAATTAGTACCTGTGACTACCTGAGACTCACCGCTAACAACTGCCATGAACTTGAGTCCTAATTTGCTCTGTTTATCGTACTCATAGACGGCGAATACGCCGATATCTACGACATGAGGGTCCTTAACATTGCTGATGGGACTCCAACCTCCGATACGCGCCACCGCAAATGCGTGGAGAGGCAGGAAAACGAGAGAGAGGAGAAGAAGGAAAAATGCTTTGTTATTCATTTCTGTTGTGTTTCCTTTTTGCTCGAAATTGTCATGGCAAGAGGGGTTTAGGGTTCTTTATTTATACTTATAGTAGTGGCTTGCCACTTGATGTGAAGCAGACTCATAACACTAGAGGCTAGCCACTTGACGTGAAGCAGACTCAATCAAATTAAGTGTTATATTAAATATTAATCTTTTTAACTTTTAATTTATTGTTCTACCTTTTTTTTGTAATTAATCACATTTATCTATCAGTATCTTCAATCATAAATCACACTGGCTTACCATCTCGAGTGATGGTTTGACCATTCATCGATAAATTACTCATCCCATGATATATGATGATTTGAAATCAAATGTGTTTTTATGACTAAAATATTAAAATTGGAAAAACAACAATGAAGATATTTTAAAATTAATTTTACATCGTATGAGGGTTTCCCCAAGCTTATGGATTTTTTTTGACATTATATAATACATTTTATACATGTCCCTTTTTGGAATACATCCTAAGTATAGACAAATACAGGATATAGAGTAAGGAGTACCACTCTTCTTTTTGGACAAACAAATTCTTTTTATAGATAGAACCCTCAATCTCCAACAAAGGAGGACGCAGTACATAAGGATAAGCTGGACTTTGCAAGGAAAACATCTGCTTTCAAAGCAGTCTTCGAAACTACACCATCTGCTACCATTGTAGCGGTGCTAAAACGGTTGAACACAAAACCGTCATGCAAGGGAACTTCAGCAGCTATTGATGACGGCCTATCTATAATAGATGTGACCGCAAATCCAACACCGAAGAAGATCGTCTTCCCTGCAATAACAGGGTTCCCACCAGAAAGGGAATATGATAGCACGTAACTCTCCATAAAGGAGAAGGCAACGAAAGCCCAACCACAAACCGGGCACACCATTAGCGAAAGCATTGCAAAAAAGTATCAATGAGAATGTGAACAAATGCGTATTACAACTACTTTTTAAAGATCTAAAGCCTTTATCCACCTCAGGTATAACTTATACCGTATAAGGAACCAACAATCTGAAAGACTTGTGGTATGGTCCGTATGGAGGAGGCAACGAGTCAAGAAATAAACCTGGTAACTTCAGAACAAGGACTGCATACTGATACTGCGGTAAAGATTAAGAAACTTATTACCATTTAATTAATAAATTTAACCAATTATTAGGAAAATTTAACTTTATTATTTATTTGGTTAGTCACACAATATCTAATAATAAAAAGTTGCATTGGAAATTGGAATATGAAAATAACTTATATTTTGAAACTAAAAAAATTGTCTAAAACTATACAACATGAAACAGAGGGAATATAAATAACGATGATCATGTTAATTAATAATTTATAACACAACTATATAGCAAATGACAAATAAAGAACATAAATGAGTAACAGACAAAAGTAATACAAACAAGCAGGACATACAATTGTTGATGTAAACAAGGCACGACCGTTTTCTTTCTCCTTTCTTGTGTTTGTAGAAACCCGAAAACAGAAGCCATGATGGACAGTGATGTAACAGAATCATTAACGAGTAGGACCATGAATAACTTGACACTAGACTGTTACGAGTTTTTTGCAATACACATAGTTATATTTAAATAACTGTTCTCAATATAATATATACACAAGAAAGAGAAAAAATACCAAACTTACCGGTACGTTGTAAGCACAAAAGAAACCAATCGTACCGGAAACTATAATCTAGCAGGTTACAAAAATGGGCCGGTTTGTTGACGTACCACATTTAAATTTCCCTGGTGCGACTGACATATCCTAAAATATGCTGCCCCACTTGTAAGAATATAGTACAATGAATCAATGGTGTCTGTAGTCTCGTGCTTCAGCCCACGGACTCATCCTTTTGTTGCAAAAACGTAAGCCCCTGTCATGCAACATATAGATAAGCAACTATTTTTCAAACTGTATTATAAAGAAGGTGACCATGATCGTAAAAGTTAACTATACCAAGGGTTGGCATCAAGACAGAGAGAAAGGCGGTTCCTGCGATCTTTAGAGGCAACCCTGTTTTAATCATGTCTTTGATCTCAATATGTCCTGTCGTGAACCCTACGACGTTAGAGGGTGTTCCCGTGGGTAGCAAGAAAGCAAACTGAGCTCCAATGGCACCAGGGACCATCAGAAGCAGAGGATGGACACGCATTGTCTTTGCAATTTCAATGAGTAAAGGAACCAACAATGTAGTGGTGGCGTTGTTTGAGGTGAACTCAGTGATGGTAGCAGCGATGAGGCAAACGGTTGGAGCAATGGCCCAATAAGGAGCCGTTTCGAGAAAGACCAGACCTTTAGATAGGACTTCAGCTAAGCCACTGGAGCGTACTCCATCAGCTATAGCGAAACCAGCTCCTAATAATAACACAATGTTCCACGGGAGTTTCTTGCATTTGCCCCAATCCATTAGCTTCTCTCCTTTTTTAATTTTGTTTGGGATTATAAACAGCAACGTAGCCATCATCACACTCACCGTTCCATCCCCGGCCCGGCCATGGAAGAGGCTACCCCAGCCGGGGATATCTTGGGTTATATTTCTTGTCATCCACAACAATACCAACCCACCAAACACAGACAGAACCATCTTTTCAGCAAAACTCATTGGTCCTAACATCTCAAGCTCTCTACAAAGATGAGATTTATGAAGATAAGGAGAGAGAGCTTTCCCTGATCCTTTAGGACAATACAACACACATAGAATACCCCAAAGCACCAGGAATATGCACAAAGCTAACGGGAAACCGAAGAAGAACCATTGGCTGAAACTGATTGCATTACTCTCCGGGAAATAGCTTTTCCACATTCCGACAAGAATCAGATTCACACCTGTTCCTGTCAGTGTGCTCATTCCACCAATTGCAGCCGAGTATATCACACCGAGCACCACCGCCTTGCAAAACTTCCCCACCGCCGGATGCACCATTTCTGAAGAAGAGGGCAGTCTTTGAAGTATCCCAGTAGCGACTGGCATCATCATGACGGTAGCCGCCACGTTGTGCATCCACATACTCACGAACGCCGTCGTTGCGCAGATGCCAAGAAGTAGCAGTGGCGCGTTTAGCGGCTCCACGCAGAACACCATAGTTATCTTTACGAATAATTAAAAATATTCATTGTCAGTGTGGTGTTTTAAACACTCTTCATATTTCCATCTTAAAAATTCCTAACACTTATTTTTTATATGTTGAATTTATCAGACGTACCATGTAGAACAAAGTTTATATAGACATTTGTTGAATACATCTACAATTATCTGCATCCCATCCTAACACTTATTTTTTATATGTTGAATTTATCAGACGTACCATGTAGAACGAAGTTTATATAGACATTTGTTGAATACTATTAGAGCTGGTGAAGATCATAGCGAGCTCGATGGAGAAGACGAGAGAGAGAGAGATTTCGAAAGAGAAGCTCAAAAATGTATTATTACTCTGTTAGTTGTAACCGTATACAACAGTTTCTATATATATACAATGTACTAAACCGGTTTTAATCATATTTACATAACCGGTGGTTTAATCACTCTAATACCCCCCCCTCAAGATGGAATGAACAATCTGTGAATACCCATCTTGGACATCAAGGTCTTGAACACATTCGGCTGAACAGGTTTAGTAAACAAGTCAGCCAATTGATGCTCTGACTTGACGTGCATCGTCCTCAAGAAACCACTCTGTAATCTCTCCCTTACCACATGACAATCGTTCTCAATGTGCTTGGTACGTTCGTGGAAAACAGGGTTAGAGGCAATGTGTAATGCCGAGACATTATCACAGTATAGAGTAGCTGGACCTGAAGGGGAGCTGTGAAGAGATTGGAGCAGTGAAGATAGCCAAATCAGTTCACACGTTGCGTCAGCCATTGCACGATACTCAGCCTCCGAGCTGCTACGAGAGACCGTTGGTTGCTTCTTTGAACGCCATGATATCAATGAGTCTCCAAGAAACATGCAATAGCCAGTGATAGAACGTCTCGTATCAGGGCAAGTCGACCAGTCTGCATCACTAAATGCAGTCAACTGCAAATCAGACTGAGCAGGATAAAATAATCCTTGAGCTGGATCGTTCTTCAAATACCGAAGCACACGATATGCTGCATTAAGATGATCAGTGCGAGGAACCGCCATAAATTGACTCAACTTATGTACAGCATAGGTGATGTCAGGTCGAGTGTGAGTGAGGTAAAGAAGACGTCCAACTATCTTCCTGTATATAGATGCATCAGGAAGAACTGTACCAGATGACTCAGATAGCTTCAGATTAGGTGCCATGGGGACTGTGACTGGCTTGCATCCAAGATAGCCCGCATCTTGAAGTAACTCCAGTGTATATTTACGCTGATTGATCGAGATCCCAGTGGAATTTCTAGCTATCTCAAATCCCAAGAAGTACTTTGCAGGACCAAGATCACGCAGCTTGAAGGCAGCCTGTAGCACATCTTTGAAGTGTGATAGAGCCGCTTCATCATTCCCCACGAGTAATATGTCATCAACATATATCAAAGCAGCCACAAAAAGAGTCGAGGTATGTTTGACAAACAAGGAATGATCAGCATGCGTTTGGACAAAACCTTCACCGAAGAAGACTGCAGAGAGTTTCTGATTCCATTGACGAGAGGCTTGTTTGAGTCCATACAAAGATTTATGAAGACGACAAACAGAGCCTGGAGCTACTGTCTTTCCTGTGAGTTCCTCATACCCCTGTGGAATCGTCATATAGATTTCTTCATCCAAGTCGCCATTGAGAAATGCATTACTGATATCTAGCTGCAGAGTAAACAGGTTCTTTGCTGCAGTTAGACTCAGAAGAAGGCGAAAGGTACCAAGCTTAGCCACAGGACTAAACGTATCGATATAGTCCAAGCCTTCAAGTTGGGTATATCCTTTAGCAACCAAGCGAGACTTCGGACGCTCTACCGTTCCATCAGGATTATACTTGTATGTATTAACCCATTTACAACCAACAGGGTGTTTTCCCTTAGGCAGTGGACAAATAGACCAAGTTCCAGTGTTCTCGAGAGAATCCATCTCAGTTTTCATAGAGCCCTTAAACACCTCAGAACGGATAGCCTCGTGAAAAGTTTTAGGTGCAAATGAAGTGGTGAGATTGAGGAGAAAATTCTTATGAGCAAGGGACACATTATCATAAGACAGGAAAGCAGAGATCGGATATGAAGTAGTATGAGATGAAAGCGGAGGAAGGACAGACTTGTTTAACAAGTAACAATGGTATTGATCTAAGTAAGCAGGAAGTTTAGTTTGTCGACGAGTACGAGTATTAGAAACAAGATCAGAAGACGATAAAGGCACAGATTCAGAAGAAACAGGTTCAGTATTATCATGATTATAACATGAAGAATCAGACGGAATTGAATCACCAAGATCAAAGAAAGCAGGGAATGGAGAATCAGGAACAGGAAGTGGCAAGACATGTTGACCAAAGATATCAGAAGCAGAAGAAGCAGGAAAGTTTTCAGAAAATGGAAAAGAATTTTCATGAAAAACCACATTTCGAGAAATGGAAATCTTGTTTGTATGCAAATCAAGAATTTTATATCCTTTATAACCCTGAGGGTAACCAAGAAATACACAGGGAGAAGCACGCGGAGAGAACTTATTTCGATCCTTAAGAAGAGTAGAGGTGAAGCATAAGCAACCAAAAACTCTCAAATGATCATAACGAGGAACATGAGATGTAAGCAATTCATAAGGAGTCTTGTTGTCAAGAACAGGAGACGGAATCCGATTGATCAAATAGACAGCAGTTTGCACACAATCACCCCAATGAATAAGAGGAACATTAGACTGAAACATGAGTGAGCGAGCAACATTTAGAATATGTTGATGTTTTCTCTCCACAACTGAATTTTGTTGTGGAGTATAAGCACAAGAAAAATAGTGAATGATGCCATGAGCTTTCAGTAACGAAGTGAATGACAATTCTGGAGCATTATCAGACCTAATAGATTTCACTTTAGCATTGTATTGTGTAGAGACATAAGCTAGAAATTCAGGAAAAACAGTTTGCACAGAACTTTTATTCTTCAAAAGGTAAAGCCAAGTAACACGAGTGCAGTCATCAACAATGGTGAAAAAGTACTTATATTCATCTATAGTAGGTACTTGGAAAGGACCCCATACATCAAGATGTAACAAATCAAAAGGAGCTCTTGAAAGATTATTTGAAGATTGAAAAGGTAATCGCTTTTGTTTAGCCAATGGGCAAATTTTACAGATATGATCAGAAGGAAGTTTACAAGAATGAATATCTAAAGTTTTTGCAAGCTGTTGAATCTTGTTGTATGATGGATGACCTAACCGTTGATGCCAGATATCAGGAGAAACATGTGTATGCTTATGAGTTTGAGCAATGGTATTAAGAACCGGAATAGAAGACTCCAAAACATAGAGATTTTGATGTAGACTACCCTTCCCAATCATGGAGCCCTGAGTATGCTCCTGTAATATAGGAATGGGATTAAAAGGAAAAATGTAACATGAATCCGAGGAAAACAAAACCGAGATGCAAGTGTTAGCAGTCAAAGCACTAATGCTTAAGAGGTTAAATTTGAAATTCGGAACAAATAGCACAGAATACAATGTCAATGTATCAGAAAGAACAACAGTTCCACAGAGAGTAACAGCAATACGAGTACTATCAGGCAATGTGACAAAAGTATTAGTAATCAAACGAGTATTGGTAAAGCGAGACAATTCAGAGCAAACATGACAACTAGCACCAGTATCAATAACCCAAGACGGAGCATAGAGACTAAGACTATCATTAATACCAGCAGAAGAAACATAATGTGTACCTTGCTCAAAAGTATTTGAAGATGTGTGTGGAATGAGATGAGGTTGTGGTTTAATCACAGAGACTGATCCGTCCGAGAGAGTAAGAGTACTACCTGAAACCTGAGACAGGTTATCTCCAACTGGTTTAGTGTTCAAAACACTGAGAAGCCTCTGAATTTGATCTGTTGTCACTGAGCCAAGATGAACACCATGTTGATCATGCATAGAAATACAACTCGCATCCTGTGTAACGATATTGAGTGGTTGCAGAGACTTTGATTGAGACGTCATCTGCTGGGGCTGCTGATTCTGAGAAGGCAGCTGAGACTGAGCATTCTTGTTGCCAGCAGGAGGAATCTTGTATCCAGGAGGATAGCCGTGCAACTTGTAGCAACGATTCACCGTATGACCAAGAAGTCCACAATGAGAACAGACTGGGCGAGATTTCTGTCTGTTATATCCTCCAGAGTAAGCAGCCACAAGAGAGTCCGAAGGAGCAGACGTCTGAGAAGTTTGGAATACCACACTGCTAGTTGACTTCATTGAACGTTGACGTTCTTCCTGAGAGCAGAGATTGAAGACCTTTGAAAGAGTTGGCTTAGGCTCCATCATCAAGATCTGACCTCTTGTCGCCGTAAAAGAATCATTCAATCCCATCAGGAACTTCAAGACACGATCTTGTTCATCACGTTGAGCGATATTCTTGCTACTAGCACACTCAGGATTACCACAGCAACACACATACGGACTCTCATGATTCTTCAATTCTTCCCAAAGCTGCTTCAACTTAGTATAGTAATCACTAACGCTTTGTGAACCTTGAACCTCAGCATATAGTTGCTGCTTGATATCACTGATACGCGGACCGTCGCTTTGCTTGAATTGATCATGAATGTCAAGCCACATTTGACGCGCAGTATCAAGATACATGATGCTCTTGGCGATCGGTTTCTCCACAGCGTTAACCAACCAAGTACATAAGATGTTGTTGCAGCGAGTCCAAGAAGCAAAATCAGGATGAGTCCGATCAATCTCAGGATATGATCCATCAACAAAGACTGCCTTATTCCTAGCACCTAAGGCCATAAGCATTGATCGACGCCAGCTATTAAAGTTCCCTAGACCACTAAGCTTCTCAGAGACAAGAGTAATACCAGCATGATCCGCCGTATGAACGTATAACGGATTCGCATGAGGATCCGTAAGAGAAGGCGTGCCGGTGTGAAGCGAAGGATCGGGAACAGATTCTGGATTCGCCATGATTCAATCGAGCAAGAAAGTAGATTCGCGGCAAAGAGAACGCAAATCCAAGGTCAATAAAGAGAAAGAATCAAAGAAAGAAAGACGATTTTAGCTGATAGCTGAAAGAAAACGAAGATTTGGGAACAGAGTTGCTCAATGAGCTCAAAAACTCTCGGATTATACGCAATGCTCATCACCAGAACGAAATCGAGCTAAGATCGAAGCGGAAACGAAGATCAGAGAGGCTCTGATACCATATTAGAGCTGGTGAAGATCATAGCGAGCTCGATGGAGAAGACGAGAGAGAGAGAGATTTCGAAAGAGAAGCTCAAAAATGTATTATTACTCTGTTAGTTGTAACCGTATACAACAGTTTCTATATATATACAATGTACTAAACCGGTTTTAATCATATTTACATAACCGGTGGTTTAATCACTCTAATAAATACATCTACAATTATCTGCATCCCATCCTTTATATATATATATATATATATATAAATAAATAAACCACTGCCGTTTAATTTAATAAGTAGGGATTCAGTTGAAAGTTCTCCACATAATGATCAAAGATTCAAAGTTGTAATCAACTCATTCGTGGACCCACGCAAAATAATCTGATTAGTTAAATACTACTAGTATAGATTAAGATTCAAAGTTGTAATCAACTCATTGGTGGACCCACGCAAAATCATCTGATTACTAGGACCAGAGTCCCTAGACACGAGTACATGGCTCATCCAGATTGTACCACCTTAAAATAATCAAAATATATGAAACCATATATTTTTTTTCTTTTTCTAACACATGAAAAGGTGAATCTACCATTTAAAAACGATGCTTAAGAAAACTAAAAAGGACAAAAAAAATATTCCATGAAGATATGAGAGAAAAAGATAAAGAAAACAAAGAGATAAAACAACTCACGTTAAGGGCGAGACGACGATGGATATTGTAGTGTTCGACGGCGAGAGCGAGGATAAAGCTGCCCAGGACAAGGGCGATGACGTCGTCCATGTAAGAACTCGCCACGTCATCCGCCGACGTGATTCCGAAGAGAGGGAATAGAAAAAGCGGCGACATGGAGGTGATGGGCATCGGAACGGCCTCCGTCAACCACCACTCGAATATCCACACAAGAACGCCGAGCATGTTCCTCGCCCTCGTCGTGTCCTCTCCGCCGAGCCGTGCGCATAGACACACGACGGCGCAAAGAAGAGGACCAAGAGCGATGTAACAATTATTAGGCGCGAATATTGTCCGGAGATGTTGCACCACCGTTTTGTTTTCTGACGGCTCGTCATTATTGACGACCGGTAAGAGCGGAGATTTCATATTGTCGGAGTCTACGACGGAGACATGATCACCGTTCATTGTGCTAACTCCGTCTTTAGAGGAATGAGATAGAAGAAATAGATAAATGTAAGAAAGGAAGGAGCCTTTTTATAATCAATTTATTTAATTTTTATAATGTGTTCGGCAAAAAAAACGTATGTATGTAGGTTTATATTATATAATTAATTTGTGTGGTCATTTTAGCATGGTGTTCGGTTTGTTTTTTTTCATGTAAAATATTGTTCATGAAATAAAATTTACATGAAATAAAAATGTTTTCCAACGTGTATATACCAATAATGAAAGGAGACGGTGTTATTTCGTGGAAGACAAAATCGTATTATTGGATAATGGGTAAATACGAAGAAAGGTCGTTTATTTTGAAGTGAATATGATTGATGTCTTTTCAAGTTATATAAGGAAGTTAGTTTTTTAAATGTTTTTTTCTGTACTATATATAATATATCATGGACCCATAAATGATGGGGACTAACGTATTTACAAGTGGCCAACTGTGATGGCTTGTAAAATCTGGAATCTGATGACCCAAAAGAACAGTATAGATTAAGATTACAAGTAAGCATGACAATTTTTTTGCTATTTAATCATAATTATACTGATATAGGAAAATAAAGAATCAATTCAAAGAGTTGCGGGTAAACTTTGTTGTAGTTTCTTGATTCAACATTCGTAGTCTCTTTTATTATAAAATATCCACGATATGAAAGTAATTTTAACAATAATAGGTGCGAAGCAAATAATGTTGTAATTTTAATTGTGAAGAGGTTATGAAAATGTATACAAACTAACAAAGGAGGGAGAAGGAAGAGCCAAACAGTTGGCAAGAGTCGAGGTAGAGTAGTAGGACACGTTAAGAAGTGCAGCCTTTGGTAATCCGCCAGAGCCCAACTTCCCTGGTTCATACCTTCCTCTTTCTTGTCCTTTTTCTTCAGTTTTTTGTAGTTACTAAATAAGATAATAGATAACGAAAAATTTTGGGTCAAATATTCATATGTTAGAACTTAGAATCATTGAAGGGTAAGACATATTTTTCTTTGTCTATTAATTCTGCCTAAGAGATATATTATTCACTCGGTCTTAAAAGTATACATACATGTATGTATATTATATTAGGTATGATGAGTTTTGCTATATCCATTAGTCCAACAAGATGAAGACTTAAGAATTATTCCTGATTTCATATATAAGTGTATAACATGATGAGTACTCTTGTGGGTGATAACCATTTTAACATACATATCTTAATATTTTTCAAAAATAATAATTTAGGGACCACCAAACCTCAATATATATATTAGTTATAAAAATTTGAAGGTAAAAACGAATGTTTCATCCGGTGTAGACCGGCTTTGATAATGAGAGAGGGGTGTGTCGGACGAATAATAATGATTTAGTTTTGTCGAGGTCCAAACAATCATGGAGAAGAAGGGCAAGAATGAAGATAACACGTAGTCAGATCAGATTAATGATGTAAGGATGAAACAATTAAGACTCAAATGGAATACTATTTGAAAGATCGAAAGAGATCAAAACTAATGAGTAAATGACTCATGTGACCTGTCTTCGATTCCACCTCTTAATGGTCAAATATATGAATGATATATCTTCAAACTAGGTTTAGTCAGCTGAGGTGTAGAATATTAGTGGTCTCCAAACGTAACCCCTCAAGTTTGTTGTCACAATTAGACTTGTATTTGTTCAAGCCAAATCCAACTCATTATCCCACACTAAAAACATTTCAAATTATACTATTATATATGTTTGAAGTCTACTTTCTATGTATAATATAAAGGCTGTCACACTATTCGTTCACGAAATGAAGTTTTACCCGTACGTTATTTGTTTGATTATATAGGCGGAATACAAATTGCCTTTCCTAACCAACTTGTCGTGATGAGTTTTGATAGATAAATGATCAGAGGAAATGAATACAGAGGCCTAAATAAACGAACGTAATGCGTATAAGACATGAAATCATACCAAAAGGAGGAATTAAAAGACCTAATACGTAGTGATTAATACCATTTTTCGATTTCTTTGGAAAATACGAAACGGTGATATACTAGTTCAAGTCCTTAATGCTCCCCACTCACCCATGCCACACTCACTAACTTTCTACTTCTGTACTTTCCTTTTTCTTTGGCTATTGTTTGGAGTCATACGAGGCTAAAGCTTAGTATGACACATGTCGTTACTGCTTTGTGTTCACTTGTGTAGACACAACCGAACAGAATTTTAGATTTATTGAAAACATGTCTTATTACTCTTATGAATCACCCAAATGGTCACTGTCAATTACAGAGACAGCACATATGAATAAAAACGCAAGTCTCTTTTATTCGTTTGTCTTCACGTTCTGAGCAGGAAATTAAAACATTTTTGAAGAACAAAGCAGTTGAGAAAACAAAGCTCGAGTTTTGATTGAGTAGATCACTTGATAGGATCTCTTCTACGGCTCTCCTCCAAGCTCCACTCTCAGGTTATCATACGGATACACTCGGGGTGTCTGCAGCGACAACATAGTAAAGGATGATCACTAAATGGAAAAACAGTATCACAATGATAAAAAAAAAAAAAACACGGGGAGAGAGATGACATGTCAGAGAACAATAGTAGCAGTTGATCTCACGTCTAGACACAAGAAGACAGATAGAATATTCTTTAGCCCTAGTGTGCTGTTCAACTTCTATAGCCTTTGATACAACTTTTATGATCGTGAGCCAGTGGCCACTAAGAGAACTGAACCATTGATTATAACTGCTAAAACTCTTAACTAGAGGCTTCGGTACTCTTAACTACAGCTTAAGCATGTACAAGAGTTCCCTATTCTGTTAACTGAATAGTCTTTGGTTAATAAGACTATTCCAATTATATTGTTTCATATTATATACACAGCGGAGAAGACAATATTGTTTAATGAAACGAATTCAGAGTAGCAGAGGGTAACATTTATAGCAAAATCATGATTATCTGCTGCGTATATACATACTCAACATTATACCACAAAAGCACACTCAAGGAACCACAACGAAAGCATTTGCGTAATGAGAACAAGATAAACTACATATAGGAAGTTGAAAACTTTTCACTTACAAAAGGAACTTTTGAAGCTTTATCGTTCAAGACAGCGAGCATACCAAGAGCCGCAAAGAAGCCTAGACCCCCACACAACCATCCCAATGCTTCATACTGTTTCATTCACATCCAATGATTAATCACTAAATACACAATTGAATTTCAAGCCAATTCGAAAAAAAACCCTAAACCAACCTTCCCGACGGTATCAGCGATCCGATCGATGCAAGGCTCTGGAAACGCAGTCCCGTTGTCCCACATCAGCTCGTCGTTAACCGATAGCTGAGAGACGCAATCAGACGGAAAGAGTCTCAAAAACCGAAACGAATTTTAGGAGAATCTAATAAGGAGAGATTTGACTGACTCACAGGCTTATCGGGGACGATGTGTTTGCCGACGGGGAGACCCATCCCGGCGCGCTGACGGAGAGAGGAGGCGGCGGATCGGGCAACGATGCCGTTTCCACCCATGATTCGTGAGGCCACTCCGCTCAATCTTCCTGCCATTTTCGCTTTCTCTCGATCCTTTCGTTGTTTCAGGTTTCTCTTCTGTTCTCAGGGGATCCAAAATCAATCTATCGATTTAGAGGACACCGCAAACGACGTCGTTGTAAAAGCTAACCATTTAGTTCTGCCAGAATACTATTCATAACCTCATTACTACTATTGAACTTATTCTTTACAAACTAACTCTTAAACTTTTATATAATTTTACTTTATAATCTAAAAGATTAATTATTTGTGTTTTATACTTTACCAAAATTAATAGTACTTTCATTAATACAATTATAAGGTCATATAAATCACTGTTTATATTTTTAGAAACTAAAGTTATGTATAATATAAGGATTTAGTTCAAATCGAAATTGTAGTTGGGTAAATTTGCAAGTTTTTAAAATACATAGCGTTATTAAAATTACTAAGTATTAATGATTGAATATATTTAAAATATTCTATTTTGAGAGCAAAAGAAAAAGAAAGTAACCCTTGGATCAAAACTCAAATTTATTTTGAGTTTACATCATTTTGAGGGAGAAAATGAGGGTAATTATTAGAACAAAACATCATTTTGAGAAAAAAAAATTGATTTCAATCATTAGAGATGCCAAAAGTCTTAAGTATTATGGGACACTATAGGTTTTATTTGTCTTTCTTTGATTTTCATACAGAACCTTTGGAACAATAACGAATGGTCTCTCTTACCGTAATATTTTGAGCAAATGGAGGCTATCACATTTTTACCCAAAGAGTAGTTTTCTTCTTCTTACCACATGAGTTGTTTCCGCAATAACATGTATACTTTTTTACATTAACGTTGCTTGGTTGGTTTTAAAGGTAAAGACTGAAACTTTGAAAGATAAGATTATTTCTCTGAAATTATACTTTCATTGCTCGCCCCTTACATCGTTTATTGCTCTTGTATTTATACAAAGCTAAAGAACAATCTAGTGACTTCACAGCTGGCTTGGACAGCTCATCCTTCTTGACTGGAAAGCGCATCAAATCTGTTACGTATGATGAGCTGGTGAGTAGGAGAAACCGTACGCTTGTCTTGTTGGTTTCCTCTGTTTTGTTTTACGTTGTTGATGACCGTTGTAGCAGGTTGATGAAACGCAGTCGTACCTGCCTTGGGCTTGTATGAGTGAAGGCCCACTGTCTTGTCTGATGTTGATCCGTTGGGCTTAATACCCCCGCTCAAACTCGAGGTGGGTGGTAACGCAACTCCGAGTTTGGAACGAAGATGAACAAAGCTCTGCTGAGGGAGAGACTTTGTGAACACATCAGCGAGCTGGTTCGTCGCAGAGATGTGTTTGACAATAAGAGACCCATCTGCTACTTTCTCCCTTGCAAAATGATAGTGTGTTGCGAAATGCTTTGACTTACGATGCAACACAGGATTTGCCGTTAAGCGAACTGCAGATAAGTTGTCACAGTAGACCTCTGCTGCAGCTTGTTTTTGAATTCCCAAGGTCTGAAGCATTCCACTGATCCATTCCAATTCAGCTGATGTATCAGAGAGAGTGCGGTATTCAGCCTCTGTTGAAGACCGAGCAACAGAGTCTTGTCGCTTTGCCGACCAAGAGATCATGTTGGCTCCAAGGAACGTGCAAAATCCTCCAGTAGACCTTCGTGTATCTTGACACCCAGTCCAGTCATTGTCGCAGTAAGCTCGCAACTGAGAATCAGTGTCTGATTCCAAGTACACACCCATCTGAATGGTGCCCTTTAAGTACCGAAGAGTTCTCTTTAGCAAGTTGAAGTCAGAAACAGTTGGTTGATGCATTTTCTGACACACCAGGTTCACAGCAAATTGCATATCAGGCCTAGTCAGAGTGAGGTACTGAAGCTTACCTGCTAGACTCCTGAAGTAAGTGGGGTTTGAGAAGAGTTGATCTTGATGAGGTACTCGATCTAGCTGAAGAGGCAATGGTGTTGGCATTGGAGCACAGTCCAACATTCCTGCCGCTTGTAACAAATCTTTTCCATACTTCTCCTGATTTAGAAATAATCCCGTTGGTGTGAAGTGAGCTTGGATACCAAGAAAATAACTCAGTGGTCCCATATCTTTCATGCGAAATTGTTTCTTGAGAGAGACGAGTAGCTGCTGCAGTAAGGCTTTGTTGTTTCCTGTGATCACCATATCGTCAACATATAGCAGCAAAAACATCACATCGCTCCCTTTTTTATAAACAAACAGAGAAGCATCTTTGACATTGCAGGTGAATCCAAACTCTAGAAGATAGGAGCTGAATTTATCAAACCATGCACGTGGTGCTTGTTTAAGCCCGTAGATAGCTTTGTGTAGACGACACACGTAGTCAGGGTGTGCTCTGTCAACAAACCCAGGTGGTTGACTCATATACACTGTCTCTGATAAGTCACCATGTAAAAAAGCGTTCTTGACATCAAGCTGTCTTATTTCCCATCTCTCTACAACAGCTAGATGAAGAATGATTCTAACCGTTGCAGTTCGTACGACTGGACTGTATGTCTCAAGAAAATCCACACCTTCATGCTGTTGATTGCCATTGGCAACAAGGCGAGATCTAAGCTTCAGTAAAGACCCATCAGCATTAAGTTTGACCTTATGAATCCATTGGCATCCGATTTTAGTAGCACCAGGTGGAAGAGGAACCAGACTCCATGTCCCTGTTTCGTGACATGTATCAATTTCTTCCACCATTGAACCATTCTAACCAGGGTGATTGAGTGCCTCTTCAACGTTTTTGGGTGGTTGTGGTAAGCCTTTGACAGCTAGCATAGCATATCGTGGGTTTGGCTTAACAACACCAGCTTTTCTTCTTGTTGTCATCTGATGAGTGTTTTCAACAACCGGAGCCTGTTGCTGGACTACTTCCTCTGGAGGACCTTCTTGTTGAGAACTGTTACCTGAGTTTGTTGCAGAGGCATGTTGCTGAGGAACCATAACAGGAATTGCTCTTCCAACTTCTTCTTGAGCTGGTGAAACTGTCTCACTTTCTGTTGATGGAGTGCTCTGATATTGTAATCTCCATGCTGAGCTAAGAGAGGTTGTAGGAGCAGGAAGCAAGTGTTTATACGTGTCTTCATATGGGTATCTGTTTTCATCAAATAGGACATGCCTATTGATGTAAACGCGGCCAGTGGGTGGATGATAACACCTGTACCCTTTATGCTTCTCGTTGTACCCAACAAAGACACATAGCAAAGACTTGGGATCAAACTTGTTGCTGGCGTATGGTCGAAGGTATGGGTAACAAGCCGAACCGAAGACTCGTAATGCAGTGTAGACCGGAGGTTTGCCATTCAGTAATTCAAAGGAACTCACCAACTTGTTATTCACTGAAGACGGAAGTAGATTGCTGAGAAACGACGCTGTATACAGAGCTTCGACCCAGAGACTATGAGGTAAATGAGCCTGATACAACATCGACAAGCCAAGCTCTGTGATGTGTCTGTGACGACGCTCAGCAATGCCGTTCTGCTCTGGAGTGTGTGGGCATGAGACTATATGTTTGATCCCATGTGATGAGAAGTGATCAGATAAGGTCTTGTAAACGAATTCACCTCCGCCATCAGATTGAAACAAGACTATTTTCTGATTGTACTGATTTTCTACTTGAGCTTGAAAAACTTTGAAGACAGAACACACTTCAGACTTTGCTTTAAGAGGATATAACCAACAAAATCTTGAATAGTTGTCTATGAAGACTACATAGAAACGAAATCCCTGAACAGAAACAACAGGTGCTGGACCCCAAACATCACAGTGGATCCTCTCTAACACTCTACTTGAACGAAAATTTGAACTAGAAAAAGGGAGTTTGCATGTCTTGCCCACTTGACACGCTTCACACAATGACGAGGACGTCTTATTCAAATGAATGGCCTTTATTGTTGATAGATGTTGAAGGACTTGATCATTAGGATGCCCCAATCTTCTGTGCCACACTCTGTCACTCGCTCTCTGTTGCCTCGAGGAGTAAAAGGTCAGAAACTGAGGATCATCTAGACGATACAAGCCTTTAGTTTTGTTTCCCCGAATGAGCACCCTGTTGGTTCCCTTGTCCTTAATACACACAGTAGTTGCGTCAAACGTAAACTCACATGGATAGTCATCAGTGAGTTTCGAAACAGAGAGCCATGATTTGGTTACATCAGGACATACAAGTACATCAAGGAGTGGGATTTTACCTGAAGCAGTTGGGATTGAAGCAGAACCAACGTGAGTGATGGGGAGAAAATCTCCATTACCAACCATGACTTGATCAGCTCCGTCATAGTCTGCTGCGGTGTCAAGATGTTGAGCTGAACTAGTCACATGATGGGAAGAGCCACTGTCTGGATACCATTCAACACCGTTGGAGCGGTTGTGAGTTGCAGTGGTCAAGACGTTGGCTTGTGGTGATGAATCGTTAACAACAAAGTTAACATCGAATCTCTTGTAGCACTTATATGCGGGATGACCATACTTTCCACAGATTTGACAGGTCGGACGTTGGTTGTCGGAGTTGTTTCGGTTGGCTGGATGACCGAACTGTAGCAGGTTGATGAAACGCAGTCGTACCTGCCTTGGGCTTGTATGAGTGAAGGCCCACTGTCTTGTCTGATGTTGATCCGTTGGGCTTAATAGGTTTGCCACTGACCTAGCGATCATCTATTGTAAATTGAGTTGGCAATTTTATACTCTTTTATCTTTTTGTTCTTACAAGGCGCAGTTTGGTATTTTCTGATTCATCCTCAAAAGCTAAACGACAATATGTATTTACTGTTTTGGTCTTTTAGATGTGGATTGTTAAGTAACCACTCACTAGAGAGCCCTTCAGTCCTTGTGTAGAGTTGTTATTTTGCATTCGTTTAGAGCTTAATTATAATTTGATTCATACACGTTGTAGTTATTTGTCTGTGTTTTATAGTCTTACCTAATGCAGAACATCATCACGGTAGTAATCTCAAACAAAACATGATATAACTCTAAGCAAAACATGATTTAGCTCTTGAGATTTGGAAAAAAAAAGAAAGATGAGAAAGTGGGAGAAGAAGTGATGAAAGCTAAACATTGATCTGGTTTGTTGAAGGAGCTTCTGTTGACGGCGCAGAGTCTAAGGTGTGTTGTGAGAAGATAGAAGTCCGGCAAGTAGGACAGGAGGAGCGGGAAGAGAGCCACTTGTGGATGCACTTGACATGGAACCCATGATGACATTTCTCCAGCACTTGGATGCTCTCACCTTCTTCGAATTCAGACAAGCAAATGGCACACTCTGCTTGAGCTCCTGCAAGCTCAATGTCAGAGGAGTAGACAACCGTAGGAAATGGTATGGTGTATGAAACATCCGCTTCGAGATCAGGCTTGTGGTCGTCGGCCTCAGTCTCGGGAGCTGAGCGGAGACAGCAACGGATTGAAGCGTAAAGAGAGAGCGCACATATGAGAGCGGAGGCTAAAAGTATGATGAGTAGGGATGCGTTTGCTTGGAAGTCAGTAGAGTTGGAGTAAGGCTTCCATCTGCATGTATGAGAGTTACATTCTGTAGAAGAAGCAGAGGACAATGGTGAAGCTGCTGCAGCTACTTCTGCTACTAGCAAACGCATCTTAATTGCTTTGAGAGAGTCTGGTGGGATTAGATAACCTTATAGAGAAGCGTGGGGACAATGGTGGCTGTTCCAGTAAAGTCTTGAAGCTCTCAGAGGAGTTGCGGGATAAGGACTGTTAACACTCGCCTTCTCTCTCTTTTGGTCCACTTCACATAAATGGATATTATTATGGGTTTGCTCCTTCGTCCTCTTGGCTTATCTTGAACCACATGGTTGCCACATGTCGCATTCACACTGCGATTGCCTACATTCTAGGCAATACATTGCTCGTGTATTTATTCATGTTTGAGTGAGTCAATCAATATCTACATTTTTGAAAAGGACAGAGATAAAGACAAGAACATAATACAACTTCATTGTTTGTTTCTTTGTCTCTTTTATATAAAACTCATTTTACAATTTTCTTCCTTCAAGATTAAAAGAAACAAACCCCCCAAATTAGAAAAAGGGTGAAAAATAAAAACTACAACAACAATCAAAATAGTAAGAAAAGTAAATAAATTTTTTTTTGAACAATTTTTTTTTTCATCTTCTAAAAAACTCTTTTCTGCAAATAGTCAAATCATCATCTGATCTCCATGGAATGGGTTTCACACCTCTCTAAGCTGCAATTCCTGTAACAACAACACCATTTTCATATGATTCATCACATTTTTCCCAAGAACACAAATGTTTCAAGCTCTCAGATGAAGGAAAAAAAGTGTACAAATTTATAATCATACCTCCGTTTGGTTGGCTGTTGATGTAACCAGCTGGTCCTCTAGACATGAAGTCAAACGCTCCCATTCTTTCCTCCGCCTTTGCAGGCATCGAAAGCCACGCCGAGTCACTGTACAGAGAGTCATTCTCCAAGCTGCTTGAGCCGCTGCTGTAACCACCAACATGACCACCCCCTCTCATTGCTTCTAATCCTAACCCTCCTCCCTCACTGCGGTAGCTATTACGTCCCCAGTTGTCTCCAATGCTGCCTAGCGAAGACACTCCAGAGTTTCCATTAAAGCTGTTCCTAGATATCGGAGAGTTTGACACATAACCTAGACCACCACCACCATTACCCCATAACTGGTTCTTTGTTGCTGCATTCAGCACAGAACCGTTCCCAGCTCCTCCTGACTCAATCTGGCCACCGTACCTGCCAAGGCTCGGAGCATATCCTGGGCTAAAGGGGCGTTCAAAGCCTGCACTGGAACCAGATCCAAAGCTCTGACTCTGACCTGGCTCAAAGTTCAGCTCTATTCCATATCCATGTCCAAACGGTGAGAAACCACCCCTATTAGTACCTAATCCTGGACTGTACCTAACTTCAGGTTTGACTCCATAACCTGAGATTGGACTCGGGCTGAATCCTTGGGTGTACTCGTTCATCAGCAATGCGCTGATTCTACTATTACCAAAGCTATTTACATTATTGATTTGGTTCCGGATTGGGTTCAGAGCCGTTTCCTTGGGAACAGCCAGTTTTACCTCAACCATCTTTCCGTTTAGTTCGTGGAATGTCCTCTGCAGAACTCTGTCTACAGCGTCCTCTGATTCGAAAGAGATGAACCCGAAGCCTCTCGGTCGCTGGGTTCTGTGGTCATACATCACCACAACATCAGTGATCACCCCAAACTGAGCGAAATAGTTCTTGAACTCAGCCTCTGTCACCGTTGAAGCGAGACCTCCGACAAAGATCTTCTTACTGTTTGCTGGGCCAGGTGATCCCTGGAGACTAGTGTTGTTACTTTTGTTCAATACAAAGTGATCATCTCTTGGAACTGCCTTCTTCGCCTCAACCTGTGATCATGGAAAAAATAGAAACCTTTTAATACTATAAAACTCACAGTAATTGATTGATCCTTGCTTAGCAAATATAAATCATCATGCAGAAAATGTACCATTCCAACTTAGGATCACAAGAATGAGAAACAAAACAGTTTGTAACGCATTGTGTACAATCAGACCAATGAGAGTTCAAGACAGCAGCTGTGTTAGATTAAGCACAATGAAATGATCAACATTTTGTAGCAGAAATACTTGCTCGTTCTCATTAGAGTTAGGTGCTTTCTTACGCTGACAGTGACAGGGCAGGCAGACTACTATATAGTCTAAAACAGGAATATGAATAAAATGAATGGCTTTGCTTCGAGGAGCAGCAATCTCTAATTTCAAGATTGATACTGAAGCAATAATGTATGTATTGGTTTATAAAAGGGATGAAAATACTTACAAGTTTACCATCAATGACGTGTCTGATCAAGACGACTCGCTCAGCAACGATGGGGTCAGAGAAGACAAGGAAACCAAAGCCACGAGCACGACCAGTGGCTCGATCCTTCATGATAACCGCCTCTAAAACCTCACCGAAACTCTGAAAATACTCGCGGAGTCGATCTTCAGTGGTCTCCCATGAGATCCCACCGATGAACAGCTTACATGATTCCATCTCCATTCTGCAACATATATACACATCAAGTTAACATCTTTGATCTAACTGAAAACATCAATCTATATTGAAGAAACCCAGAATCAACCGTTACAAAACCTTTTGGTAAAAAAAAAGTAAAGGATGTAACGATGAAAACGAACTACTGGGTCTTGATCGGATTCTGAGAACCGATCGACCCACGATCCTGGATTCCTGCAAACAAGCAAACACACGAGTCGATCAGATAAAGGTGTAAGCTTTGGAGAAGATATCAAAAACCCATAAGAGAATAGAGAGAGAGAGAGAATCTGATAGGTTACCGAAGTTTAAGAAAAGGGAGAAGAGGAAGAGAATGGAGATTGAAATCCAAGAGATTGGAGAGGATGAAGCTTTAATAAGAGGGCGTGAGGCCCTCCTTTTCTCCTCTGTCCTCTCTCTCTCTTCTCTTTTCTTTTTTTGATTTTCGTCCAATAATAAAAATGGATTTTACTGCTTTTTATTTTGGAAATGGCCAAAAACAAAATGGAGGATGGAGTTTGTGCAGTAGGAGAGAAAAGAAACAGCAAAAATTGGGAAGAGAAGCTCTTTCTTACGTTTTTTGGTTTTATATGGAATGTTTGGCTTAGAGACGATGGCTTTTCCGTCCTTTTCTATTTTCCCCTCTGTAATATAATTTAAAATAAATTAATAATTTATAACCGACTATTTGTTGGTTTGTATGTAGCATACACACCTTTTACCCATTTGCTTAAAAATCTTGGTCTTTTTAGAATTTAGACGAATTTTGATTTTCAAAAGGGAATTTTGGACACATAACCATAGTAGGAATAAAATTGAGGCGGTAACCATAGCAAGCGGGGTGCTACGATATAATACATATTATATCGCGTGTTGACAAAAATGCCCTTTGCTGCGCGTGTAAAGGCCGATATATTCGAGGGAAACCATAACGCGCAGTTGGTTTTACTGTTTAAAGTGACTGAGAGAGGATTACCAAAGCGATAGAGAGAAGAAAAATTAGGGTCTGGCTGTGAAAGAAAAGGGAAATCAGAGGGCAGACAAAATTGATACTGGTGGTTTAAAGGGGAACCAGAAGAGGCTCAACCGACATTGAAAATCTTAGGGTTCCGGCAATTCGTACAGTGACGACGCAGCAGCAGATTCGGTAAAAGGTACAAACGATTGATTGAGTGCATATGTTTGCAAAATTAAAGAGTTTAGGTAACATATTTGGTTATACAATTCTGTTTCAGATTTGGAAGTGACGGATTCCGAAGGTTGAAAAAGGACGCCGGTGGCGGAGGAAATTACAGAAGAAGCAAGGTATGTTATCGCCTTAATTGTAAACGTGTCGGCCCGTTGGCACATTTGTTAAGGACACCGCTGGATTTTTTTGGCCGCAAATCCTTTCCACACTACATAGTAATATAGTTTAGTGTTTGAGGGAGAGTAGAAAAATCGTATTAAACTGTTGTTTTCAGTAGTATAGTATGGCGTTTGGTGTGCAATGCCCGTATGATACTCGCTATGAAAATTTGGTTATTGTAAACTATAGATGCACATAGTACAACGTTTCTGCGTGTGAGTGAAGTGTCACAGATCTTCAGAATAGCTGTTGTTTATTATATAATTATTTGAACATCTTTCCAGTTCAAGTTGATTGTGAGATGTTGAAAGTTGAATTCATATATTTAGTGAACAATAAGCAGGTTTTGTGATGGAAGTTGTGTGTGTATTGTCTACGTTATATTATAGGTGCACGGTGTAGAGTAAGCTGTTGCTATGCGTATATTGAAGCTTTCAATTAATTACACCGGCATTGTGTATGTATGTGCAGGATGGAAGAGTTAGGGTTGCCAGAGCAGTTGTATCAGACTGGGTACGAACCAACAGGGCGAAAACGAATTAATAATTACTTCAATTTGCGGTGGATCGAGGTTATCAAAGAAGCACTAACGGATTCACAGCAGGAGATGTTAGCCGAGTCTCAGTTCCGGCTGCTAATGCAGATGGGTTCCCATACATTTTCTGTTATGTTTGCACACCAGTTGTTGGCACGCCAGTTGGTTACGAGGAAGAAATATGAACTATGGTGGCGTTTTGCAGGGAAACCAATAAGGTATGCAATCGGAGACTTTGCGTTGGCTACTGGACTAAATTGCGGTATTCCTCCATCAACTGGTGTTGTTATGCAAGCTCCTGGACAAGGAAAAAAAAAAGGGGAAATCTAAGGCGAAGCAAGTGGTTTCGGAAGGAGGGATGTGGATGTCACTGTTTGGGAGGGAGGATAAGATTACTCCGGAGTGGATCATATCGCGTTTGGCACAGAAAGATAAATGCAAAGATGAAGAAACCAAACTACGCTTGTCACTTCTACTGCTGGTGGAAGGGATTCTCTGCCCAACAAGTGGGTGTACACAGATACGACCTGAAGTTGTTGAAATGCTTGGGGATATACAGGCCTTCCTTGAGTATCCGTGGGGCCGCGAGTCGTTTGTTTTAACGGTGTTAAGTGCGAAGCCAAGATCTGCAGCACAATATGCGCAAGACACAGTTGCAGTACAAGGATTTGCACATGCAATTGTCCTTGTAACGATATGTGCTTGCCCCCAGATTATAGTTGACTCAAGGTCAGCAGAAGAACTGTTGGATGACGCCCTCCCAGTTGAGGACATAGTTGAGGGTGTCTGTGCAAGGAGCGTGAAGATCAATGTTGTTACAGTCCAAACTATGGAGATAATTGGAATGGTATGGACCATCGTATTAAATATTTATATAAGTTTTTATAAACCTTAATTAAAATGTGAGTTGTGTGGGTTGAACAGGCAAAAGTGAGGTCACTCCTATGCGAAGGATCTGACATTCCCCCATTTCATGATGAAGTAGACGATTTCGAAGTGGGGAACCTTCTTGCATTGATTCGGGAGGACTTCCCTTTCGAGCTTAATACATGGCGTGGAGGTGTAAAGGCTATAGATGCGCGGCAGGGGAAAGGGGTAGCTGGCACATCAGGCATCGAAGGGGATGAAGGAGTTGGAGCTTCAGTGCAGGACCTAAACCGGAACTCAAACTGTCCCCCGACCGATCGGATGACTCGTGATGGAGTGGATGTGGAGCATATAGTACGTGTTGCATCGGAAGCTGTCGTGTCCAAGGTTCTGCCACTGTTTGAGGGTTGTGCAGGTACTATAAGAAGTCAGATTGGTCGAGAATTCTCTGAGTATAGGGAGGCCATTGGCGGGGAATTGAAAAGTATCAACCACCAGCTAGGTGAATTTGGGAAGTTGCTAAATCCACGATCAATAGCCGGAGGTGAAGCAATGGGTAAGAAAATTCATATTTCTCCTAAACGCAGTACGAGACAGCTCTTGTCAATTTGGTTAACCGCTAGTATGTTGATAGAGATGGTGCAATGTTTCACAACATCTAATCTTATGTAGGGGACATCGAGGGTGAGACACGCGAGAAGCAGAGTAATGTGGCATTGCTTAGGCGGGATCATTCCACAGGCGATGGTGGAAACAAGGAGAATGTCGCCGATGTTGGGACACTGGCAGATTGTGCACAACACCAAGGTATGTAACCCGGAAATAAACCTGATTGAATGTTTTAATTGCTTATTAACGGACTATACTATTAAAACATATGTGATGGCAGTGAGTCCTATTGGGGTCGCAGCGGATACGGTTAAGTCAACGATTGACCCAGCAACCAATGTCCATCCGGATGAAGCAGTTGCGATGGTATTGGATTCTCTGAGAGGCACATGTGTCGTTGGTTTCAGCCACGTTGAATCAGAAATCAGTGAACGTGAAGAGGTTAGTGAGTTGTGAGTCTTTGCCATTATACATAGTATTATATACTATGCTACTTCAAAGTATGGAAAGCTGGTCTTACGGTGTTGTGTTTTGGCCAATTGTCGAACGCTGTATCTTATTCTTAGCAAGGAGCTTTTGTAATTATATTGGACTAACTGTTTCTGTGGACGAAACCCTAATTCTGTGTAGGCCGAACCAGTGAGAGTTGAGGAAACAGATTTTTCTCCTGCGGAGGTTGACCATCTTGGGGGTCGTTTACCAGCCAAATTGCGTTCACAGCCTGTGGAGGACTCTGGGTTTACGGCTGCTAATGAGAAGCAACCACGAAAAGACGTAGCTGAAGTTCCTGAGGGGCCCTCCGCATACAGTTCAACAGATGTTGTTAGCAAAGTAAGTTAATATGATGACCAAACGTATGTCTTAACTTCTAATACTATGCTATCGTGGTAAATAGAAAGGTTTGTCTCCCAATATGGTTACGCAAATGATTTACAAATTTATTTCACAGGAGGTTACCCATACTGTCAATATCACCGAGGATAGTCCACAAGAGGCGGGCGATGGGACAGTTCTGGTCGAGCGTAACATGGTTTCTGACGCCGGTGATGATCCACCTCAGACAGTGGAGGCCACCGCATGCACACTGCGTGCTAGTAAACGGTTGCGGACTACGACTGTCAGATATACTCCCTCCGAAGGGGAAACAAAAAAACCTAAAGTAACCGCAAAAGATCGAAAAAAACCAACCGCCGGAGGTAAAGGGCGTAAACTTAAGAAGGAAACCATTATTGTATCGACAGGGGATGTCGAAGTTGAAGTTACACCCGCAGCTCCGGTAGTTGATATTACAACCCACGCTCGGGTTGGTGATGTTACAACCACACTTCCGGTTCTTACTGCCGCAGTCCCTATTGGACCCCTTATTGGTGGGTTTTCCCCGTTCCCCGGCCCTAATGGATTCCGCCAAGCGGCGTTTGCAACTCTACTGCTAGGGGAGAGGTACATCTCTCCCTCTATCCTTTGCTTCACATCTCTTTCTCATACTAATATAAATGCTCACCACAGGGATTACACAATGGGGGAGGGTCTTGTTGTACCCAATACCGTCGTTAGAGATTTCTTCGAAGCTGCGCTACCTCAGACAGCTCAGGTAATACTACTTTCTCAACTTTCAACTCAAGATGGCTTCCTAACGTGCATTCAAACCTCCAGGCAGCTGACATGGTGATCAGTTTTATTCGCAAACGGGTGCGGGATGCGGGAGTAACCGACTATGCTTTTCTCCCAGCTTCTTTCCTGACATCACTCCGTGTGGAGTACCAGCAGTTCGCTCGTGTTAACGATATTGCCAAGTTCAGCTTCTCTAGTAGTTTCGGCAGTGAGGGCATGGCTGCACTTAGGTGGGAAAGTGGAGTGCGCGTTCTTTACTGTCCGTTTCAATTGGACGGCCGCCATTGGGTTGGGGTTGTTATCGACCTAGAAGAGTGGGTTGTGACTGTCGTAGACTGCAATAGTGTGGTTGTCCCAGATGAAAAAATGGAGGCCAATCTGCAACCCATTGTCCAGCTCTTTCCACATTTGCTGCCAATTAATGGGTGTGCTCCTAAGACTGCAGGTGGAAGTGTTGTCCCGCTTTCATTTACTCGCGTTGAGCCCCCCCTGTTGTCCGAACCGACTGGTATTGTCTATACTATGGTCTTATTGATATGGAATAACATCAAGCTAACCGTTGTGTCCATTTGCTTCAGGTTTGTCGTGTGTTGCAAGTCTTCTCCTCCTTGAACTACATGCAATAGGTTGCCTTCAGCAGGCTACCAGTTTGACAGATGATGCATTGGCGGTCGCCGCGAAGTCTTATGCAGTCGGTGCATGTGAAGCATTTAACCCCAACATACTGGCCTGATTTGGATTTTACGTGTTGTTGTATTCTCCTTTAATCAAGATGTTCTTCTTCTTCTAGACTTTCTGAACCTATTTCTTTACCATGTTCGCACACACTTGGATTTCTCGTGGTGGAAGCAACTTATCAAATTAAAATTCGCTTTTCAGTTTTTTTAGGTGAACTCCTTGTACTACTCCTCAAGCTGTTACCAATTCTTCATGTATATACGTGCTAATGCTGGTTTTATACTCCCCACAGCCGAAAAGAATAGCAGACCCTATATCACATTATTTTGTTAGGCATAAGAGTTACCTAAGTGTGCAGCAAACTAAGTGGCATAGATAGACCACAAATTCTTAAGGTACAGCAAAGAAATGATCAACCAGGCTCCCCAATTATCAACTTCATAAACCTGGGTCCCCAAAAAGCCACTTGTTCCCCTAGAAGAAATTTCGAATTATTTTCTACTCTATTATCATATATAGTATAGTCCTCACGTAATAGGTTTTAAAAGTGGAAGCTTACCCACAAACATAAATCGGGTAGCCAAAAGATGTGTATACGGCTTAGCAAGTTCTTGGGCAAACACTTTCAGTGAATTTCCCCTTCTTAGTCAATATTCGTCATCCTTTTGCTATAGGGAAGTAACTAAAAAAATGTAACACTTATTTATTCATTATGCATTATACCTTCACTTAAGTCTACTATAGTATAGTTTAAATGGTTAAGCGGATACACGCACTCCTTGGACTCATCCTCAAATTTCTGCCAATTACTCATGTATATAAGTGCTACTGCTGGTTTTATACTCCATGCAGCAGAAAATAATATCAGGCCCTTAATCACATTATTTTGTTAGGCATACGTGTAACCTAAGTGTGCAGTAACGTAAGTGGCATAGATACGACAACAAATTCTTAAGTTACAGCCAAGAAATGATCAACCAGGCTCCCAAAATATCAACTTCATCAACCTGGGTTCCCAAAAAGCCACTTGTTTCCTAGACAACCTTTCGAATTTTGTTCTACTCTATTATCATAAATAGAATAGTCCTTATGTAATAGGTTTTAAAAGGAGTAAACGTCTCAGGTGTCCTTGGAAGAAAATTTTAAAGCTTATATCTCCCTGATTTTTTAGTTTAATTTTATATGACAAACAAAAAATTATAAAATTAAACTGGAAACTTCAATATTCTTTATTTGATTTATAGAATTCGATAAAAATATTTCAAAAATCGAAAAACATTTTTTTCATATTTTCACGAAAATCATCAAAACATGATTAAAAATGATTTTAAATTGTTTTTTTTTTTCGAATTTGAAACTTATAGAAACTTATATATTTACCCATGGGTTCACTGATCCAAAGGGGGGGTTAGGGTTTAGTTTTGATTTGGGGTTTAGGTTTAATTTAAAGTTTAGGTTAATTGATGAAGGGTATTGAGATTAGTGAGGGGTATAAGTGATTTAATTTTTTTGTAGAAGGGCATTTGAGGTGATGACTCTTTTAAAAGGAGTAAACGTCTCAGATACCCTTAGAAGAAATATTTAAAGCTGAGATCTCCCTGATTTCTTATTTTAATTTTATAAGTCAGATGAAAAATTATAAAATTAAACTGGAAATGTCAATATTCTTTATTTGATTTATAGAATTTGATAAAAATATTTCAAAAATCTAAAAACTATTTTTTCATATTTTCATGAAAATCATTAAAATATGATTAAAAACGATTTTAAAATGTTTTTTTTCGAATTTGAAACTTATAGAAACTTATATATTTGCCCATGGGTTCACTAATCCAAAGGGGGGGGGGGGGTTAGGGTTTAGTTTTGATTTGGGGTTTAGGTTTAATTTGAAGTTTAGGTTAATTGATGAAGGGTATTGAGATTATTGAGGGATATAAGTGATTTAATTTTTTTGTAGAGGGGCATCTGAGGTGATGGCTCTTTTAAAAGTGGAAGCTTACACACAAACATCAATCGGTAGCCAAAACCTGTGTAGAAATTTCATGGGAAAACCATTTCAGTTAATTTCCCCTTCATAGTCAATATTCGTCATCCTTTTGATATAGGGAAGTAACTCAAAAAATTAACACTTATTTATTCATTCTGCACTATACCATTCCATTAAACTACTATAGTATAGTTTAAATGGTTACGCGGATACACGCATGTGTTAGTCAATTTCAGAAACCTTGTTGCCAACATCATGTGTTTACCTACATCTCCGTTGCTAAGCTTCTGTTGGTTTCTTTTTTTTTGGATGTATGACAACGTTGTCAATCAAAAGGTTTTGAACTTAAACAAAATAACTACATTAAACCGAGGCATTTCATTTATATTACACAAAAACATAAGGGTTCAGAAGGCGCAATATTTTACAATCACAGGACAACTAAATCAACAAAAGGAAAGCTCAAAAATATTTCTGTAAACTCCTTGGCAGAAGTATACATCAGTATTTTCGAGTTATGAAAACACCAAATGTTGACGCCGCATCATCACTCCATCGTACTAAATGGGTGGAAACTTTATTCAGCCTTCTCCCAAAACACTAGGTAGCTTACTTGCTAGAAATGCCCCGCGTAGTTACTAGGTTACTCATATTGGACCGCGGCAGGAGGCCTTGTTATGGCCTTCTCCCCTGCACCTACTGCATCTTCGTGACTGCAGCTGCGTTGATCGCTGCAAATTACATCAAAAAAAACATTAAGACTATAGACTATACTATTAAACTTTACAGTACTGTCTATAAGAAGTAGATCTGAGTTGTCAACCTTATCTTCCCCAGATGAAAGAATACGGCGCTTTCGGGGTCTTCCTGGCGGGCGCTTCACCGCGGGGGGGAGCAGCTGGCCAGAGTATGTCTCTCCAATTTCCGTTCGACCGACTGAAGGGATTGGGTAAATTTTTTCTTCATATGCGCTGTGCCATGTCTCCGCAAAGTATGCGGCTGCAACCATAGCTTCGGTTGCCATCCCGGCTCTCCCTGCTGCTGCAACAGCATGGCTGCATGGAATGCGCAGCTGCTCAAACGATGTGCACGTGCATGTACCAGCATGTAAGTTGACCATGTGAAACTCCCCTGTTGGGGTCTGAATTTGAAATTCCATTTCACTTATACCCAGCACCGCAAACCCAGTCGATGCGTTGTAGTTTGCTTCAACCATTCGGCGGACAGTTGGAGTAAGGGTCCCTTTATGTTCCAACGCTCTTGCACGTCGAATAGCAAACCAGCACATTAGTTTTGTGCGAATGTACTCACACATGGAGATAAGTGGGAACTCCCTTGCTTCAGTCAACACAGCATTCCACGATTCGGCGATATTGGAATCCATTATATTGAATCTCTCTCCAGGGAAATGTGCCCTCGTCCAATGTTCGAACCCTAGTTTACAGTAAAATTCAGTGATACCACCCTATAACGTAATGATAATAGTATAAGCTAAGCCCATACCTATTTCCACAAGATAGCCAGCACATCGTGGGCTTACACGTTGTATGTCGAGGAATTTCTTATTGAACTCTGCAACTGTGTACGCACGTGCGGCTGCTCCCATCAATGATGCAAGGCGCTTCGATTTGAACCTTGCCTTTATGTTTCTCCAGAGATGCACAGTACATGCTGCGTGCCTAGCTTTTGGGTAAACCTGTTGTGGCAAAATGTTGAAGCTGTTATACTAGACTATACTATATGTAAATGTTTATAGTACCGTATATACACTTGTTTCAAACTGACCTTCTCAATTGCATTGTAAATGCTTCCATGTCGATCGGATACAAATACTAGGTTATCTTCATCCAAAGCAAAGGTTTTGAGCTGCGTTAAAAACCAACCCCAAGCTTCATCGTTCTCACTGTCGACGATCCCATATGCGAGAGGGAATATTTGAAAATTGCCGTCTTGTGCAGAGGCGGACATCAAACAGCCACCGTAGCGGCCTTTCAAACTCGTCCCATCGATGATTATGACTTTGCGCATGTATCTGTACCCTTTGATCGACGCCGCCAACGCCATGAATGCATACTTAAACACCATGCGACCTTCCAATGTCTCCTCGGTGTGTAGCTCGCAGATTGAACCGGGATTTGTCGTTTGCATGAGCCCCATATAAGCTGGCATTAGTGCATAGCTGCCTGCCATTGACCCTAAAGCCAATTCCATGCCAATCTCACGTCCCCTCCACGATTTCCAATACGATACATTGACATGGAAGTCGTCTAGTAGCATCTTCCGAATTGTAGCAGGGGTGGGGCCGCGCTTAATGGCTATGAAACGAGATTGTATAAGCTCCCCGATGACTTGAGTTGTAGCCAATTTGTGGTAGTTGCGTCGTGCATCCAGTGTACAACAGTGGGAAAGGGTTGCTTGTCTGATCTGGAAGTTTCCAGTGTCATCAACACGTGCGGCGTATACTCTCCACGGACAGTCAATCGCAACGCATATAAGCACCATGAAGGTTGGTGCAGATCTCTTTGTCTTGAAATGGAACTTCCGATTGATTGCATGAATTGCAATTTTTATCTTGCAATCGTTTTTAGACTTAAAGACCTGCCCCACAAACAGATTATCTCCTTCGTACGTTACAGCGTCCAGAGCATTCTCAATGCCTGCGAAAACAAATTGATTTTTCTTCTTTATACACTATATGAGTTTTATTTATATACTACACTACACATTGGTATAGTATATCCGGTAACGTACCGTCGTTCACATCACTCTCGACGACCGGGGGAGCATCGCGTCCAAACAAGACATTTTGGGACGTTTCGTCATCAAGGATTTGGTGGAGAGATTCTTGGAACCGTGACCAATGTGTCAGCGATGTAGACTGGTCACCCACCACCACGGTTGGTTCAACAACAGCCATTGGACATATTCCAGCCGGAGCCTCCGCCGATGCTGAAGCCATATCAGCGTCTTCTTCAAAGCCGGTTTCGGAAAACAACCTCCTTTTTATTGGCCTACTTGATTGTCCTTCTTCAACAATGTTGCTGGCATACGGTATACCTCCATCTGCGCCATCAATACGCCCATTGTGGCTACCAGTATCATCTTCCCTCAATATCGCCTTTCCCTTTCCACGCTTTCCTTCGCACGGTGGTGGACTCCGAAGCCTGATAATAGGCTGGTTCTCCCGTATGACTATACCATTTGATCTCCTTGGTATAGTCTCTGAAATCGCTACCCTGAAGCTTCCTCCAACTGCGTTCTGTATAGGTGGACGTGTCAAAGGCGTATCTGACATCGCAAACTCGAGCCACTCATCCTCGGTTTCCACATCGTTGGTGGCTCTATCGCGGTCCTCCATATTACCGAATGGTTCCTCTGTTAATTGCGCTAATTGTGGATTTGGCGGTGCCGTCGTGACCCCATCAACGCATTGAGCAATTGTAACAAAGAGGTTAACCTCCTCGATTTTCCTCCTCATTTGGACAAAAACCTCCACCTCGTGTGTGTCTGATATGAACTGTGGTGTTGACCCATCTCCCTCGTCTATACGCATCCACGAAGGAAATTGGTATGACAGTTTTAGAGTTACGTTTCTTGACTGAATCCCAAGGCGTTTCTTCACGAGTGCCACCATTTCGTCGTGCTCAAGCCCGGATCTTAAGTACGCATACTTGGTCTCCTCTTCGTTCACCGAATCGAAAACCCATGTTCCACTAGACTCACGCACCCAGGTTCCAGTGAGTATACGAACATAGTCCTGTTCTGTCATCTGCAAAGAACATATTTTTGTGTCCATGAGTGTACATCAATGGATCTTAAGGTACATAAGCTTAGTTTTGTTCACTTCTAAAAAATGTTATCCCCTTCCCACTTAGCTTATATCTATGTATTTTCTTCATGTTTGGACAAAGTTAATTTTTTTTCTATGCAATCCAAAGGTACTACTGCAGAAAATTGACATCCTTTGTGCTAATCTCATATCACCCATTTCCGTTCTACACGTATCTGTGGAAAAGTATTTAACATGTTCTATGCCTTCCCCTTTTATAGAATCATTTTGTGCCCATTTATACATGCCTATCTATGTTGACCATTTATGACGCGAAGCTGCGTTTAGGTGAAGATAATTACCTCGCCGTTGGCAGTATGTGCTTTAACTTCGCTGCTGTCGTCTTCTTCGGACATTCTTCTGATTTTTCTTCTCTGTGTTTAATGTTATCAGATAAGCATCTTGGCTATTAATAACCAAGCAATTAATGGTTAGCAGTCTAGCAAAGAGCGGGAATAGGTTAATTTGAAATTATAATTGATTAGTGTTATGTTAGTGATTCGACAGGCTAAGACTATGGCATAGGTTTGGTACAAAAGAATAGAACACATGGGTTTTAAGTTTCTCCACTTGCTTCACGCGTTACGCGGGCCAAGGAGCGAAAGGGAATTTCGTGACCGAAATTGTCCCATCCTCCGTGGATCACTGTTCAATGGCTATAAGCTTAATTAATGGGCTTGCTATGAATATTCAGCAAATTGTCCCTTTTCAAAATCTAACATGAATAAGACATGCGACGACTTGAAAGATAATAATTAATTAAGATCGTCATAGAATCATCAACGTTAAATACTTGATTTCTGTTTCTTTTGAAATATCAGTTTTGTTTTGTTTTTACTTTTTATCTTTCACACTAGTCGATAACACATCAGCATCATTGCGTACCAAACATATTTTTATCACCCAACAAATTGCAAGGCGTGGTTCGTTAAGCAGCTAACTATGAAAATATTTAACATACGTAATTTTGTAGACAATAATTATACTATATGATTGCAAATATTCGATTCAGCTTACTATAATACGAATATAACATGGAAATTTTATTAAAATAAAATATGGGGAATCAAAGTGGGCATGAACATGGGGGACTGAATGGTTGATGACGATAAAGATTGGCATCCCACGAATTTTATTGTCCATATATATCTTTGCTTTTCCAAAAAAAAATCATAATTGAATTGAATGATTATTAAAATATTCAAGTGGAAGATGTTTCAAGGACAGAAGGCATTCCTTGTGCATCCAAATAATTACCAACTTTCATACCCATACTTTCTATTCATTCATCTTTATTCCATTAACCTTAATCACTAATAATTCATCAACTAGTTATACTGCTCGCTTTGAGAAAATGACTTACGTAAATCTCTATATTATGTTTCTTTCTTGGTTATGTAATTATTTGCAGACCATTATCCACCGTTGATAACAGTACGAGTTTACATGCATCACCTAATTCATCAAGCACATTATAAAAAGAAACTAGATTTTAACCCGCACGTCCGTGCGGATTTTTTCTCTTTTTATAAATGTATTTGAAATTATTACAAATGTTTTAAGTATAGAATTTATATTTTAGTATTATATACCGTATAACTCCACAATATTATTATTTATATTTCTTATTCTGCATTATTAATATAATTCATTTTACTTTGTAATTAATTTATATTACTTACTAATATTTTTTCAAGTTAGATATAATAAAATAACATATAAAATAATTAAATACATAACCTCCTCCAATTTGTCTTAATTATACATTTTTCTATAATACATTATTGAAATTTATTTATCTATATTATAGAAAATAAATATGTTTAAGATAATTTATATTTATATGATGTGTGTTAAAAAATATACTTTAACATATATTATTTTATTGTTTTACGGGATTTATAATTAAAAATGTTCTTTTGTTTAAATAATATAGCTCTATTATTTTACATTGCAGCATCTATTATATTATTTCAGTAAATTTTATTGATATAGGATACTTATAGATGTTATGATATTAAGTTTTTTTTTTATTTTTTATTAAGATTTCAAAACATTAGAGTTCTTTAATTTTTCCAACATATATAGTTTGCTTTTTCATGGTCATTTCAAGAAGTTATTCTTTATTATCTATGATTTTATATTTTGTAAAATTTGAAATATTATCATTTTTATTTTGAATATTTATTTTCAAATTTTTAAATTTTTGTCAAGAAAAATTTGAAAATTTACACTACTATTTTTGAAATTGGAATATTACATGATTTTTGAATCTGTTTTTGTTACTAAATTAATGTATTATTTGTTACAAAAAATTATTTTGCCATTGATATTTTAAATCAATTACTATTTTTTTACTTTTCTAATAACATAGATTTAAATAGTATATGAACTGTTTGACAAAAAAAATAGTATATGAACTAAAGATTATTATGTACAATTATATTTTTGAATATAAGCATTTTAAATAATATATTGTTGAGAGTTTCAAAATAAATTAAAAGATAATATATGGTTGCAGGTATAAAAGTTTAACCTATGTTAATAAATTTATTTCTGTATAAAAATATTATAGACTTTACGAATTTTAACCCATTTTAATGATGAGTGATAATTTATTTAAAATAAAAAAAATTATTAATTTACTTATTTTAATATAATTTTTCATATTTAATTCATATAGCACTTCCATTTTATATAATACAGAATATAATTATAGAATTTATAGAAAATAATATAAATTTTTATTTTCTTGTTTATAATAATTTTTTTAAAGTGATAAGATTATATTACTTATTACGAAATTAATTAATATGTTTATTTTATAAATATGTTTAAAAATTTTAAGTAAATTTTTTTGTTAGATTCGTTCCCAATAGATTTTTTTATAATTAAAAAAATAGAAATTTACACTTGGTTTATTATCAATTTAACTAATCCAATATTTCATATTAACTAATTCTTTAAGTGGTACCATTATGACTTGTTAATGATAGGTAAAAATGTGACCCTAAATTAATAGATATAAATGTTTGTTTGCATTTCGTAAGTTTTGCCGTATAACGTTCACTAAATTATATAATTAAAGTTTATATTAATTATGTGTTTATAATGGCAAGTATGTCTAAATCTACAGAATCAATCAAACCAAGTTACATATATGCATAAATGAAGTGTAAAAGAGTTATCATATCTACGTCCACCTTATAGAAGCAAAGAGGAACCAAACATATTCATGTTCGGTGTCTGATGATAGGATGTTTGATAAGAGAAACGTATAAATCAAGTTTGAGCAAAAATTAATCTTATGTATTAGTATAAGAGGCCCACGTGAGAGTTATGGCATTGCTTGTGTTAATTGTAATACAATATGTCTACATTGTTGGTTTCCTTTGGTTTACTTAGGTGTTGACTGGTTTTCCCGCTACCACCCGCAAACGCAGCTTTTGCGGTTGGTAGCGGTTGTTGGCGTTTTGCAACAATCACTCAAGCCGCTCGAAACCGCTTCAAATCGCATCAAACCTCATAAATTCAAAAGCTGGTTTCAGCTAGTGTTTGCGGTTGCGGGCGGTTGCGGGAGGGTAAATTTTTTTTTCTTTTTTTTCAAAAACAATATAAATACAAAAATAAAAATATTCAATAAAACTTTTAAATTAAAATTATTAAAATACTAAAATATATCTATTATATTTAAATTAATACTATGAATTTTTAAAATATTTTTTTTTATAATTTTAAAAATTTTAAAACTATAAATTTCTAAATATAATTTTGATATTTATTACAATTTTATGATTTTTGGTATTTTATAATTATAGAAAATATAAATACAATTAATTTATTATTCAACCGCTGGTTAACCAGTCATAAATATCCCGCAAACGCACAAATTTCTAACCGCAGTACCTATCTTACAAATCGCTTAAAACCGCTAGAAACCGCAACCACCCGCATCCGCAATCTCCCGCAACTGCAACCGCAACCGATGCGGTTAAACCAGTCAGACCCTTAATAGGATTAAACGAAATTCTATAGAACATATAATTTAGTAGATTGTTGGTTTAATTAAAGTTGACCGGTTTATATATAATTGTAGCGTCTATAATTATTTGTAACTAACTTGATATGGTCCATAAATGATGTAACACTTTAACAAATTTAAAACAGTCCAAAATTTAATAACAACTTCAATGGTAGATAAATTTAGGACTCTATTTTAATAGAGTAGATGGTCGCATTTACAACACAATGGTCTATATCACTAATTAATATATTCGCCCGGCCAACATTTAATCTACAGTTTAAGATAGTTCGTATACCTACCATTTATTCATTAAATTATACTATTGATTTCATCAAAGAAGGAACATCAAGTTTAATTATACGAGTGTGAGTCGTGACACCTGGTATTTAATATCCTCCACTAACCATAATACTTAGATGTTTTTATAGCCTATTTACCCAGCTGTCTTACATAAAAAGCTTTGCTCTATTTAATTGTTTTGGCATCAAAAGTTTTCCCTATTAAGCCCCTACATTGGAAGATTAAGCAGTCTTACTAAATCGGGAAAATATTTTATAAGAACATAATCACATGCCCATTTTGAGAAGCGAGGGGAGGATGAACACTGCCCACATTTAAAAAAAAGAATGAAAATCCTATCCAAAAGACTTATTGGGCCAACATATAAAATCTTCTTGGCCCATATAGGTTTTCAAGTAGGCTGACCGCTGAAGATAGCGTCTCTCTCTCTCTCTCTCTCTCTCTCTCTCCAGAGGTATATGACCTAGAAAATAGAGCTCATTCACAGAGTCGCGGCCTCGCAGGTATGGTTTCTATTTTTAATCAAAGCTCTTGGTTGACTCTTGTTCATCTGGGTATCAATCAATGTGTTCCTCTTTGAAATTTCGAACTGTATAAACGTGTTTTTGATTCCTTCCACAAGTCATCAACTGTTCCTCTCAAACAATGTGTAAAGCTTGAAACTTTACTGTAAATTTCTTCCACTTTGAATCGATTTCTTCGTGGGTTTTGCTTCAGTTCTACACGGAAGATGCATTGCATTAGAAGCTCAGTCCTGCAACATTTGAGACTCAGAGTGCCGGTCAGACCGGTTTTGCTTCTGGATAAGGAGAATGTGTTCATTAGTAAAATGAATTTCACATCAGTAGGCGGAGGAGGCCAAGATCAGGTTTTGAGCAAGGTTATTGAACTGGTCAAGAAGTACGACACAACCAATGCCTCTAAGGTACAACGCTGCTACTGTTTCTTCTTGTTTGCATATATAGTGTTTTTACTTTTTAGTGACAAGGGTTGTTGTAACACTGTTTGATTACAGGTTACTGAAACGGCTGACTTCAAGAAAGATTTGTCGCTGGACAGTTTAGATAGGGTGGAGATAGTGATGGCTATTGAAGAAGAGTTCTCCGTTGAGATCCCTGATGAAAAAGCTGATAAGCTTACTTGTTGTGCTGATATTGCCAGCTTCATTGTCTCTGAAACTCAATCCAAAGCGCCAGAGTCCTGACTTTATTTCTTGTCTTTATTTTTCTGTTAATCAAAGTCTAGATACATGTTTCTCTCAGCCTTTTTCATTTGGGTCGCTGTTACATTTCATCTGATGTATGAATGTGATCATACTACTTGTACCAAAAACATGAGAACCTTCACACAAAATATGATGCAAAACATCATTCTTAATTATATTGTTGGAAGGTTTAAAACAATGTGGAGAGACCATAAAAACAAATGCTTTTCACAAAATGGCAAATCGATGTCACACAGATTGCTATGATCTTGACCTGTGACCATGTAACCTGATCTTCCCTGAGGTGTTGTAGACACGGAAGCTGTTGGTAGAGGAAACACAAGTTTGATACGTTTGTTTATATTGGTCACAAGTGTGATTAGCATCTATAGAGCTTAGGCGAATGTACTTTGGCTTGATGACACATGTGGACACCGGTGATGATAATTTTTTTTGTTAACCGCAGCCAACTGTACTCTCTCAAGTCACACCCACATTTCAGCTTTTAACACCTGATCCTAGAGATGTCACTTTTGTGGGTTAATGTGAACTCACGTGTCAAGTGAACAGAAGTCGGCATCGTCGCTATATAAAATCGCCGTCGACTTCAAACAAAATCAGCCGACACTTACAATTCGCTTTCTAAAACCCTAATTTTCTCTGCTTTAGTCAACCACCACTGCACCGTACAATCAATGGTGAAGCCATGATGACTTGAAAAAGAGTAAAGTTTTCTGCGTTTTGAAAAAAAAGTTCTTAGTAATTTTCAGAATGGGGGATTCCGACAAGGACTCCGGGGGAGGGCAAAGCGGACAGTCTCAGTTGTCTCCCAGAGAGCAAGATAGGTTCTTACCGATTGCTAACGTGAGCCGGATCATGAAGAAGGCTTTACCCGCCAACGCCAAGATCTCCAAAGATGCTAAAGAGACGATGCAGGAGTGTGTCTCTGAGTTTATAAGCTTCGTCACGGGGGAGGCGTCGGATAAGTGCCAGAAGGAGAAGAGGAAGACGATCAACGGCGACGATTTGCTATGGGCTATGACCACTCTAGGGTTCGAGGATTACGTTGAGCCGCTGAAGGTTTACTTGCAGAGGTTTAGGGAGATCGAAGGGGAGAGGGCTGGATTTGGGAGGCCACAGACAGGTGGTGAAGATGGAGAGCAACAGAGAGATGGAGGTGGATTCTACGGTGGTGGGATGGAGTATCACCAGCATCATCAGTTTCTTCACCAGCATAACCATATGTATGGCGGTGCTGGTGGGGGTGACGGTGGAGGAGGAGCTGGCTCCGGTAGGACAAGGACTTAAAGAGATTGGTGGAAGTGGATCTCTGTATATAGATACATTTTTATAACATGCCTATTCATACCCATAAGAGTTTGTAACATCAACGTATTTAACTATCGCGTTGCTTATGTAATATTAGATTTTGCGGCTGTGTAAAGAGAGGCCACGTGTGTATTTGAAAAACAATATGATTCGTGAACGGATCTGCTCCGTTTAATCTTGTATTTAAACTATTGGATTTGAATGAAAAAAAAAAAAATCTAATTTGGGATGGTTTGATTTTTTGTTGAGAAGATTCAAGTGTCAATAGGCTTACAAAGAAACCAGCTGTGATGAAAACTGTAGGGTATTGCTTTGCTTGTTGTGAGAAAGAGCGTTAATGGCGAGAATGGAGATCGCGGGTGTTGAAGTACAAGTTGCCTTGTTGATCAGGAGCAGAGACACGGAGAGGAGTGAAGCCTTCGTAGTCACCCTTGGTTTTAGCAGAGCAAATGGCTGTCATATATCTTAACAGCTCGTGGTTCTGTACGAATGGTTGCTTTGTGTATTCCTCCCAAGGCATCCACTGAAGCAGTTTTGAAAAAGAGGAAGAGGTTTGTGAGTGTTTTAGTGGTAGAGACTTGAGAGAGTCATTGAAAGGGGTGAAAATGTAACCTGAGCTGCTTCTATCTCTGTCTCCTGTGCATTGATCTCCAAAGAAAGGGGCTTTAGCATGCATACGAAGAACAAATCTGACTTTTCAAAGAAAGCTTTGTGGGTCTGTCTGCCAGAATTTCAAACAGATTAGAGTCAGTTCTGTTGTAACATAAGCAGATAATGTGGCTGGAGTTGGAACCTGAAAGCCAATACTTGGACAAACTCTGTATCCACCTACAAACATATGATCCGGAGAAGAATGGGATTAGCTCTTGGGTGTCATGCAAAATGGTAAATTGGTTGGTAATGCATGAAGAAAGGCTTACTCCAGTCTCTTCTTTCACCTCTCTGACTGCGCCATTATGGATGTATTCTCCCTGAGTCAACCCCCAAAATAACACACATCAGATATTAAGAACCGAGCTGTGTAATGGAATTTAATTAATAAGAAGCAGCACCTCATTGACTACTCCGGTGGGGAACTTCCAGATACCCTGGCCTTGAAACCTTCCTGTCTTCTCTTGAACCACCAGAACCTGTGGACTCAGAACACCAAAACAGAGATGTTAATCAGTGTTCCAAACAGACAAACCGAAAAAAATCTTATCTCACCACACCTCTTTATTGTGGTTGAGGACAAAGGCACCTATGCCAACACGGTGAGATGCGTTGGAAGGAAGCGTATCGCCTTCTTTAGGAATCCAATACACAAGCATCAAGTAGTCCTTCTCCGCGTGATGAAACCAGAATCCCTCCTACTCATAATAAACACAGAACCACTTCTGTTATAACCTACAAAAGCGGATTACAGAAATCTGATTTGCAGTGTAATAAAGCATCAGGTAGAAACAACCACCTTAACAGCAGCTTCAGCAAGACCGATGAGCTGTCTGGGCAATTTAATCCACACTCCCTTCTTTCCCTGTGTATACAAAAGACGTTTGAAGCTATCATACACATCAGTTCAGTTATTCACTTTCTCCATTCTCTTTACGGAAAAAGGAATACACTTTCTCATGATCATCCTATCCTACTAGATCAATCATCAATCTAACAAGAGGAAAGAGAAGAGAGCACCTGAAGAGTCCAGGTAGAGAGAGAAGATCGGAGAAGTGCAGAGAAGGCAGAAGGATCCATGGGATGACTAATCTCCGTCATCACGCCATCGTACTTGTCTTCAACCACCGGAAGCACTGTAACGCCTCCGTTATTCGCCTCCTCGCCGGCCATCGGATTCGTGGAGGAGGAAGAAGAAGACACGAATCTGTTCCTCGAGCAACTGCGAAACGCAGAGAACCCGTCAGCCCGAAAATTCGGAAAATGGGGAAAACGCAGACGCGTATTAGCCGGTGGATTCATCAACAATTTGATAAAGCCATAGCTTTTCGGCAAACGGCAACTCATAATAATTCGTTTACTCAAAAAAAAAAAAAAAAGATGACAACTTTAAAACTCAATTACACATCGATTTGCCTTTTATATTTTATCAATTCTCAAGAAGGAAAACAAATCTGATAAAATGGATCACTGGTTTTAAAGGATTGAGCGTAGAGAACCTTTGTTGGCACCAATGCACTTCCCTCTCTCCCCCTCAATGAATCAAAAGGAACGAACTTTCTGCATCTAATCTGTTTTTAAACCATCTTATATGACAAGACAAAGCTTTAAAGTGTTAAGAAAAAGGTCAAAAAGATTTGTAGACACGAGTTTCTCATCACTTTATCAATGAAACAACCATCTTCTCCAATCTTTTTATATGATAATCTAACGTCTGTTTGATTTTCACGCAAGTTTATGTGACGTGACGTGACGTGATATGATTTAAAAGGGTAGAAAAATAGTGTCGGTATGGCTATGCTGAGCCACAGACCACAAGTGTTCTGCCTTTACACGAAACATATATTAGTCTCTGGGGCCGGGTCGTGGAACGGGTAAGATAACGACTGAAGTAGGAGTAAAACGGTGGTTATCTTGCTTGTATGAGGGCATAAAGGTCAATTTACACGGCACTCACAGAGTCGCACCAAAGTTTTTGTTTTTTTTTTTACCCTTTTGAACTGCATTTACCTGGCCGTATCTGACGCCGCCCGTCTTATCATTTTTTACGTTTGCTTATGGAACTCCTCGCCGGCAGCTGTCAGAAACGACGCGCCGATGACTTTGCCGAGGATGCTGACCCGTTCGGTGGTTCAGATTGGATGTACGGAAGAGGACGTTCGCTGAGAAGTCAAGGAAACGACGACGCTTTGGCTACGCTCGCGGACTTGGCGCCGCCGCCTCAGAAACTGAAACCAATAAGGTGTGTTGTTAATAAGTCTCCTTTGGAGGAGGATCGGCATCCTCTCGATATTCTCGCCGGGAGTTTAGATAGGCTTCCCGAGATGGGGTTTCTTGAAGACGGCTGCTTCGATGCTCCTCCTCCTTTGGGAACCAAGATTGCTGACGTGGAGGAAAGTGGTCAGTTGACGCGTGGGTTTGGCAAGGGTGAGCACCAAACGGAGGCTCAAGGTCGTGTCTTGAGACAGGGTACATCTCGTGATGGTGTGTCTCTGAGGTAATAAGAAGTTTGTTGCATGTTCGTTTGGTCACAATTCAGTAACTTTGGATCTGTTACTGTGAAAAATTATTACCCTTCACGTTTATTAGAAGCTTGTTTGGTAGAACTAGACGCATCACTTTTTATGTTTCTCCATTTTACTTAAGTTGAACATAGCTAACTGATTGATGTGGCGTCATTACAAACTTTTACAGTGATGGTTTTATTTGGTGTTGAGTGTTGTTTATTCCTGTAAGCAGTTAGTAGTCTTCACGTTCTTGAATGTTTGGAAAAGTATGTTCAAATGTGCAGCAAAGATTTATTAGATGCTGAGCTTGGAAGAGGTTTTGTTTTATCTTATCTGGTGGTAGCACACGTCTAAGGTTATGATTTTGCTAGATATTGAAGTTGTCTTGGACTACAGGAACGGAAAGTTGATCAACATTTTCTCGGTTTTGCAGTTCATCTGATAACAGTGACAGCGAGGAAGACTCTTCCCAGGGGGTTGGCAAGCCCGTCACGGGTAAAAGAAAGCGGCAAACGAGGGAAAAGCTGGAGCATTTCATGGAGAAGCTGGTGGGGACTATGATGAAGCGGCAAGAGAAGATGCATAACCAACTGATCAACGTGATGGAGAAGATGGAGAGGGAGAGAGTAAGAAACGAGGAAGCTTGGAGGCAACAAGAAATGGAGAGGATGAAACAGAATGAAGAGGCACGGAAGCAAGAGATGTCACGCAGCTCCTCTCTCATTTCTTTCATTAAAAGTGTTCTTGGTGACGAGATCAAGATCGCTCAGCCACTCCAGACTATTCCCAACCGATGTGAATGGGATCAGACACAAGGAGATGTAAAGTTTGTGTTTCCAAGCGGAAGAAGGTGGCCGCAGGAGGAAGTGCAGGCGTTGATAGCTAGCAGAAGCGAAGTTGAAGAGAAGACAGGGGTGATTCACAGGGGAGCTATATGGGATGAGATATCAGCAAGAATGAAGGGAAGAGGGTACGAACGATCTGCTAAGAAGTGTAAGGAGAAGTGGGAGAACATGAACAAGTACTACAAGAGAGTGATGGAAAGTAGCAAGAAACAGCCTGAGCACACCAAGACTCGCTCCTACTTTGAGAAGCTAGGAAACTTTTACAAGACCAATTCAGTGACTGCAGAACACTCGGGAGAGAAGGAACAATGAGTTTAAGATTAGTTTTTTTTTGGCATGGAAGCTTGTAGATGATTTCTCGAGTTTTTTTTAAAATTTTTTTGGTGTAGTTAAACCTACGAGTTTGTACTTTGTATTGTGTTGAGTTTAGAAGGTTCGGAATAAAGACAAAAACGTCGAGTGATTGTGAACACTTGGCCATATCCCAAGTTCTTTTTTCTCCTTTTCTTCAAATGTTTGTACAATGTGGATGGGATGTGTGAATTGGAAGAGTGAAAACAGTGTTGTGTTTGTACAAACGTTAAATATCAAAGGAGGCTGGTGATGTTTAGAGCTAAACTTACTAGGATCAGATACAAACATCCCGTGGTGTAATCTGTATTTGCAACATGTTTGTTAGCACATGGTGGTTATACTTGGAGTTAATGTTGCATATACTTGGAGTTTTCGGCAAATGAATGGATTAGACCTACTCAATACTCACTTCAAAGACCATAACCTTGCAAGATTTTATGTTCCAATTATGAAACAAACATCTTCAAAGAGTATAGCCGTATAGGTACGGATGTTAAGAACCCATTAAAATTTTAAAGACCGCTAGGGTACCCTAAACCCTATTCAAATTTTAAACCCAAAATACAAATTAATAGTGTTAAACCAACCAAACCTAACCAACGTAAATATGATTTTAATATGGTAATTATAAGAAAATAAAGAAAACCGACTGGATTTAACACCTCTAGGTTCCGGGTACGTATGGATCTTTTTCTGAAAAAAGATATTACTAAACAAAACGTTGCGTTTTACCTTTTTAAGTTTTATTACTCCGAAATGGAGTACTTTGTTTGACACACTGACGACAAACACAAAATCCGAAACCTAAAAATCAAAGATGACCAGCGACGATTCCAAATCTCCGATGTATTCTCTCCGGCGATGATTCATGTTTGCTGGCGATAAGGAGTTTTGAGTTTTCCGGCAAAGAAGTTTGCTGGACATGCTGGACGACAAGAGTCATCAGCCAGCTGTTCTACAGAGCGTTGGATGTATAGCGCAACCGCCGCCTCCTCAGAAGCTGAAACCCATCAGGTCCCTTGTTAAGCCTTTCTCTGAGGATCGACATCCTCTTGATATTCTCGCTGGAAGTCTAGACAGGCTGCCGTCGGAGATGGGGTTTCTCGAAGTCGGCTGCTTCGATGCTCCTCCTTTGGGGTCCAAGATTGCTGACGTGGAGGAAAGTGGTCAGTTGGCGCGTGGGTTTGGCAAGGGTGAGCTCGAAATGGCGCTTCAAGGTCGTGTCTCCAGACATCGCACATCTTGTGATGATGCTGTGTCTCTGAGGTAATAAATCAGTAGACTTTGTATCCAAAGATAAGAACTTTTTGTGCATGTTCGTTTGGTCACACTTGAGTTTGTGACGTTTATTAGAAGCTTTTTTTGGTAAAGCCAAACACTGTACTCGTCTCTCATGATTATGCTCTATTCACCTAGGCAAGTTGCCGTATCATTTGATTTTAGATTGGTTGACTTTTTCAGGTAAACGTATTAAACTTTCGCAGATAAGCTAACAGATTGATGTGGTGTTATTACAAACTTTTACAGTGATAGTTTTATTTTGTTGTTGAGTGTTGTTTATTCCCGTAAGCAGTTAGTCTTAAGTTCTTGGATTTTGAGGACAGTATGTTCCAATGTGCAGCAAATATTTGTTAGATTCTGAGCTTGGAAGGGGTTTTATTTTATCTGGTGGTAGCACACATATAAGATTGCGATTTTGCTAGATATTGAAGTTGTCTTTGTCTATAGTACTGACAGTTGATTAACATGTTCTGTTTTTTTTTGCAGTTCGTCTGCTGATAGTGATAGCGATGGCGAGTCTTCCCAGGGGGTTGGCAAGGCTGTCACGGGTAAAAGAAAGCGGCAAAGTAGGGAAAAGCTGGAGCGTTTCATGGAGAAGCTGGTGGCGATTATGATGAAACGGCAAGAGGAGATGCATAGCCAACTGATCAACGTGATGGAGAAGATGGAGCGAGAGAGAATAAAAAGTGAGGAAGCTTGGAGGCAACAGGAAATGGAGAGGATGAAACAGAACGAAGAGGCACGGATGCAAGTGATATCACGCAGCTCCTCTCTCATCTCTTTCATCAAACGTATAATTGGTGAAGAGATCAAGACCCCTCAGCCACTCCAGTCTATTCCCAGGCAACGTGAATGGGATCAGACACAGGGAGAGGTAAAGTTTGTGTTTCCAAGCGGAAGAAGGTGGCCGCAAGAGGAAGTGCTGGCGTTGATAGCTAGTAGAAGCGAAGTGGAAGAGAAGACAGGGGTGGTTCACAGGGGAGCGATATGGGATGAGATATCAGCAAGAATGAAGGTCAAAGGGTACGAAAGATCTGCTAAAAAGTGTAAGGAGAAGTGGGAGAACATGAACAAGTACTACAGGAGAGTGATGGAAAGTAGCAAGAAACAGCCTGAGCACATCAAGACTTGCTCCTACTTTGAGAAGCTAGGAAACTTTTACAAGACCAACTCAGTGACTGCAGACCACTCCGGACAAAAGGAACAATAAGGGTTGGGGTGGAAGTTTAAGATTAGTTTTGTTTTTGTCTTACGGAAGCTTGTAGATGATTTGTTTGAAATTTTGGTGTAGTTAGTTAAACCTACGAGTTTGTACTTTGTATTTTGTATCGAGCTTAGAAGGTTTGAAATAAAGACAAAAACGTTGGTGATTAGGATCTTGTAACGGCTACGGGAAACGAGAAAGGATCCTCGGTTGCATCGAAAACACGTTGTGGAGGCTGTGAGGTCTTTAATTACAGATGCCAACACTTGGCCAAATTTTGATATTATTCCAAGTATGAGAGACGACGAGATCGGTTGCATTGAAAACACGTTGTGGAGGCTGTGAGGTCTGTAGTTACAGTTGCCTACACCTGGCCAACTTTTAGTATTATTCCAAGTACTCTTTTATCTTCATATGCTTCTAAATTTCGAGCATTGCTTTTTTATTTTTTTTATACATGCACAAACCTAAACTCGTGACTTTGAAGAAGGATATGGAACGTGGAGGCTTCCATGGCTACGGCAAGTTCTCTCTCAACAACAACACCAACCCTTCTGAACCAGGTAGTTTGCCATTTTCACTTGCATGCCATAACATTCTCTGATGTTGTTCTCTGCTTTTTTTTTTGCATTGTCATGTTTGTTTTTGATGGTAGGGGGCAGCATGCAGCTATCAGAACTCAACCAGGCTAACAAAACGGCTAATGGTTGCGAAGAGGAGTGCACGGTGAGAGAGCAAGACAGGTTCATGCCTATTGCCAACGTGATAAGGATCATGCGGAGGATCTTACCTGTTCACGCCAAGATCTCAGACGACTCCAAGGAGACGATCCAAGAATGTGTCTCGGAGTACATCAGCTTTGTTACAGGGGAGGCCAACGAGCGCTGCCAGCGGGAGCAGCGTAAGACCATCACTGCCGAGGATGTCTTGTGGGCGATGAGCAAGCTCGGGTTTGATGATTACATCGAACCCCTCACGTTGTACCTCCACCGCTACAGAGAGTTGGAGGGTGACAGAGGGGTTGGCTACAGTACTGGTATGACCAACGGACTGGTGATCAAGCGGCCTAATGGTACCATGGCCGAGCATGGAGGTTACGGGGCTGTGCAAGGGATTCACATGGCGCCGTACCATTATCCTCATCAGAACGGCGGGTTTCCTAACTCTAAAATGGGTGGTTCATCATCCGCATCAGGTGGGGGAGGAGCCAGTGTTGAAGTATTTCCAACTACTCAGCAACATAAGTACTGAGTAGAATGTAATATAACGTTGACAGTCGAAGAGCATAACTGTTAGTAGGCGCACTATCTATCTAGTTTGTGCAAAAACCAATGATGCTTTTGTCTTTGTGAATCTTCTCCTTGAATGAACTATTTTCGTTTGATCTCTCTTGTGATAAATTGTGTCAACAGAGCATTAAGTTTCCAAAGCAGCATGCGTGGTGATATCTAATATAGAAATTGAGAGATAGTATATTCCAAAAATCAATTTCTCAGTTCCATTATATATTCAGCGGAAATGGAAACATGTCATATGCAGAATTTTCATCTAGCTACCACTTCCCACAGAAACTTCAAGGCAAACGACGCCGTTTCTCAGCAAGGCCTTTACTACTGGGCCTTTTTGGGCCTGTTAATGAAAGGCTTTCGATGGTGCAAAGAGTAAAAAGAAGAGAAAAGTGGAGGGCATAACAATAATTAAGTAAAAAAACAAGGGGGAAGAGATGAGAGACACAAACCCGTAAGTCAGCAAATCGGCCTTTGTTGTTTGGAGAGACCGCTCAGATCGGATGTGTTCGAAAGAGTGACTGTCCCAAAGAAAACCCAACAACACCAAATTAAAGAAACCTCCCCCTTTTTTGTCTTCCTTCTTCACGGTGCTCTAAGAGCATTAAGAGTTGTTGGTTTTCACTCGTGATGGCTCAGAAGCCTGAGGAACAGTTGAAGGAGTTTGGATCCAAGCTTGACCCACCTCCTTCCTCCAAAGATTCTTTGCTCAAACTCTTCAAGGTCAAAATTTCAGAAATTTAGCCTCTGGTGACTTCTTTTTTACCAAATTTGGATTTGTAGTTTGGAGGGAGTTTCAGCTTCGTTCCTTGTTTTAAATTCTTTCGAATTAGGTCGATAGAGAAAGAAAGTTTCAGCTTTTTTTTTAGGTTAGCCTTTCTGGGTAATGTTCTGTTTATAGAGAGCTCTGGTGTTTATTCTTTGGAGTTGCATTAGGGTTTGTTTGTAACTAATCTAGTTTCGCTTGCCCTTCATATAGATTGGTTTTTATAAAATTAGGTTAGACGCATCAAACTGGGTTCTTGCTTCATTCTGATTGGAAGATGCATTTGAATAGCCCACTTAGACTTGTCTTGATATTGATATTGAATTGTACGGCTTTCTGCTTGCTCTGTTTGCAATTTTTTTTTTCTTTCCTTAGGAGACCATTTCGAGGTGTGTTTAATTTTGCTTATTTTCACGAACTTGTCCTTTCTAATGATGGTTTATGTTAGAATGTCAACTTCTTTGAGTCTATATGCCTAAATTTAATTTCTTTATCTTCAGTTGATTTTCAATAGAAGCAAGAGTTATCCCAATGTTTAGTATGTTAGGCCTTCTATTTGACTTAGCTGTATATTTCTCAATCACTTTGTAGAAGATTTGGCTTTGATTGGTATAATTGGAGTGGCTTACATGAGTTAGATACTTCTCCCTTTGACTGATAGTTTCATTTTCCATGTTGCTACTTAAATGTTAGTGCTCATTTGAGCCTTTACCATAAAAACTCTCGGTCTCGTTGACTTGGTGTGTTGCTATTTGCAGGAAGCTGCTGTTTGTCTTTCTGAGTTGGAGCAGTCTCCACCAGCATCAGTGCTGCAGTCCATCCAGCCTTTTCTTGATGCAGTTGTTAAACCTGAAATTCTCAAGCATCAGGACAAGGATGTCAAGCTTCTAGTTGCAAGCTGCGTTTCTGAGATAACTCGCATCACTGCACCTGAGGCGCCTTACCATGATGATACTATGAGGGTTGGTTGTCCTGAATTTCCTACTGGAACCTTGATCACAGACATATCCTATCCACTGATGATTTGTGTTCCGTTTCTTGATCTTGTTTCAGGATGTTTTTCAACTGATTGTGAGTGCCTTTTCTGGGTTGGACGATGTCGGTGGACCATCATTTGGAAGGAGGGTTGTCATTTTAGAAACGGTTGCAAAATACAGGTCATGTATAGTGATGTTGGATCTGGAGTGCGATGATCTGGTGAAAGAAGTCTTTACTACTTTTCTTGATGTTGCTAGGTGGGTTTCACTTTCAACCTAGCATCTCTTTTCAGATTGGTTAAAAACTCCTCTGATCTACATCAAGTCTATTTCCTGGCTACATCGTACTGACCGATTGTTTTATTTCTGTATGTGCAGAGATGACCATCCGGAGGTTGTTGTCTCATCAATGCAAAATATAATGATTGTTCTCTTAGAAGAGAGTGAAGATGTGCAGGAGCAGCTGCTACTAATTATACTCTCTAAATTAGGCAGAAATAGAAGTGTAAGAACTTCTGAAGTCGCTGTCTAATATTATTCTAATTAAGGATTTGTTGCTGTATGGAATAGCAGACCGCTCATATTCTGGATTTATGATGGCAGGACGTTAGTGACGCGGCTAGAAGACTTGCTATGAAAGTCATAGAGCAGTGTGCGCCAAAAGTTGAGTCTGACATAAAGCAATTCCTTATCTCTTCATTGTCTGGAGATAGCCGGTTTTCCAGCAGTCAAATTGACTACCATGAGGTTATCTATGATTTGTACCGCTGTGCTCCTCAGACCCTATCCGGAGTTGCACCCTATCTCACTGGAGAGCTTTTGGTATGTATTGTTTGGTCTTTTGCCTCTATTATGGATGTCAAACACCATCATGACTCTTGAAACATGCATCAGTTTTTTTTGTTATTTTGTATTTTGTTTGAATAGTCACCTTTATCCTCTTGTCTTTGAATATATTGGTACTGAATAATACTTAATGCGTACTATTAATATGCACAGGCTGATGAATTGGAAACTCGTTTGAAAGTGGTCGGATTGGTTGGAGAGTTGTTTTCCTTGCCTGGACATGCCATCTCGGAAGAGTTCAGTTCAATTTTTTCGGAGTTTCTGAAAAGGCTGACTGATAGAGTAGTTGAAGTTAGAATGGTCATCCTTGACCATATTAAGAACTGTTTGCTCTCAGATCCTTCGAGAGCCGAGGCTTCCCAAATTTTATGTAAGTCTCTCTTCATCTTGCCACTAGTTTACATTAGAACTCACTAATCGTAGAATATTAATCCTTTTGTAGCTGCTCTTTGTGACCGGCTCTTGGATTATGATGAGAATATCCGCAAACAAGTTGTTGCTGTTATTTGTGATGTGGCTGTGAGTGCACTGACGTCGATTCCCGTTGACACTATAAAGTTAGTTGCTGAACGGCTCCGAGACAAAACTGTACGTTTTATCTATCATGTCTTGATGTCTCAGAGTTACATGCTAATAATCAAAAACACTGGAACTCATATTTCTCTTTCTTTCTAAATCAGATACTCGTAAAAACATACACAATGGAGAGGTTGACTGAACTATACCGGGTATATTGCTTAAGGTGTGCTGAAGGGAAGGTAGACACTGGAGACTTTGATTGGATTCCTGGAAAAATTTTGAGATGTCTTTACGACAAAGATTTCAGGTATGACATATTTTCAAAAATCTCTTAAGTTGTTCACTTCTTTGTAGGTTGATATGAGCATTACCTTCGGCTAATATATCCTAAATATGTTGATTGTGTTGCAGATCAGATACAATTGAATATACTCTCTGCAGTTCATTGTTTCCAAGTGATATCTCTGTTCGAGATAAAGTTAAGCATTGGATAGATATATTTTCTGGATTTGACAACGTGGAGACAAAAGCTTTTGAGAAAATACTGGAGCAAAGGCAAAGGTATATTTGATGGTTTTACTTGGCACTCATTACTTTTGCATGATCTTTATCATCCCAACCTTTCGTTTTTTGGTATTGGAGATTGATGTTAGCAACATTTTCTTCTAAATCTTTAGGATACAACAAGAAATGCAAAAATACTTGGCATTCAAGCAGACGCAACAGGTTCGCCTCTTTTTTCTCGATTTTCGGTTGGACTTTTTGTTTCTTTAATATTCACCAGCTGGAACCTTATTTTCTGTCTGATCGCAGAGTGCTGATGCTCCGGAGATGCAGAAAAAGATCCAATTTGGATTCAGAGTTATGTCACGTGCATTTTCTGATCCCCAAAAGGCTGAGCAGAACTTTTTGATTCTTGATCAACTGAAAGATGCTAATATCTGGAAGATCTTGAATAATCTGGTCGATCCCAACACTAGCATAATACAAGCGTCCAAGATTCGGGTTAGAATAACGAGAAGTTTGTACTTACATTTAGGTTTACTTTCCATGACCTTATATAGTTTGCTGTTTTAATATGTGTGCAGGATGATATGCTTAAAATACTTTCGGAAAAGCATACTCTCTATGAATTTCTCGGCACGCTCTCCATAAAGTGTTCTTATCTCCTGTTCAGTAAAGAGTATGTGAAAGAGATGCTATCAGAAGTCTCTGCTAGAAAGGCTTCTAAAGATAATTTGGGCATTCAATCCTGCATGGACTTCTTAGGGGTAATCACTTACCTGACATCGTTTAATCCTCTAGCTTTCAGTCAGGATTTTATCTCATACTCATGTGCATTGATTTTGTAGCTTCTCGCAAGCTTCTGTCCATCACTGTTTGACGGGGCTGAAGAAGAACTGATAGGTTTCCTTAAAGATGACGATGAAATCATAAAGGAAGGTGCTCTTAAAATTCTGGCAAAGGCAGGTGGTACTATTCGGGAGAATCTCATTGTTTTATCGAGGTGAAAGACTCATCTCCTTTGATATGTAAGTTCACGTCATTTGTTAGTTTCCTGCTTTTTCTTATTTGTAATGTTTCAATTTGAAGTTCGGTGGACCTGTTGCTGGAGAGGATCTGTATAGAAGGCAACCGTAAGCAGGCTAAATATGCTGTGCAAGCGCTAGCATCAATAACGAAGGATGATGGCTTGAAGGCCCTATCTGTTCTATACAAGGTGGCAGTTGATCTTTTACTTCAAAATATCACTGCTGTATTGTTGATATAATTAGCAATTAGCATGTGAAAAAATTCTGATTTAATGCTTGGTTTGTAGGGACTCGTGGACATGCTAGACGACAAGAGATATCAGCCAGCTGTTCTTCAGAGTCTTGGATGTATAGCGCAGATTGCAATGCCGGTCTTTGAGACTAGAGAAACCGAAATCGTTGAGTTTATTAGAAGCAAAATTCTCAAAAGCGAAAGTGTATGTATTAGTAATTCATCGTTTTCTGCAATAGCTCACTATCTGTCTTTTACTTGTTTACCAGTTTTCTTTTCATTTTTAATTGGAAGAAACTTTAACCCTTTTGCAGGAAGCAGTAGATGACGAAAACTTATCCTGGGATGACAAAAGTGAAATTTGTCAACTGAAGGTTGGTATCTGATAGAAGCTATCTAGTAACTGATTTAATTATAGGTTCTAATAGTTCTTTGCCGCACATTAGCTGATAAGTAATTTCTCTCTTGTCCATTTAATTTTAAAATCCTGTTTCTTGTTTAATAGATATATGGAATCAAGACGTTGGTTAAGAGCTACTTGCCGTTTAAAGATGCTCATCTTCGTACGGGTGTTGATGACCTTCTTGGATTACTGAAAAACATTCTTTCCTTTGGGGAAGTATCTGAAGATCTAGAATCAAGGTTGGTAAACATTAGTCCTAAACATGCTAAGAGCTTCTTTTTATGTTTAAAAGCTGAAGAGACTTATGCTCAATCTCTCCACAGTTTTGTTGACAAGGCCCATATGAAACTAGCTGCTGCAAAGGCAGTCCTCCGTCTTTCTAGACACTGGGAGGATAAGATACCCATTGATATCTTCCACTTGACACTAAAAACCCCTGAGGTACATTCCTTCAATAATGTTTTCCATTCGCACCTTTCAGCCTACCCTACTTCTGATCTTGGTTCTGTTTTAACATTTCTGCTAACTCCCTCCTGTAGATATCATTTCCTATGGCTAAGAAAATATTCCTTGGGAAAGTTCACCAGTATATAAAGGATCGGGTTTTGGAGACAAAGTATGCCTGTTCCTTCTTGTTTGACATCACTGGATCAAATGTTCTGGTATCAGAGGAGGTATGTCATCTCCCTTTACTTGAAAACTTATGCGATGTTTCTGACTTGAGAATGTAATCTTGCTAAACTATTCGTCGGGATTGGCGTAGCAGGAGAAGCAGAACCTTGCTGATATAATTCAACATTCTTACCAAACAAAAGTGCGGAAAGTCTCTAGTCAGACTGATGCAAATTCTGTTTCTCTCTACCCTCACGATATCCTTCCTTACCTGGTTCACGCACTTGCGCATCATTCTTGTCCTGACGTCGAAAAATGCAAAGATGTGAAGGAATATGAGCTGATATATCGGTAACTTTTGTGTTTCTTTTGCTGTGAAATTAGCGATTTCAGTTTTTTTTTCATTGATATTTGTACTTACTATTTCGTATCGTTTATTTCAGGCAATTATTCTTGATCATTTCTCTGTTACTACATAAAGAGGAAGACGGGAAGGCTGAAGATACTGACAAGGAACAGGAGTGCGTTCCCACCATTATCTCTATCTTACATTCTATAAAACAGTCAGAAGATGTCACTGATGCAACGAAGTCAAAGGTTGGTAAAAATTTTCCTTGAGCTTGTTCTGTTTAAACAGCCATCTCATAACTGTTTTATAATCATTGTAAGCATGTCGATATATGTAACCATTTTACTTGGTCCTGTCATGGTTCATTAGAGCTGACAGTCTCGTAATTTGTATTTACAGAACTCACATGCGATCTGTGAGCTCGGGCTGTCAGTAGTCAATCAGTTAACTCAGAAAGAGCCTGATCTGAAAGGGGAATTTACGCCTGTATCGCTACCTCCAACGCTTTACAAACCTTCTGAAAAAACTGAAGGTGACAAGTCTCCGGTAAGAAGCCACAACTTGTTCATCTTTCTGGTTTTAATGATGATCTTACTTCAAGTCATCTGTGGCAATCGAGCTGTATAGCATCTTTTCTTTTGTATTCACTCTTGTTAACCTCATATTTTGTCCTGATTTACGTTTGCTAACCCATAACATTTTATTTCAACAGGTTGGTGAAGAGAAATTGTGGATAGCTGATGCAACTGTCTTGGCACACTTCAGTTCTCTCAAGTTGGAGCATAATACTGATTCGTCTGTATGTTATCCAACTCTAAGACCTGATTTGCAGTATCAGTGATTTCTGTATCTTTTTTATGACACCTTTCCTTCCTTCAGGTGATTCCTCGAACTTCAGAGCACGACGGTATGAAAGAGGAGGAAAGTGATGACAACGAAATTCCTCTGGGAAAAATAGTGGAGCGTTTAAGAGCTCAGAGAACCAAGAGTAGAGAGGGGGAAAAGAATAAATCCTTTCCAGCTGAAGATGAGAATGGTGAAACTGATGTCGACGTTTTGAAAATGGTGAGAGAGATAAATCTGGACCACTTGCGCACGGTAAAAAAATTTGAGTCCAGTAATGGACACACACATTCCCCTGGCAAGAGAGAAAGCACAGGTCATGCGGATCAGAAGGCTAACAAAAGGAGTGATGTGGATGTAACATCAGTTGTTTCAGTTCCTAAACGCCGGAGATCATCTTCTGGCCATAGTCCTTTCAAGTTCTCCAATAATGGATCTAAAAAAGAGTTGCATGAAGAGAGAGATATGGACACGAATATATCCGCTTCCGATGACAATGCAAACCAGAATAAGAGATTAGGAAGCAGCTCTTCCCGAAAGAGAACGAAAAGCTTCACATCAAAATCAAAGAACTCAGATAGCGAAGATGGCAACTGTAGTGAGAAGGTAAAAATCATCGATAGCAGGGCACAAATTATTTCATTGTACTCCTAGTCCAGTTTATTAATATGTAATTTTTTTTTCTTTTAAACGGATGCAGAGTAGGTCAGCAGAAAGTGGTGAAAAGTTGAAGTCTGCCTCTGGATCATTGCAGAAGCGGCAAAGAAAAGGCATCACAGGACTGGCTAAGGTGCGGAGCTTTACCTTCTATTGATGTTTAACAGTGTGGCTTTTCTAAATAATGGTTAAAATTATTTATCGCCTTACCTGATTGCTTGTCCAGTGCTCCACAGCAGAAAAGAATATGGCCACTGATGAACTAATCGGTTGCCGAATAGATGTTTGGTGGCCTATGGATAAGCGGTAAGCATTTTTCGAGCACTTTTCCTGGGACTGACAGTGTGAAACTGATATCATTGTAGTGTTCCCTTTGGAATCTTTGTTTATCGTTAAATCTTCTTACTCTGAACCCATCTGGTGCAATTATTTATTCCAAGCAATATGTGATATTATTTTTCTGAGTTTATCTCACCAAAGTTGCACCTGGGTGAATCAATAGGTTTTATGAAGGCACGGTGAAATCTTATGATTCCACGAAGCAGAAACATGTGGTAAGCTTTCAGCAGTCTGATTCTTATCTTTTTTTTTCTTCCGATAGTTTGGTCCATCCAACTCTTGTCTCTATCTTGTGAATCAGATACTTTATGAGGATGGAGATGTCGAAGTCCTTCGCCTTGATAAAGAACGATGGGAGCTCATAGACTCGGGAAAGCCCACAAAGGTTTTAAGATTTCCTGCTTTTGCTTCACTACTTCTTCTCATCTACTTAACTCGTTTCTTCTAACTTAATTAATATCCTTTCTACCTTCTGCAGAAGGCCAAGACATCAAAGCGAAGCTCTAATAAGAAAGGGTAAGACATAATCTTCATCTTAGGATGATGTATCTTAATGTAGTCGTCCATTCAGTCTCGTTATGTTCAGCAACCTGTCTTTTTATTTTGCTTTTAGATCTTCTGGAAGTAAGAATAAGAATTCAGATGGCTTACGAAGGGATGAAGACCCAATTCCTACTACGTAAGTGAAATTCTGTCATTATAAGTCTAGAAGATGCGAGTTTATTCTTCTGCTGTTTGGTTATATTCTTGCGTGCTTCCGTGTTAATCCTTTTGTATCATTTTTTTTCCTGACTGTCTAGGCCAAAAGGGAAAAGAACTCCAAAGAAATACATAAAGCAGAAGCACCCTGAAGAAACACCAGGAAGTCCCTCTTTAGAACATGAGAAACTAGAGAGCAGAACCAAGAGAAACCGATCTACTGCCACTATAGGTAAGCTCCATTGGACTGCTTCGTCCAATCATATGTCCAATTTTGTTTGTTCCCCGCAGTTTCTGAATCCTTTCAACTTATGGTCTTTCGTTCGTATACATACTGAAACAGTGTTAGATGATCTTATTGCCCGATACAATTTTTTTGTTTGTTTCTGATTCATTGTTTATTGGAATAATTCAGTCGGTGAAGTTGCTGAGGAAACAAATGAAAAGAAAACGGAATCAAACACAGAGCAGATGACAGTTGATCAGGAACATGGTAAAGAGGCTGGCGAAGAGAAATCAGAGTCCGAAGGGAAGTCGCGGAAAGAAGGCGAGGATGATGATGAGGAAGTTGACTTGCAGGAGGCAAAAGCAGAGTCGAGTGGAAGCCCTGAGGGGAAAGAAACTGATGTTGACAACTCAAATTCTGAGAAGAAACAAGAAAACGATGATATGGAGACAGAAGCTGAAGCTGAAGATGATACTGGGGATGCTGACGCATCTGACAATGAGACTCTTGTAACCTACCTTTCTCTTTAAACTTATAGGTAGCATTATAGAGAGATGAGTAGAGAGTTTCTGGCTTCTGATATGTGTATTGTTTTAAATGTATGTGCAGGGAGCGTGGACAAGCAAAGTGGTCAAGTCAAGCTCCAAGAAAGCAGCATAGGTGTGTTCTTATGCCATTATGTAGAAGAAGAAATACAGGGAATAGAAATTGCAGTGTTTGTCCCCAACGAAGCTGCATCGATGTGGTGTATATGTGAGATTTGTAGGGTTAGTGATACATACTTGTTCTAACCACCATGATGGAATGAATGAATAATAGGCAAAACAAGCTCGTCAAGACAATTTTTATGTGCTCATGTATTGTAGTATCTATATGTGTGTTTATTTGTAGGATTGTTTCATGTTTTCTGTAATACTTGACCACTCTTATTACATTCCTAAACCCAAAGTGCTCCTTTCCCTTTTGAACTCAACTACTTGACCACTTTCTTCTACTATTGTTGGTCCTAAGATCATCTTTTATAATTACTCTGATATATTGTGGCATCTTTCGTTTATTATACATGTGAGTATTAGACAAGTAACAGTTACATAATGTCATGAACGGACAGAATATAAAGAGGAGCTTCTTTTGTACTTAATAATGGAAAAGAAAGTTATGGTGATACCCCCCTGGGCCCTTCATTGTGTATTGGAGCTTTACAGATTAGACCGAGTCAAAACGTGTCAGAGGCCATCCCTGGTTTCAACTTTCAAGCAGATAAGCAATTTTAAAAAAGTTTTACCCTTTTGTTAAAAAAGAAGAACAAAGTTTTACCCACAACAATGTCTGTACGTTGAACACAAAAAGAACTTACTTAGGCTTAAATTAAATTTATAATGAAAGTTAGGTTCACCTAATCGATGCAGTAATTAAATGGATTTACCGTTGCAGCTACGTTCTCAAAAAATTCAAAACTTTATATTCACGCTTTTTGGTCAAACATTCTTTTGCAAACTTTGAGACTTGAGAGACCATCGATCTTGTCTTTATGACAGCACCTCTTTTCATTTAATAAACAAATGATAGCACTGTAATTTTGCATCCTCCCTCTTCTCAAGCTCCATATCTACAAAGCAAACTAGGGAGAGAAGCTGCGTTAATCTAAAGAAGAGGAAGGAACCCTCCTTTTGTATCTTTTCTTTCCAGACTGGTAAGTTTGCTTTGTAATCTTCTGTTCCTCGGCTGTTAAAAGCTGTGTGTCTTTTTGTCCTTTACCGTTTCTTACATAGAGTAAGTTAGCAACTTTCTCAGTGAAACTACCTTTTCAGTTAGTACCATTCTTCGCTGCTTCACTCATTCTTTTTAGGGCTCCATTTTCTTTTACTTTCTTTTTGTTAGGTAGACTCGTGTTTCTGTTCCTGTTTACAAAGTCTGAGCTTTGTTATTTTTCTGTGTTTCTTGATCAAGTTCTGATCAGGATCTAGGTATCTTCCTCTAGCATACTCCACTATATAGATGTGTCTGTAGATTATCAGCATTAGATCTCTTTTGGTTGCTTGATATCCATTAGTGTTGTTTGTAGACCAAGTGTCAATCTTTCCTAGAGTTTGTTTTTGTGTAATCAAGAAGCTGAACCAACGGAGAGATGTTTTTATGTTTCCTTGGGAGTTAATTTAGGATTACTCGTGATTCTGGTTGTTTATATTCTATTGAATGCCTAATAAAGACAGTTGCTTTATCTATGATTTTTCACGAGGAATGTGTGAACTTGCTAGCTGCTTGATTTGTTCTAATGCTGGTAGCTTGTGTTCTTAAGGTGTGAGATGGCTGAGCCACTAGGACAGCTCCAGGTGACTGTTATTCGAGGCAAGAAGCTGGCGATCCGAGACTTCAAGTCAAGTGATCCTTACGTGATAGTCAAGTTGGGAAATGAGGTAAGTTTGGTGTTGATAACCATCAATGCTCACTGTCCTTAGCGGTCACAACTACTGTTTGTTTTTTTCCAGCAGAGTCTGAAGTGTTACATTGTTTTACTTTATGTTGCTGCAATTAGCTGATTTGTTTTACTGTCTTGAAAACCAGTCAGCCAAGACCAAAGTGATCAACAATTGCTTGAACCCTGTGTGGGATGAGGAACTGAGCTTTACACTCAAAGATCCTGCAGCAGTTCTCTCATTGGTATATGCTTCATTATTTTCCTTTTGTGACCATCATGATGATGATTTTGATGCTGAGATTGTTGTTATGGAGGTGGTTTTCAGGAAGTGTTTGATAAAGATAGATTCAAGGCAGATGACAAGATGGGTCATGCCACTCTCAGCCTTCAACCTCTCATCTCAGTAGCCAGACTGAGGCATATAGTGCACGTGTCCTCTGGCGAGACAACGCTTAGGAAAGTGTTACCTGATTCAGACAACTGCTTATCACGTGAGAGCACAATCAGTTGCATAGACGGAGAGGTGGTGCAGAGCGTGTGGCTGAAGCTGTGCGCCGTTGAATCGGGTGAGATTGAGTTGAAGATCAAGTTGATTGATCCTCCTGGAACAAAGTAGTACCATTAGGGATTCATGAATCCAGATGTGTGTGGTATGTTAGTTTGTAGCAAGCAACCCCTTTGTGTTTAGTTAAATTGTAACATGTATGGTCTTTTGTTTCCAAATGAATCTGAAACAGCTTTTACGACTTTAGAGTTTTACCCATTGTGTTGTGTCTTGTGACTACTCACCAGCTAATAAATATTGTCACCGTGACATGAGACAACTTCATTGTGGCCGATACTCACATCTCTTCCTTCTTTACAATATCTTGCAAGAAATGGACAAAATCAGGAACTGACATTGACTTTTGGTATCTGACGTGTAACACTTGTTCATTATCTCTTTTGTTTTGTCAATTATGATCTATCTCTGTCACTTTTCCTCGTAATCATCTAAACATCCTTATCTGCCACCGAACCGATGAGTTGATGAGGTTTACACATTATCCCTGAACTCAAAGTTGTGATCTTTATATGAAACTCTTCTCATTCTTTTCACTCTGAATCATCAGGCTCGACATAAATCTTGGTGACTTTCATGGCTACGTCCGTCTCTGATGTACAGCCTCGAGGTTCTTTCTCTGTTTTTAATCCCTTGCTCATGTGTGTTCTGTACAAAGTCCTCCAGTTTCTGTTTCTGGTTAGACCATGAAGTATCCAACATGATTTGGCTAACGTTCGGTAGAATCTTTGGTTGTTGCAGATGTTTGTATTGTGGGAGTGGCGAGAACGCCTATGGGAGACTTCCTAGGCTCCCTCTCTTCTTTAACTGCTCCAAGACTTGGTTCTATAGCCATTGAAGGTAGTCCTTTGTACTCTCTCTTTCTCTCTTGATTCAGGCAAATTTTGATCATCTTACTGGTGCACACTCCACTTATAGGTGCACTTAGAAGAGCAAACGTTGATCCGGCTCTTGTGGAAGAGGTCTTCTTCGGAAATGTCTTAACCGCCAATCTTGGGCAAGCACCAGCAAGACAAGCTGCACTTGGAGCTGAGATTCCCTATTCAGTGATCTGCACCACTGTCAACAAAGTCTGTGCTTCAGGAATGAAAGGTAAACCCCTTCTTCTGCTGTTGATGGATCATTGAAACCTCAGCTGTACACATCACTTTTTTTTACTTCAGCTGTAATGCTAGCGGCTCAAAGCATCCAGCTCGGTTTGAATGATGTTGTTGTGGCTGGTGGAATGGAGAGTATGTCTAACGCACCAAAGTACCTCCCGGGCGCAAGGTACGTTATGAGACAGTTTCACTGCTGTTTTATCATCTATAGAAGCTTATTATTTCCTCTGATTTATGTGAGAAGAAGGGGTTCTAGATTAGGCCATGATACTGTTGTTGACGGTATGATGAAAGATGGACTTTGGGATGTGTACAATGACTTTGGAATGGGAGTTTGTGGAGAAATATGCGCTGACCAGTACCGTATTACAAGGGAAGAACAGGTCACTCATCTCCATCCTTAATCTGTCTTTCCACTACTGATCTGATGATGAATTTTTTTTTCTCTTTGTAGGATGCTTACGCAATCCAGAGCTTTGAGCGTGGTATTGCTGCAAAAAACGCTGGCTTGTTCGCTTGGGAAATTGTTCCGGTATATACTTCTCCTTTCCCTGCAGTCACTTTGATGGGATTATAATGGAATATAATAAAATATTATTGATAGGTAGAAGTTTCTTCTGGTAGAGGGAAGCCTTCCATAGTTGTTGACAAGGATGATGGACTGGGGAAGGTAAGTGTTTTAGTAACCAATGCATCTCTTAGGATTGCATTCACTGATTACAACTTCTTTGGTGTGAACCAGTTTGATGCTGCCAAGTTGAAAAAGCTTAGACCAAGCTTCAAGGAGGATGGTGGATCAGTTACTGCTGGCAATGCATCAAGTATAAGGTCTTCTTTTCTCACTTACTTCCACTGTCCTTTGAGCCTTTATGATGCGTCTCTCAATTGGTTTATGCTCTTTTGTTAGTCTCCAAGCATTTTTGTGCTGTTTACTTATTAGCTCTGATTTTTGGTGGTGGACAGTGATGGTGCGGCAGCTTTAGTGCTGGTAAGTGGAGAGAAGGCTCTTGAGCTTGGACTGCATGTTATCGCTAAGATTAGAGGATACGCTGATGCTGCTCAGGCACCTGAGTTGTTCACAACCACGCCGTCCCTTGCTATTCCTAAAGCTATAATGCGTGCTGGTTTAGATGCATCTCAAGTGGATTACTATGAAATAAACGAAGCTTTCTCTGTAATCCTGCTTACTTAGCTCTTATTGTTTAAAGTTATTGCGTATGTACAGAGAGGTAATACAGGTTTGACTTGTTTCTCCCAACAGGTTGTAGCTCTAGGCAATCAGAAACTGCTGGGATTAGATCATGTGAGTCATGAAACAAGTACAATTATTGATGTTTCAGTCTTGGTTTCAGTGTCTCTGATAATGTATATAAAACAGGAACGGCTGAATGTGCATGGAGGGGCTGTTTCACTTGGACACCCACTGGGATGCAGCGGTGCTCGTATTTTGGTCACATTGTTGGGGGTAAGTCCTAAGATTATGCAACAATGATGTTCAACTGAACTGATTCCCCACTGAAAAATGTGGTTTTATCCTTCTGATCCAGGTGTTGAGAGTAAAGATGGGAAAGTATGGAGTGGCATCAGTATGCAACGGAGGAGGAGGAGCATCAGCACTTGTTCTTGAGTTCATGTAAGCTCTCCTCTTTAACTCTGGTAAGCATAGAATTTAGCACTTGCCAAATAATGTTTTCCATTACAACTCTTCAACTTGTTGACGTGTTGCCAGGTCGGAGAAGACAATAGGGTATTCAGCACTTTGAATTCAATAGATGTATATTAGTGAACGCAAAGCGTGATTATATGGTTAAGTTTGTGTCATGAGGCTGCTTAAACTTTGTAGTTGAGAGAGATGCAATAAAAGTGTGTTAAAACAAACTAATATTGATACTATCTAATATCTACAGTGAATTGTTGAAGCCAGTGATGTTTACCTTTACCAATAACTCTATGAAATCAAATGAATGAGATCATAGACCAGCACTCACTCATTTCTTAAGGGAGTTGAGAAGTGGATCTCTTAAGCCTCTGTTTTACATTTTACAAAAATACATATAAATTTGCTACAAATGTCTATCCAGAGGATCAAATTACACTATACATGAAGCCAGGAGGGCATTCAGTTCAAGATTTATTTTCTTTTCTTCACTTGAGATTTGCATGACTAGGGAGATGACAGCTCAGAACTCACTCATTTGAATTTCTCCCTCAGAAGCATCATAGTCCAGTGTTTCATGGACAGACCTTCTTGTCATCAGCAGACTTGCAAAGACCATTGCAGTTCTCAAACTTGTGGAGTTCCGATTCAATGGTTTTGGCTATCTGAACACGCTCAGCTTCAGGCTCAGGAAATCCCACGTGGAATGATCCTTGCTTTGCGGGTTCTGCTTGTCCCTGGGTCTCATAGTGGTGCTTCACATAGTTGTATAGCTGTTGATGGAAGGGATGATCAAAAGAAAAACAGTCTACACTCTCAGTGTGGTGAGATGACCCAGAGCTTCCTCTTCTACAGAAATGTGGGAGGGATGTGACGTCCATAATCTACAACAACCACCAAAGATTTAGAAAGCTTTGCTTCTGACACCAAGATCATAAAGAAGCATATGCATATATATATATATGTACCTTCAATAATTCATCCCTTCCGCAACCAGATAACACATGAACTTTCTTCCTCGTCCTCTCTTGCAAAAGAGGTTTCACAACCTGTTTGCAAATAAAAGGCACATTCACATGCTAAGTAGCTAACACCCTGAGATTGAAAACAAATAGGCTTACCTTCCAACAGGCAGAAAATATATATGGAGCGTTCACAACATAGTAGGTGTTTGTTTTCTCTGGATAGTTCAGATCATCGATGGTTGATATGATAGTCACTAACTGCATCAAAACGTTGATACTCATAGTTATATAGAAAGGTTTGAAATGAATTCAAGAACTTATTATATAACTTGTTTGTGGTATCATTAGTCATACCTTAATTTGGCTCAACGCTGAAAGTTTCAACCCTGTCATGTCTAAAACCTTCACGCAGGTTGTTATTGGCCGGCCATTCTTCTTAGACATAGAAGGCTGTAATATTTTTTTACACATTACAGCAAGAAAGAAACCGTTAAAATAAAAGTTTAGCCAATTGATATGTACTTACCAGTAATACACGGTCTCTGTATTCATTGATTTGGATGTGGGATTGGACATAATAGTGAACCTGTTGGTGGAAGAAGAGAAGCACATTCATGTTTATAACTTGATCTTGTGAAAACTAGGAAAAAACAATGAAGCATCTTACAGAAGCTTTGTCGAATGTACTGAGGCCAACACCAATAGCAAAGACAGGCAAGCCCTAAACACAAAGGTTAACCACCAATTAAGAACTAAGAATAGTGTTTTGATTAGACAAAGGTATTGGGGAATCCTATGGGGGGTTACCTCTCTGGTGTAACCTGACATTCCTATGAGTTGAGAATCCCGCACGTTCCTGTACAACTCACTAGGAACAATGGGTTTCTGCAAAAACCAAAAATATGTTTTAATGTCACACAACAAAGGAAGCTTTCAACACAGACCAAAGAAAGAGGAAATGAATAACTCACAGATAGGATACTGTCAATTTCATTATCAACCCTCCAACGCAAACACTCAACCAGCTGAAAGTGGATTTACACAAAAAAACGCTGAAACTAAGACACACTCAAACCAGATGATCAAGTGTTTGGGAGATAAGTAACATACCATTGTATGAGCTTTACGTACGTTCCAATCTCGCGCTTTCAGAAAACGACTCAAATGCTCTCTCATGTATCCCTGATGGACACTCTGCAGATCCGAAAATACGTTTCCTTTAACTTGATTTTTCAGTTTCAGAAACAACAAGAATATGAAGTGTGGAGCATGAAAGAAACAATTCTAGCTCAATCTCACGTCTAGAGATGCAAAAATCTCAAGGGATCAAGTTCAAGCAGTCGCAGATTCAAACACAGATCAAATGTGCCAGTATAGTCTGTTGAATGGGGGTCGACCCATTTCCAAGAACAGAGGCAAAAACAGAACATACTCCCAACAGAAAAAAACAGAACATACCTCAAATGTTTTCTTCAAAGGCTCCTCAACTGGAACAAATTGTTACCCAGTTTAGTAATTACTAATAAGAGCAGAAATAGAAAGATAAAGAGGAAAAAGGTGGGACCTTGGTCTATGAGCTCTATGAATTCGTCAATGGCTTCTTCTGAGACGACCCCCATTGTTCTTTGCTCACTTTTTCTCTGCAACCAGACAGAGTTTCCCAGAAGAGAGTAAAGTCTACAAAGATCGGCTCTTTTTTGTCTTCCTTTGCACCAAACTTATGAGTCCATCATTAAAGGTCAAAGAGGTGGTAGGAGAGACAGACAACCCCCCAACAGAAATCTACACCTTTTAATAACAACAAAGTGTGTATCCAACTCCTCTTAAGAGCAGAACTACTTTGATTAAGACTTTTGTCTTTTTCTAAAATTAACCAGAGTTGTATTATTATGAACTCGTAGCCGATTTGGTGAGCCTTGTTTTTTATTGGGAAAAGCAAGATCAAAAAGATGGGGGGGTCTATTCAAAGTTATCTCTTTTTTCTCCGAGTCAACTATATAAAGCTGTCTTCTTTATAAACGTTTTAATTACTTTTCAATTGGTTAATTACTTTAAAGAAGATCATAAAGAAAGTTTAGGGGGCGTAGATAGCATGAATGGGGTTGCTTTATGTGTTAATCAAAGGTCAGTTTCCTTTCCTTGTATGGCCAAACATGCTTATCTCATAAAAAAGTCTTTCTTGTGATTTGCAGTCCAAAAGCCAAAGACTACAGACACAACTTACTTTGTGCTAGTTGGCACTGAATGTGACTTGGTGAGTATGAATCATGGACTAAGAGAAACACATCTGGTGGTGGGTTACTTCTCTTGAGATTTAAGTTTGGGCCTAAACTACCAAAAAGTTTATCAAACTTTGCCCAAAACCTAAAGATGCCTGCTTTTGTATCTTTGGGTCAAAATGATGTTTCAAGGGCTGAACCCTTTCAAGCCTAACAGAAAAATGGGAATGATTCCTAGAGAGAAAGCATCAAACTTCAGTAACTGCTGTTAAATGTATAAGGTTTGCATTTTTCTTGTTTGTAACTGCTAAGAAAGTTATGTGTTTTGACTTCGGATATTATATACAAAGATTCTTCCTTTGTATTCGGATATTCGTGCAACAATTGCCAATAAACAACTAGCAAAGCAGGTTGACCCATATACAATTTCAAATTCTTGACCAAGATAAACTATTTTCTAATGTTGGATGATGCAAATTTATTTAAAGAACTAATGTCATAACACATACGTGTTGATAAACTTTGTAATATGGAACTTGTCATGCTATGTAAACGGTACAATGTCTTGAAAACTTCAGGTTTTCACAAAACTCACACGCAAAACACATGTAGATTGCATATAAATTAAAGGAAAGTCAGAAGGTCTGAAGCAAAACCAAGAGGTAAAAAGTCAACGAGAGGAAGAAGAAGATGAACAATGAGATAGAAGAGGAGGGAGAGGAGGATGGAAGGAGAGGAGGGCTGGAGACGGTGAGAGAGATTCAGTTTGAAGGGAGCAACAGTGGAACAGTGTCTATGAACGGAGAGGACAACGTGTATGTTGGAGTTGGTAAAGGAGACTCTAGCATGGAGGCATTGCGTTGGGCTCTTGACAATCTCATCACTTCTTCTTCTACTCTTCTTTACCTCATTCATGTCTTCCCTGAGACTCGCTCCATCCCTTACCCTTGTGTGTATATGTTCTCCTCTTATCTTTGTTGAAACCAACTGTTGTGTAGGAACTCAAAGTGTGTGTTTGTATGATCTTTGTGTAGTGGGGAGGCTGACGAGGGAGCAAGCGAGCCAAGAACAACTTGAAACCTTTATGTCTCAGGAAAGGGAAAAGAGAAGAACTCTGTTGAACAAGTTCCTTCACGCCTGCTCTGCATCTAAGGTCTCATCTCCCTCTTGGTATTGATTAAGTGTGGATCAAGATAGGTGAAGTAACACATGTAAGCGTTATATAGGTGAAGGTGGAGACAATACTTGTGGAAAGTGACTCGGTGGCAAAGGCTTTACAAGACCTCATCACTATTCTTCACATTAAGAAGCTTGTTCTTGGGATCGACAAGTCTAATGCAAGGTATCTTTATATACAAAGATCATTGGCCACTATTCTTTTAGTTGTCGGATGACAGGACACTCTTATCTCTATCTGTTTCTTGTAGGAAAGCAAATTCAACAAGAGGAAACAGTGTTCCTGAGCAGATAATGAGGAGCTCTGCAGCAGAAGTGTGTGAGGTTAAGGTGATATGCCAAGGAAAAGAGATAAAGATAGAGGTGGCAGTGATGGAGAGAGTCCCCTCCAGGTCCCCAAAAGTGCAGGAGAGAACTCCCTCCACTCCCTCCAAGTCCCCAAAAGTGCAGCGGCCGAAGAAAGATCAATCCAATGACCCTCTTGCTTGCATTTGCTTTTTCAGCAAGCCCAAAACTAAGAGTTAATGAAATGAGAGACAATGAAAGTTTATATATTTGTTATGCTTTATGTTTGGTTGAATAGAGAGAACGCAAAGTAACTCTGATAAATACTAATTGAGGTAACTAAAGCAGCTTATGCATAGAGAAAACAAACATACAATTTCATAGCATTCTATGAAGAGAGAAACAACACTTGATCATGAAGACAGAGTACCATATTCTAACCTTACTCGCTAGAAGAAATCAAATTCCAAATAGTTATCAGAACCTTTCTCAGCATTCAGAACCAAACCTGCTGCTGTCTTCTGGCTCGATGGTGACTCTGCAACATTCACAGGTCCACTCTCCAGCTCAACTGGCTTTGGGATTTCTGGTGGAGTGGCACACCTAATCAAAGCCCAGTTCACACCTTCAAAGAACGGGTGCTGCTTAACCTCAGTGGCTCCTCTTTTGAAGCCCAGACGCTGCTGCGGCTCCTTCGTGAGCAGGCCCCGGATGAGGTCTCTCGCTGCAAAGCTCACCGTAGGTGTTTCAGGGAACCGTAGAGGCTGACCAACCACATTGAATAATGTCTGTCTGTTTCCTGAGCCTTTGAAAGGCGTTCTCCCAAAGAGAAGCTCGTATAGGAATATCCCAAAAGTCCACCAGTCCACTGCACTCCCATGCCCTTCTCCTTTGATAATCTCCGGAGCCAAGTACTCGTGCGTGCCCACAAATGACATGGACCGTGCATTGGTTGGCTCAGCTACCAGCTCTGGCAATGTTCTAGCTTGATTAGCTGTGTCATTCTTCAGTTTACGTTCCTTTTTAGATTTGCTTGAGAACAGACGTGGAGAGAAGCAAGTGTTGGTGGTGACGGTGCAAGAGGGTGAGATGGAGGTGACAGACGAAGAGACGCGGAGGAAAATACTTGAAAACTCTGCGACTGGTAAACCGTGTTTGAAGCCAGTAAATAATGAGTGAGTGGGACTATGAAACTTGGGTTTTCTTTTATTTATTATTTTTAAAAGTTGTATAATTAGAGGGCTAAAATTGGGTTTACCTTAAAATTAGTTCTAAGTGGACAAGAATCCCTAATAATCCCTCCGTTTTGATTTAATTGTCATTCTAAAATTAGTGTCGTTTATAATTGTAATGCAAAATTTATTGACCTTTTATTCCAATCTATTAATTTATTAGTTGAAATGTGGTTATGTGTATTGGTAATGATGTTTTTATCTAGTAAATATACAAAATAAAATATTTTATTAATTTGGATGTCGAATTCTAAAACGACAAATAATATGAAACAGAGGGAGAGGGAGTACTATTCTAAGGGGACAATGGGTACGTTTTTTGTTCTCTATTAAAAATTTTCCCAGTTTTATTGTTTTAGGCAACATAGAGAATGGTTTTAGTGCCGAAGCAAATAAAGAAAAATAAAGTTTTTGACTAATAAAGAAAAAGAAAGATAAATTATAAATTTTATTTCTTAAAAAGACTTCAATTTTGTTTATAAATGATGAATGTTTATGCAGACAGTTAGGGCCTTAGAGCACCTCCATCGGTAGTACTTAGGGGAGGTGTTAAAGTAATTAATGCAAAAAAATAAATGAAAAATGGATAAGTTACGCAGGAGCGCTCCTGATTTAAGTGTTTGTAGGAGTGTTTAAGGATCCTTACGTGGCAGCATGTTATTCGCTTTGGTTCAATTTAATGAGAGAGAAAAAAAGCGTGTCTCTCTCTTTCATCATCCGTTTCTCTTTTCTTCTTCGATGTCTACGAAACCAAACCAAGCGTTCGATTGTGTCGAAATCTCGAGAGGTTGATGTTGTTTGTTTCGAATCCAAAGGTTCCGATGAGTCCTTTGATGTATTCCCCAAGGACTTGGTCTCTTGTGCTCCGATCGGTCCTGATCTATCTTTCTCTTGAAAGAACACATAGGATCCTCGCATTTGATTGATTCTAAGGAAATAAGCTTCACAAGGGGTTGAACAAGATACAGAGGAGAAGTTTGTTGATGAAGAAGAAACAGAGGAGAAGATTGTTTTTTCTTTTTGGTAAAAAAAGAGGAGAAGATTGTTGATGATGAACAATAAACAGAGGAGAAAGTTGTTGGTGATGATGAAGAAACAGAGAAGGTTAATTATCGATGATGATGAAGAAACAGAGGGGAAGGTTATTGATGAGGAAGAAACATAGTTATCAGAGAACATGGCAGAGAACATTTACATTGTATTAGCAATATGGTTTACAGTTTAGTTCTTGGTGTCTCTCTCAGCTAGAAAAGAGCGAATCAAGATCATCATTGCTAGTGCTATCAGCCTCTGCGTGTTTATAATGTTGGTGCTTGCAGCATTTGTATGTTGGAGATGCAGATTCAAACAAAATGGCGAGCCTCTTTTGTCTCTCTTTTATTGTCTATTCATTTGTTTTCTTGATCTTATTTCCCTTTAATTGTCAGAATCTACAAGCTCTTCTGTTTCTGAGTTTTGAGCTAATCATTCAACTTCTGAAAAAAAAATTAAGAACCTCAAAAGGATTCTACCAATGGACCTCCAAAAACTAATTATATTAACAAAGATTCTTAACATCATAAAGTACACATTTAACTATTAAACTAATGGTTAGTACCCATCAAGGGTTCTAACCAATGGAGATGCTCTTAGGGGTATGGTTAGTAGGTCTTGTAAGCAATAACTTTAAGAAGAAGAGGAACAAGGCATGGCAAAAGCAAATAAGGTTTTGTACTCACTTCCCTCGTTATGTGATGCAGAAAGAATATTTAGAAATATTCTAATATTTTAATTATTTAACTAGATCTCGACCCGTACAACCGTGCGGATGATTATTTTTATTTTATGCATATAAATATTTGATTTACATTATTAGTGGTATACAATTTAAATGTTTACAATAATGCTAATATTTTAATATAATATTTTCAAACAAAATAATTTGATAAACAATACGATAATTTAATTTATTGTTTTAAATTATTAGTGATATGTTTCTTATTAAAAAATGAACACTAATGGAAATCTTACATTATGTGGTATTTACGATAAACTTTGTTCAATTTAATATCACTTTAAACAATCACAAATTAATTAAATATTTAAAATTTGTTTAACTGAAAAATGAAATATTCATTTATATTTTAAATAAATTCAAAAGTAGAGATATATTTAAAAATGTTTGTATTTATGAAAATAAAATATTAATAAATTTATCAATTTAATATAATTTATCATATTTGGTTCAGTATAATACTTCTTAACATGATTGATTATATTTATAAAATAAATAAAAATATGATAGATTTTTACTTTTTAATTTTATGAAGAATAATTGTATATATATTAATATATAATAATAGTTCATTGTGAATTACGAAATTAGTGAATATATTTACATAAAATATTTGGAAATGAAAATATTTAGAACAATAATATGAATGATTGTGATTATATGATAGATAAAAAATAAGATATAATATTTTAATGTATAATAAAATTAGTGAAAATATTTACATATATTTTTTGAAAATTAAGATATTGCTAAGATCTTTCTTAACAGATTAAGATATTGCTAAAATCTTTCTTAACAGAAATTAAAATATTGTTAAAATATTTAGATAAATAATATGATTGGTTATGATTATATAATAGATAAAAATAAGATAGAATATTTTTTTTATAAAAACAACTAAATATATTATTTAAAAACTAATTACATAATTAATGAAGATATTTACATATATTTAAACAAAATTTTCGAAATATATATATTAAATGAAAATATATCAAAAGTATTATGATTAATATATGAGTGACACATTATTAAGCATATTTTAATAATAAATAAATAAGTTGTTAGTTCTAGTAAGTAGTCTATTTTTTTAAAAAATCACACATAAATTAGAAATCATGACTTCTGTATAATAATATTTAAAACTAATTACAAAATTAGTGAAAATATTTACATATATTTTTTGAAAATTAAGATATTGTTAAGATCTTTCTTAACAGATTTTCAAAATTTGCTAATTATGAATTTAGTGAAAATATTTATAGAAACTTTTTAGAAATTAAGATAGTGTTAAAATATTTAGATAAATAATATGATTGGTTGTGATTATATAATAGATAAAAATAAGATAAAATATTTTTTTTTTCATTTTATAAAAACAACTAAATATATTATTTAAAAACTAATTACGAAATTAATGAAGATATTTACATATAATTTTTGAAAATGAAGATCTTGTTAAGATCTTTTTTTAAACAGATTTTTCGAAATATATATATATATATATATATATATATATATATATATGTATATATATTAAATGGAAATATATCAAAAGTATCACGATTTTTTTATAATAATATTTTAAAACTAATTACAAAATTAGTGAAAATATTTACATATATTTTTTTGAAAATTAAGATATGGTTAAGATCTTTATTAACAGATTTTCGAAATTCGCTAATTATGAATTTAGTGAAAATATTTACAGAAACTTTTTAGAAATTATGATATTGTTAAAATATTTAGATTAATAATATGATTGGTTGTGATTTAATAGATAAAAATAAGATAGAATATTTTTTTTCATTTTATAAAAAAAACTAAATATATTATTTAAAAACTAATTACGAAAATTAATGAAGATATTTACATATAATTTTTGAAAATTAAAATCATGTTAAGATCTTTTTTAAACATATTTTTCGAATATATATATTAAACGAAAATATATCAAAAGTATTATGATTAATATATAAGTGACATATTATTAAGCATATTTTAAAAATAAATAAATAAGTTGTTAGTTCTAGTAATTAGTCCATTTTTTTTTAAAAAACACACATGAATTAGAAGTCATGACTTCTGTTTTAATATAATAGATATTATTAGTATGTGTTTTTTTCTGCATCACGTACGACAATAATTTTTTTTAAAAAAAAACGATCAATGCAAAGTTTAAAATATAAATATTAAATTGTCAATATTTCTTCAAAGCTTTTATCAACAATAACTTATCCCATGAAATTCTTGAAATTAAAATATTCATGTATTTTTATATGGCAGAATATGCGTTTTAAAAATTGGAAACACGTAATTCAATTCCCAAATCAAAATTAGAAGGGTTCGATTTCTCACCTCTCTATTCTCTTTGTTTGTTTCAGGAGCCAAATCAAATCTGATATGAGCAATACAAGAAGGAAAATGCTACATGTCCATCGTCAACAAGATCGAGAACCTGAACCTCCACCTGTGGTTGAAAGCAATGAGACTGAGGGTCACAAAGAGCAGCGTGAACATGTACCTGGTAATGATTGTGAACCATTATTGATAATTCTGATGATGAGTTGGTAGAAATGTCGTTGAAGAAAAAGAAGTTGGTGGCATTCAAATTGAAGAAGCAACTTGTGAAGTGTTATCTACACAATTCGGGGTTATAGGAAAGAATGATAAAGAAGACACATGACTACCTCAAATATTGTAATGCTTCTAAAATAATAAATAAAAGATTTTTTAGGGTTTTATAGCTTCTTATATGTGGTCTTTTAAGCTATGGTTTATGTAGTTTTATTATTTGATCAATGAAATTGAGAGTCTTCTTTTTGTTTCTTGTTTGTTTTTGACAAATTTTAGGGAAAACTGCGAAAATATAACAAAATAAATAAATTGTTGTTCATTTGGTATAAAACTAACTTTGTCCAATTTTTTTCGTTTTCCTTTATATTTCTGAAAACTAATGAAACAAATAATTTTCTGAATCAAAAAAATATTAAAAATATAAATAACTAATAAAATATTAATATACACAAGCTGATGATTTTCTTCTGTTCAAAAACTTGGTAGATAAGTTTTTTTTTTTAAAATATGTTCTACTAAAAGTAGGATTTGATTGGTAATGATGTAGATTTAAAGATTTTGCTTTAGAATTATTGCTTTAAGTTTTGTTGCTGTGGCTGTAGAAATAAAATTTCGGAAAGCACGTAAAATTGACTTTGGAAATTTGGCTTTACACAGCACACACACAGACGTAAATAATTAAAATGGCTGTGAACTTATTAAAATGAATAAAGCATGATTGCTGTAGATATAGGATTGTAAATATAATTTTGTTGTGGAAAGCCACCACAGCAACAACCAATCATCCTCGTAGACTGCGTCTTCTACAAAAATAATATAGTAAAAATGATTTCTAAAATAAATATGTTCATCTACTTTTTTTATAACGTCCATTCTATTATTTACTAAATTTTTAAATAAGAGGAATGCGCATTCTTAGGGATGGCAATCAAGGACCTGGACCGCGGGCCTGACCCGTAGAGGCTTGCTGCGGAACAGGATTGAGCCTCCATTTGATGAGCCCGCAAAATAGCGGGCCTCGCGGGACGGGCTCAAAATGGGACGGGATGAATGCGGGACGGGCTCAATACGGGACGGGCCGAATGCGGGACGGGCTAAACATGCGAGATTTTAAAGACCCGCAACCATAAGTCTTTATTTCTGCTTAGTTTTGTTTTCAGTACTATAAATTGCCTTATTACTGTGTGGGAGTTTCTTCTTTAAATTGATGAGTTTTGTTTTCAGTATTGTCTAGTGGTGTTTTAAAAAAAAAATTGGTTACAATGATGTTGTTAAAGAGCTATTGTTTGTTTACGAGCTACTGTTTGTTTTTTAAACAGCTCGAATTGAGCGTTTGAGTTATTACAGAATCTTGTCTCTACACTCTAAGTTCAACAACTTAGTTGAAAGAAAAGAAGAAACTATTAGTATTAAGTTACTGTTGCTATGCATAGCCGTTGCTTTACAAAGAATCAAACAAGGAATATACTTGAAATAGTTGAATTTCACAGTTCAAATGGTACGGGATTGGGCAGCCATTCGGAAGACCACAGTCCGCGCGGGACAGGTCCGCCGTGACCCGCACGACGACGAGTCCGCTGCGGTACGGGACGGGATGGGACGGGAGAGCCCAATTGCCATCTCTACGCATTCTTTTAATCGTAAAGGTATCTACTTTCCTTCCGAATGTATCTTCTACTTTTATAAAATATTTTAAATTTCGGGGAATGTTTTTTCTACAATGTACTCTTACGTGTACTCAAAGTAGAAAGTGTATTTAAGATTTTTATCATTTTCTAAACTTTTAGAAAGCGCCTTCTATGGATAAGAATACCTGATTTTTTGCGAAAATTAATGAAATTTCAGTTAAGGAAATATTTTAAAAAATCTCATAAAAATATTATAATTTCCTAAAACGTGTTATGGTAGATTTTACTTGAGAAAAAAATTAAAAAAAAAAACGATTCTCCCTTGTCGTCTATGGTTTTTCTATAATTTTTCTTTTGATTCTTTTCACAAACTCTTGTTATCTATGATGCATATCTATACTCTTTTAGTTTTTTTTTGTTTTCAATTGCCTTTCAAATGTTTTTTTCCTTTCTTCCATTAACTTTTTTTAAAATTCAAATTAACTTTTAAATTATGTTTAATTAGATTAAATATAGGGTTAATTTCGAGATTATGAGAAAAATTATACTATTGGAACAACTTCATGTTGGTTTTATACCAAAGAGACAACAACCTTGTTTTTTTTGTTCTTTTTTGGCAATTTTTACTAAATTTTATAAAGATTTCAACTAATTTTTTTAAAAAAAACACATTAGGTTTACACATTTGAAGATTAAATAAGATATTTTTGTTATCGTAGGTTTCACTACATCATTATAATGTCTCATGCACTCAGGAATATCATGTGATGGAATATTACAACGGCCCTCTTCTAGCTATTGTTGTATTCTTAGTTACAGTCATTGTAAAACAGCAGAAACAGACAAAAACATGAGTATGAACCCAGTTCATTATCATTAGCCACATCTGCAAAGAACGCAACACCATGCTCTTCTCAGGTAATCCATCTCCACCTCTCACCACTCGGCAATCAATCGATCCCACCTCCGTGGTCGTCTTTTATCCATCCCCACTACATCCACGCGTACTCATCACTCCTTGAATTTTATTTTGGATATATGAGCGCTCCATTATAAGTGTTTAGTTCGCTCTGTTTCCTTGGGTTCCTTTGGGTCCTCCAACTTTTACTATGTTCTTTTTTTCCAATAGGTTATAGTACCTTGTAACAGTATTATTATGACAATGGTAATCTTAGCATTTTATCAAAAAAAACAAAAAAAAAAAACCTCATTAAGGATGTCGTGTTGCAAACCACAGAGTGAGACCATCCTCGTACTGCATACATCCTTGTTCGCAGAGATATGATATCCGACTCCGAACAGACTTGTCGATGATCATTGCTCTACAGGGCAGTGGCAGAGCCAGAAAATTATTTTACCGGGGTCAAAAATTTTTTGAACAATTATAATATAAAATATATTTTATATTTATTTATTTATTCATATTAAATATTTTAAAATTAATTTTTATTAAAAATAATTTTATTTAATTAAATAAATAATAAAGTTAAAAATATTTTGTTTAGAAACTGAGACATCTTCTAATAAATTTAAAACTAAACTATAAATATAAATGATAAATTTATCTGTAAATTTACATTATTTTTATGTACTTTAATATATGATATATAGGGATTATGGTATACTGGAAAAAAATTAGTCAGGTAAATAATTATTGAAAACTCATAAATGAATTATTTTTTTATTAATTAAGTAGTTTAAGCTAAAATTGAGCCCAAAATCAATACTTTGTCTAAAACTGAGCCCAAAGATGATGATCAATATTTTAATTATTGTGTTTTACTTTTTTTTTCTTTGTGAGGGGTCATCTGATTTTTTTACTGAGGTTAAAAAATAGTTTTAATAGAAAAAACACTTAAACTTTAAAAGAGGTGGGGTCAGCTGACCCCATTCCTATTATATACCTCTGCCCCTGCTACAGGGTACTGGCTTATTGCCATGGTGTCGGCTGTTTTGCGCCTGCCAAAGGTGATAAATCGTTGCTTGAAAGGTGCATCCAAGCAAGAATTTTTGAAGGTGATTTAGATCTTGGTGGTGCAGAAGCGCAAGGAGATTCTCCCATTAAGGTATATACTTCTTTATCACACAGCATGTTATATTTAGTTTGCACTAAACCATTGATAGCAAAATTTTCAATGTGGAATTTTTATCACTTTTAATAATTTATATAAACGTTTAAAAGTTCAAAATAAAACATATAAGAAAAAAAAATTTATTATATGCTTATGTGATTGTTTAATCTTTTAATAATATAAATTTGAACAAAAAAAGAGAGAATCCTAAAATTGTTATATGATTGATAGTCATTAATTGTCATATCATATTAGCTAATTCAATAGCTTTTATTTAAGGAAATAATTGAGAATATTCTTTAATTCACTATAATCAATATCAATGTTATATTATACTTATAAATTTTATTTTACTATATTTTATGAAAACATGTTGTGATGTTCCAAAATTAATACTCCCTCTGTTTCCAAGTGTCATTTTAACTCATTTTTCTTGTTTCACAAAAAATGTCATTCTACAATATCAATGCAATTTATACAACTTTTCAGCTTAAAATTAATTGAAAAATACATTGATCTTATAAATAAACATATTTATCTAAAATACTATTGTTAGAAATGTTATATTAATAAATACATAAATAAATTTTAATGAGTTTCTTAATATATGTGAAAAGTATTTAAGTGGATGATCTTATTCCAGAAAAAAGATTCACTAAAAGAATTATTTTCACGTGAAAAGAGTTCTAGATCACAATCAGTGGAATGATGATTCAATTCCATTAAATTCCGTTAGTTATTATTCCTTCCATTCCTTTTATTATTCTTTTCATGCAACCAGTTAACAATTATCAATATGGTTTAAACGGTTTGAACTGAAAGAGAATGGAGACGGGTTAACACAAAATTATTCATATCGAAATAATAATAAGTAGCATGACAGAAACATCTTGCATGACCTCATCTGAACAACTCAGAGGAGAACAAACAACAAATAGCACACTTGCTTGATGGAGAAAAAAATACTTAAATGTATACTTCCTCCATTCCTAAAAGATAATTGTTCTGGAAAAAAAAATGTTTTTAACAAATAGTTGTCTTATGCTTTTTATGAAAAAAAATGCAGACTTTAAAAAAAATAATTAGTTTTATTGAATTACTATTAGTCAAAAGTTGTTAAAAAGTGAAAATCACAAAAAACAATAAGTTTATTATAGTGATTTAATGCGTTTTTAATATGTGTAAAAACACTAGAACAAAACTATGTTTTACGAAAAGCAAACTGTTTCAGTTTGAGCATTTAATATCCGATTGACGGCCACATTTTTTCAGTGCCGCGGTGACTGCTACGGTGACGTTCGCAAGAATCCGTCAGGAATATTCAACTTTTCAAATAGCTCTATAATAGCTAGAAAACCCGTCGGATCCGTTAGAAATTCCAATGGTTTGTAACAGATAGTTTTTCCCTCTGGTTTTCTTCAAGAAGGATTCCCCACAACTTTTCTGGTTTGCCGTTTGCGTTCCCGAAGGTTTTTTTCTGTCATGAATTTTATCGGGAATCGGCTTGTTTTCTTGTTATGAAAATATTTATGACTGCTTAATTCTTTTTTATTCCACAAAATGTTCACCAGTTACAAAAAAACAAAAATGGAAAAGATATTCCATTTCCTTCCATATTATTACATGTTATTCCAGAAAATAACATTGACTAAAAGAATTATTCCACGTGAAAAGAGTTTCTTTTTTGTAAAAAAAAAAAACTACCTTTATACAATTAGTTATTATTCCTTCCATTCCGTTTATTTTTTTCATCAGCAACCAGTTGCTACCTTTATACAATTATCATTCGCGGGATGCGAGCCATTAAGAGCATCCACATTGAAGGATGTTAAGGGGTTCACAGGCCCGATTTCATAGGCCCGGATGAAAAAAAATGAGAAAATTGGTTTATTTCGCCGACCCGCTCCTTACGAGTGACTCCGTGTGATACGGGTTCACAACACGTGTCACAGTTATACTGGCCAAGAATTGTCGACGTCACGACGAGGAAAGGGGAGAAAAATTCATTTCATCGCTTTCGTGGAATTTCTAGGGTTTTCTCCCCCAGAGGCGATATTGTTGCGATTTTGATCTTTCATCTCTTTTCTCCACATTTCTCCATCGAATCGACGACCTAGTGTCTCCTCGATGAGAATAGGTGAGTATGGAGTGGATCGACGGTTAGATCGAACCGTTTTGTAGTCGATTCGTGGGGTTTTGGTATTAGGGTTGAAAAGCGATTTTGGGGGTTTCGGTTCTAGGTATTGAAATCGTCTTCTGGGTTTCATTTTGGGTTAGATCAAACCGTTTTTAGTGGATTCGTGGGGTTTTCAAATTAGGGTTGAAAATCGAATTTGGGGGTTTCGGTTCTAGGGTTCGAAATCGTCATAGGGGTTTCATTTTGGGTATGATCGAAGGGTTTTGGTTATCGAGTAGTGGGGGATTGGAGTCACAAACGAAATTCGATTTTGGGAGTTTCGATTCTAGGGTTCGAAATTTGATTTTGGGGGTTTCGATTCTAGGGTTCGAAATCGTCATATCGGTTTCATTTTGGGTTTGATCGAATGTTTTTCTTATCTATTAGTGGGCTCGTTATGGGTAATGAGAATTTGCCGGTTCCATTATCAGTTTGTTTCATGAAAATATTTATGTTTTTTGTTGTAATTCGTTTGATTTTCTGCTTCAGATGGATCCCGCAGATGAGATAAGAGATGCAAAGAGGCGTAAGGAGTATTACGACATGTTGGGGAACGTCGCCTATTCTGAATATGGATGCCCAAAAGATGTATTTGTGGTGGGAGAATGATTGATGAGGTATCCAAGAAGGAGGAGTACGACACTCATCCTGGGAAGCGCTTCTTCACCTGCATAAACTACGAGGTAAGGGTATCTCAACACAGTCATATATAATTGCTAAAATATTTTTATTATCTTGTCTGATGTTTTTGTTTTGTTGTCACCAAGGCTGATGGACTTAATTACCGTCAGCCTTGGGTAGTAGGTGTCCAAGAGGAGGTCGAATGCCTCCGTAAGCGTGTCGAGGACGCTGAAGAGGTGATCAAGTTGGTGCCCACTCTCACTAAACAGCTTGAGAGTGTTGAGGTTAGTTTTGATTTGTAAGAGTAGGTCATAGGAAATTATTTTTGGTAAACTGTTGGTTTTTTTTTAAATTCAATAACAAGGTTTCTATGTTTCCATGTCTGGCACAAGTGAAAAGGTTCAGTTTGCTGCTTGATCACCTCACAGGTGACGTGTATAACCTCACTGTCCAGGTGGCTGCTCTGGAGAAGGTCTGCTTCGACTGAATTCGTTTAGGTAAACACTCTAACTAAACTTAAGTCAACTAGAAGTAGTTTCCGTGTAGGATGCTTGGTTAAGTACAACTGAACTAGAGTAGTTTGTGTGTTGTATTAATTGATATGCTCTGAAACTGATGTCATGTCGAGTACGAACTGAACTAGGGTGGTTGGTTCCTGTGTTGAATGCTTGAAAGTAGTTGTGTTATAATGAATGCTAGAAAGTGGTTGTGTTTTCATGAATGCTTGAAAGTGATTCTGTTTAATACTTCTGCAACTTTTTAAAATCTGATTTGATGTGTAATGAATGTTTTTATCAATGTTTGGTAGTTAGAGACTTAAACCAAAATATTAGTTTAAAACACAAAGCAAATCGTTCTTCCCTGAACAGAAACAAACTTTTGAAAACACAATAAAACTTTAAAACACACCTACTGAAACCAAAATGGATCCGTTTTCCCTTAATTCACCCGGGTTTGTCAACCTATTAAGTTTCTAGTGTAGTCAAACCATAGAAGTAGGGTCTTCTGATGTTCCTCAACCGCAAGAAAGGAGAAAGTGGACAACACAAGAGGACATAATCCTCATCAGTGGTTGGTTAAATACCAGCAAGGATCACATAGTTAGTAACCAGCAGAAATTATGGTCGTTTTGGAAAAGAATTGAAGATTATGTCAATTCAAGCCCTCTGCTAACAGACTCTGCTCCTAGAGAATGTACTCAGTGTAAGCAGAGGTGGGGAATGGTCAATGAGCAGGTGTGTAAGTTTGTGGGGAGCTATGAGGCCGTTTTGAAGGAGCAAGCTAGTGGCCAAAATGAGAACGATGTCATGAAGTCTGCCCATGACATCTTCTCCAACGACTATGGGGGCAAGTTCACACTTGAACATGTGTGGATGGAGCTGCGGTTCGATCAAAAATGGAGGTCAAACTATGTAACTAAAGATGTTGGAAAGGAGAAAAGGAAGGAAGCTTCAGAGACGGTGCCTGACTCGGAAGAGGTTAGGCCACCTGTTGTTAAGGCTTGCAAAGCAGCCAAACGCAAGAAGAAGGGCAATGAAGCTGTATTTGAGCACATCGAGACTATTCTTGACAGGAAACAAAAATTATCGAATCAAAAAATATTAGTTCGTCTCCTCTCAAAGGCAATAGATAGTCTAAGTGAAAGTGAGGTGGCTTTGAAGGAGAAACTTGTTTCTGAGATGCTCTAGGTAGTTTACTTGAATATTTGTTGAATGGTCTAGGTGATAAACTGTTTTTTTTGGTTCTATATTTGCTTTCATTACTTGACCACTGATTCTGTTGACTAAAGAATATATTCTTGTCTGTTATTTTGCAGGTGAAAGGATGTACTGGCGTGGTTTCTTGCTTCCGTAGGATGTAGTGGCGTAGTCACGGGCTGTAATTGTTTACTGGCGTAGGAAAGTGGGTATTTGTAGTAGTAGTAGGTGTCACAGATTGTTGATGTATGATTTGCTTCAAAGCCGTTCACGGATTGTAATAGGATGTAGTACTCTGTGTCACGGATGGTAATAGGCACAACTTGTTGTAGTACTTTGTGTCACGGGTGTGAAGTGTAGTATTTTGTTTGTCTCTACACTTCACAAGACTTGTTAAATTTTTATATATAATGTATGTTTCAGTTTTCACAAGACTCTACTCTTCTTGTTCTCTCATCACTCTCTCTCTTGTTACTCCTCCTCTCTCATTCGGACACTCTTCTTGATCTATCATCACTCCTTCTCTTGTTACTCCTCCTCTCTCATTCGGACACCACTCAACACTCACTCACAACCGAACTGACTCACTCACTTGGTTTAGTACTTCTCTATTATAGTATATATCTTAGTATATGGTATATATCTTAGAGAGTATATGGTATATATCTTATAGATTAATTGTTATTTTATTTTCAAAAAAATAAAGGTATAAATAATAATGTTATTTCTTCTAACTCTTCTTTTTTATATTTTGTTATTTTTTAAAAAACCTTATAATTTTTAAATAATAATGGTATAAGTGGATTAATTTTGTTATTTTATTTTCAAAAAAATAATGGTAAAAATAATAATGTTATTTCTTCTAACTCTTCTTTTTTATATTTTGTTATTTTTTAAAACTCCTTATAATTTTTAAATAATAATGGTATAAGTGGATTAATTTTGTTATTTTATTTTCAAAAAAATAATGGTAAAAATAATAATGTTATTTCTTCTAACTCTTCTTTTTTTATATTTTGTTATTTTTTTAAAACTCCTTATAATTTTTAAATAATAATCGTATAAGTGGATTAATTTTGTTATTTTATTTTAAAAAAATAATGGTAAAAAATAATAATGTTATTTCTTCTAACTCTTCTTTTTTATATTTTGTTATTTTTTATAGTTATTCTAACTCTTCTTTTTTATATGTAAATCAAATGTAGCCAAATAATGTCGACATCTTCAGAAGATGGCGTTGATGAAGTTGTTGAAGATTGGTTTGAAGAAGAGTTTGATAATATCGTCGACTCCCTACTTGCTGCTGAAGCCAATATACCAAAAAAACGAAGATATATCGAAAGAGATCGGGAACAAGGACACATCAGACTATGCCAGGATTACTTCAGTGAAAATCCTACATACACACACGACCTGTTTAGGCGGTGTTTTTGAATGAACAGGTTTTGTTCCTTCGCATAGTCGAGCACGTAGGTAATGAAGTAACATACTTTCAACAACAAAGAAATGGTCATGGAAGAACGGCTTCTCTACACTTCAAAAATGCACTTCAGCCATACGATCGTTGGCATACGGTCAAGCGGCAGATGTCAATGACGAATATCTCAAACTTAGGGCAAGTACTGCACTTTTATGTTTGGATAATTTTGCGGAAGCGATAATACAATTGTTTGGAGATGAGTATCTAAGAAGACCTACAGCAGAAGATCTTCAAAGACTACTTGACTCTGGAGAGGCACGCGGGCTTCTGGGGATGATAGGCAGCATCGACTGTATGCATTGGGAATGGAAAAACTGCCCCACGGCTTGGAAAGGTCAGTTCACTCGTGGTTCAGGAAAGCCGACAATTGTCTTAGAAGCCGTGGCATCACAAAATCTTTGGATATGGCACACATTTTTCGGCTTACCAGGTACCCTCAACGATATCAATGTTCTTGATCAGTCACCAGTTTTTGATGACATTTTACAAGGTCGAGCACCTAAAGTGAAGTTCAAGGTCAACAAACCACACTTATCGTAATGCCTACTATATTACCGATCGAATTTATCCTAACTGGGCAACATTTATCCAATCCATTCTGCTTCCTCAAGGTCCTAAAGCCTAGAAATTTGCAGAAAAGCAAGAATCCGTCAGAAAAGATGTCGAACGGGCATTTGGAGTCTTGCAATCGAGGTTTGTAATTGTAAAAAGCCATGCTCTAAAATGGGACAAGGCAAAGATATGAAATATAATGAGAGCGTGTGTCATATTGTACAATATGATAGTAGAAGACGAACGACAGAGATACATTCTGGCTGATACATCTGAGTTCGAGTCAGGAGAATCTAGACGAAGTGCCAAGGTGACAACGAGAGAAAGTGTGAATGTCTATATGCTTAACATTCGCAATCAAATTCGGGATCCAGGCGTACATGAGCGTTTGAAAGCTGATTTAGTTGAAAATGTTTGGGAAAAATTTGGTCATCTTGATGAATAATCTTTGTATGTTCATGATTTTTCAATCTATTGAATAAAAACTTTTCATAAATAATGTAAAATCTTTGGTAAGTTTAAAAAAAAAAAATATTTTGTTTTTCAAATGAATAATTATTTTTTTTTAATAAAAATATTATTTTATTCTTATGAACCCGGATTTGAGGTTCATTGATGGAAGAGCACAATTGATTCGGGTTCAACACTGTTCACGGGCCCACAATTAAATTCATAAAAAAATACATATGAACCTCTCACATTGATGTACATGCCCTAATAGCTCTATGAAAAACTTAAACAATATGGTTTAAACTGAAAGAAAATGGAAGACAGGTTAACACAAAATTATTCAAACATTAATAATAATGAGTAGCATGACAGAAACCTCCTGCATGACCTCATCTGAAACAGCTCATAGGAGAACAAACAACAAATAGCACACTTTCTTTGATGGAGAAAAGAAAACCTTAAACATATAGAAAGCAAACTGTTTCAGTTAGAGCATTTAATATCCGATTGACGGTTACATTTTTTCAGTGCCACGGTCACTGCCGCGGACATGTTAGCAGGGCGGAGGGGAGTATTCAGATTCATGTCACAAAGGCAAGCGCCTACCTCTGCTTTTGCGACACCTGCAATAGCGTCGCAACATGGTTTGGGATCTGGTGATAGGAGTATACTCATCTCGACATTCACTAAAATCAACAGATCAGCACATGCGGGAACCAGAATCTCGTCATCGGGACAAACAGCGTTAGCTGTTGTGAAGAAAATGATGTTGAAGACAAGTAAAATGGCAATAGTTTTAGAGGCCATCTTGAAGAGAGAAAGAAGGGATAATATTATGAGTGAGGTTAATTAATTTGTTTGTTTTGTGAGATTTTAAAAGCTTTGAAAAGGGTGTATATGTAGAGACTGGATGGTCTGTATTTGGTATTATTTAATGTTGATTATTAGAAACATACCTAGGATACAGGCATACAGCTGGTGATGCACATATTTTGCTATAATCGCGTACTCCACGTTCTCGATAAGTCTATTCTATTTTCTCTAAATCAATATTATTAAAACATAATAACTTTTTGTGAAAAAAAAAAAAAAAAAAAAAAAAGCTTTTTTCTCTCTCCTGCGTGCGATTGGCGATTTTGGGTTTCTAGGGTTCCTTCCTGCGCCGATGCCTCCCGGTCCTCCCGATGAGGGGGATTTCCCGCCGCTCTCCCCCGCAAAACCCCTCTCGTCTCCTTCGTCTCACTCATCGATCCCCCCCTCAGTCCCATCATCGAAAGCTCCAACCTATGCTCAACGTTTCAAATCCTCCCTTCGTAATCTCAGAAAAATCTCCTCTCCCACCTTCACCGGAGAGGGTATCCCGATAGTCGACGCTCCTCACTCAGTTCTTCTCTCCGCCTCAGAATCGTGGAAGGACCACATTCTCGCCAAGTTCCACGGCTCGGTCCCTCCGATTAAGAAGATATACTCTGACCTCAATCCAGTTTGGGGGAAACAAGGGAACATCACCATTCACGTCGTCTCCAAATCGGCCTGCTTGATCTATGTCCCATCGATTCCTCTACGCGATTGGGTTGTTGAAGTGGGTTACTGGCAGGTTGCAAACTGTGCTTTGTCGGTTTCCCTGTGGACACCAGAGGCTTCCCTTGAACCGGAGGATCTCGTCTCAGCTCCGACTTGGGCCATTTTAAAAAGTGTTCCTCCTCAACTTTACTCTCTGGATGGTATCAGTGTTATTGCTAGTGGTATCGGTGACCCCCTCCACACGGAAAAATCACGTCTCCCCCCCTATCAGTTTGGTGATACCAAAGTTAAAGTTGAGATCAACCTTGAGCATCAACCTCCTTCAGCTGTCATAGTCAGAGATTCCATGGGGTTCACTGCCCGTATTGAAGTCACTTATCCTCGTCTCCCCCCCAAATGCTGCAACTGTGGGAAGTTTGGTCACCTCCTCAACTGTTGTCCTGCCCCTTTGCAGAAGAAAAGGTTTAAGGACACCATAAACAATCCTCCTGACCCATCTCTGGCTGAAGTGGATGTTTCTGACCCAGAAGTCTCCCTCAAGACTGCACATCAGAACACCGCTATACACCCCCTGTCCGACATCACTGAAGAACATATCCCGGTTGATCAGCCCGTTTCTGCTCCTCCATCGCCCCTCCCTGTAATCCAGAAGGAAGTAACTTCGGTCGAGGAGTCGGACATGGGGGCTAAAGGGTCGAAGGTCAAGGTCCTATCCCATCGCTCAGACCCCTCAAAGAAACTGATGATTTTATCAAGCTCCGGTTCCCCTAACCTTCCCCCTGTCGATCCTGGTCCGCTTGCCTCCAAAGATGGTTCTTCCTCTGCTCTCCTTGATTCGTCAGGACTAGAAGAAGGGGAAATCCCATTCCAACCTTCTCCAGCGGCTCTAAGGAAAGCGAGGAAAAAGCTTCGAAGAGAAACTCTGAAGAATTGTACATCACCATCAGCTGCAATCCCTCAGCTGTTTTCTTCTATCCGTGGACACTCCTTGGGTAGAGGGAATCAGCGCCAGTAATCTCCCCCCCCCTTTTTTTGTAAATAAATAATGAAGATCTTCTCTTGGAATGTCAGAGGTTTCAACCAATTATCTCGTCAAGCTAGTGTAAAGAATTGGGTTTCTAGTAATCGTCCTCTCATTGGTGGTATTTTGGAGACGCGGGTGGAAGAAGATAATGCGTCTGGTATTCTGCTTTCTACCTTTCCTGGTTGGAGATATGAGTGCAACTATGAATTCGCTGAGTTGGGTCGCATTTGGGTTGTCTGGGATCCGGCTCTTTCAGTTTTTATCTTTAAAAAATCTGCTCAGTTTATTCTCTGTGGTGTATATGACCCGTCTACGGCCTCTGCCTTCACAGTAGCCTTTGTCTACGCTTTCAACACTGAAAGGGAACGGAAAGATCTTTGGAGGGACATATCTGAAGTGCTTACTACTACCTCATTGAGGAACTCTCCGTTTATTCTAGCTGGTGACTTCAATCAGATTTTGAACGCGGAAGAGCATGTCTCTATTGCTCCTTACGACTTGCCAACAAGAGGCATGGAAGAATTTCGCTCCTGTCTGGAGCACAACAGTCTGTCTGATCTAAATTCCAGAGGCTGTTTCTTCACTTGGTCTAACCGTAGACCAGAGGATCCGATTCTGCGTAAGTTGGACAGGGTTCTGGTTAATCACCCGTGGTTGACGTCCTTCCCGGAGTCTTCTGCAGTTTTTGATCCTCCAGGAGAGTCAGATCATTCTCCAGCCTTGATATCCCTGGAGAATTCTATCCCTAGGGGGAGAAAGGGCTTCAAATACTTCTCCTTCCTCTCCTCCCATGTTGACTTCTCCCCGCAATTAAGATCAGCGTGGGAAAATCAGACCATGGTAGGTTCAAAGTTGTTTATGCTGAGCCAGAAACTGTCAAGGGCTAAAGAGTGCTGCAAAACCCTCAATCGTCAAGGCTTCAATAACATTCAACAGCGAACCAAGGAGGCATTCTTGGCTATGGAGGAAGCTCAATCTTCCCTGTTTTCTGATCCATCTGAAGAATTGATTCTTGCGGAGCAGGCAGCCCGTGAGTCTTGGATCTTCTTCGCCTCTGCTCAAGAAATATTCTTCAGAGTCAAGTCTCGTATCCGTTGGCTTCGAGATGGTGACCTTAATACTCGCTTCTTCCACAAAGCGGTTATTGCTCATCAGGCGTGGAATGTAATTCGTTATCTTCGTAATGCGGAGGGACTACGCATTCATAATGTGGAACAAATCAAGGAGATGATTGTGGCCTATTTCAAGTGTCTCCTAGGTTCCGATAGTCGTGGTCTATCCCCCATGTCTGTGGAGGAGATAAAAGCTCTTCATCCGTTTCGCTGCTCCGATGATCTAGCTTCTCAACTCATCAGGATTCCAACAGATGATGAAATTCGAGAGTCCTTCTTTAAGATGGCAAAGTCGAAGGCCCCTGGACCGGACGGCTTTCCTGTGGAATTTTTTCTCGATGCTTGGGATATAGTGGGCACTGATGCAATTGCTGCTGTGAAGGAATTTTTTGTCTCTGGTAGGATGCTACCGAAGTTCAACACTACTACCATTGCTCTAATTCCAAAGATAAAGGGAGCAGACGAACTGTCTAAGTTCAGACCTATCTCCTGCTGCTCCACAATCTACAAGGTTATTGCTCGAATCATTAAAAAACGCCTCAAGCTCTTCGTTCCTGAAGCTGTACAAATGAACCAAGTGGGCTTCCTTAAGGGGCGTTATCTCTGTGAAAATGTGCTTCTGGCGTCTGAACTTGTCTCTGGATTTCATAAAAGGGGTCCTACTACTCGAGGTTGTCTTCAGATTGACTTGACTAAGGCCTATGATAACCTCAACTGGGAGTTCCTGCTCAACATCCTGCAAGCGCTCGAACTTCCGGAGGTGTTTATCAATTGGTTGATTCAGTGCATCACTACTACCTCGTTCTCCATTGCCTTTAATGGTGAATTGCTTGATAGATTTCCAGGGCGTAAAGGCTTGAGGCAGGGAGACCCCATTTCCTCCCTTCTTTTTGTTCTCGCCATGGACATTCTATCCAAATCCCTTGATAAAGCAGCAGTGAATAACAGGTTTGGGGTACATCCTTTGTGTGAGGCTCCTCTGATCACTCACATCAGTTTTGTGGACGATGTTCTGTTATTCTTTGATGGTACTGAGACATCTCTTCAGGGCCTCTTATCAGTACTTGATGAGTTTCAGTCTGCTTCAGGTCTGGGGGTCAACCGTAGTAAGACTGCAGTCTTCTTTGATGGGGGTAACCCTCGGTTCAATAGAGAAGTGGCATCTCGTTTCGGTCTTCAGCAAGGATCCTTTCCTGTTCGATATCTAGGTGTCCCCCTCACTACAAAGAAACTGACAAAGCAGGACTATCAGCCTCTTATAGATAAGCTCCACGCTCGTTTCACTTCTTGGACAGTGCGTCATTTATCCTTTGCAGGGCGCTTGCAACTGCTTAAGTCTGTAATCTACTCCACCATTACCTTCTGGGCGTCTATATTCTTACTTCCAAACTCATGTTTGAAGAAGTTGGAGCAAATGTGCAGTGGATTTCTTTGGAAGGGTGTTCCAACTGATGCTCGTGGGGCAAAGGTGGCTTGGGACTCTGTCTGTAAATCTCGTAAGTGTGGAGTTCTGGGCTTAAAAAAGATTGGTCTCTGGAACAGGGTTCTCGGATTGAAACTGATTTGGCTCCTCTTCTCCTCTGCGGGGTCTTTATGGGTCTCTTGGGTAAAGATTCACCTCTTGCGGTCAGAAAACTTTTGGACCCTAGTGCCTGGCTGTGGAAGTTGGATCTGGAAATTCTTATGCAAGCTCAGAGGTTTGGCTCGCAGCTTTGTGGTCTGTGACCTGCGAAATGGCATGACTGCAAGCTTCTGGCTCGACAACTGGTCATCCCTCGGTCCCCTCATTGAGATCACTGGTCAGAATGGTCCGCGTATCACTGGTTTACCATTGGAAGCTGTTGTTAGAGAAGCTTATGTGAATGGTAGATGGTAGTTGGACAACTCGAGAAGCAGGAATCCAATCATACTGTCCCTCAAACAGTGTTTGATTGGCCACGCCCCTATTGATGATCCAGAGGAAGATGATTGTTACCTATGGAAGATAGGTGACGCTCCTCCAAAGGATTCTTTCTCAACTAAAGATTTGTGGTCTCACCTTTATGATAACGACCCGGTAGTAGATTGGCACAAATCGGTGTGGTTCAGCGGTCACATTCCGAAGCATGCTTTCATGACCTGGCTCACAGTGAGGAATAGGCTCAGCACTCGGGATAGAATGCAGTCTTGGGGTATTCAAGTTCCTGTCTTATGCCCCCTTTGCGCCCTAGAGCCTGAGACAAAGCAGCACCTGTTTTTTGACTGTGAATTCAGCAGAGAGGTTTGGTCGTTTTTCATATCTCCTACTTCTCTCTCTCCTCCATCTGATTTTGAGGCTTTAGTCCGATGGATCAAATCTCCAACGAGAGACTCTAATGATGCAATGGTCTTGAAGCTCGCTTTTCAAGCTTGTATCTATATGATTTGGAAGGAGAGGAATGCTAGAATTCATTCGGCCTCTTCTCGTTCATCATCTGCGGTTATTGAGGATATAAACAGAACACTCAGAGCCAAGCTCGACTCACTCTCCCGTCTCCAACGCGGTCCTCCTGGATTTTCTTATCTCTCTTCCTGGATTCGTTTATATGGTTTTTGACTCGTGTAGTTTTTTCATTTCTGCTTGTAAGTTGTTGGGGTTTTGCCCATGAATAAAAGTGCAGTTATTTAAAAAAAAAAAAAAAAAAAAAAAAAAAAAAACATAATAACTTTTTATCGATTATGTTTTAGACTATCAAAAAAGTTTACGTTGGTCATTTCTCTAATAATCTAATTAACTTAACCAATTATATATATATATATATATATATATATATTAATCAATATATTATTAGTTTCATAAAATTATTTTATTAATTTTAATTTAATTATCTATAAATATAAACTTTAATAAAAATACATGTACGAAATTTCTAAATTTCAGTAAATAAATTGTTGAAAAGAAAACTGATTCCGTATATACGAGTCGTGTAAACGCAAGTATAAATATATTAAGTTATTTAAAAAATAACTGAACCTTTTATATATATCTTGAACCAAAAAAAAATCATAATTGAACTGAAACCAAAATCAAAAAAGAAAAACAACCTAAAACCAAACCGAAAACCGAACATCATATTTAAACATACTGGTGAACAAAACGACGGATTAAATAAATTTGTCAACAAAATATATATAATATTTTATGTCTCAACGATAATCATCAAAATGCAAACTTTTAAGATTGATAATAATTTCAGACATATAACAAACTCGGAAGATCAATGCATAGAATGATGACAAAAAAAATCTTGTTTGCCCTTTGAAAAGGAGGGTCAAGCTCTCATCTAATATATTAAAACAAAATTCATGACATGTTTCATGTGTGATTTTTTTAGTTTGGACTCTCTTAAAATTTAGAATGACACTTATTAAAAAATAGGAGGAATAATAGTTTAGTTCATTCAGTAGGATTTATTAAAACCAGAATACTACATTTATTTTTTTTTCTCTAGACTTGCACACCACATATATGTTACATAGCCTAATCACCTTAGATAAATCAAAATCGTCTATAACTAAACAAAACAACCCTTAACTGATATCCAATCAAACGAAAACCATACCTGAAATACCACCATCCAATTAATGTTCTCCGACAAATTATTTCTAAAAAAATATATTTAAAATAAACAATAGGATTGATTATCATATATATGCTTGCGATTTTAGTTATTGAAAAATGAATATTACCTTCTACTTAATTTTCGGAGGAACAATATCATCTTTTTAAGTTCTATGTTCCATCTGTATATTTTTTCCCGTTCTTCTTTACCTATCCAAAAATCATAGAAAACATGACAAACACAAAAATATGTTTTTGTTATGTATGCCATTGATTTCAATGCTGTATTCAATTCTTTTATTATTGAATAAAATTAAATATAAAATTTCCTAACAACTAATAAATATTAAAACGTATATAAAATTTATCAAGTAGAAAACAGTAATCCACTTATTCTACACACTCCCCTTGGATACGAAAAGTTGATGTTCTAACATCTTAACACATATTAAAAACAATAATAAATTATTTTTTTTTGTCATTTTTGGTTTTACACTTTTACCAATAAAGTTTCACCATTCATATTTTATATTTTATCTGATGTTTTAATTTTAAAGAGAAGTGTATTAATTATATTTTATAACATCATTTTTAATAGAATAACAAGATTTAAAACATAAATATTTTATATATAATAACTAATTTCAAAATTTAATCTTTTTTACATGAAAAACATATAGAGCTAATTTGGTGGAAATACAAGAACATAAAGATATTTAGGATTCCATGCACAAAAAAGTTAATTAGTTATATAGACAATGAAAGAAAGCAAAGTTACCTTGTTGTCCCCTCGGATGCGTTTAGAATACGGGAAAAGACGATTACTTTCACTGTAAACCTCGAAGGCTCTCTCTCTCTCTTTTCACACACACACACACACAGAAACATGTTCTCTGTTTCTTCTTCCTTCTTCCAGATTCTAAGATTTTGAGTTTTAATCCCTAAATCGCCGTCTTACTCTCTCGCTCTTTCAGATGATGAATCTTTAGGGTTCACATCCTTCTTTACATTCTCTTCCGCGCTAAATGAGTCATCTCTCTCTCTCTCTCTCTCTCTCTCTCTCTCTCTCTCTCTCTCTCTCTCTCTCTCTCTCTCTCTCTCTCTGCTTCGTCTCTCTATACTCCTCCTCCTCTAGGCGCCAACACCGTGACAGAGCATAAGCTTCGATCTCTACTCGATTCCTGCAAAGGCATCCGCGACGAGGCCTCCAACCAACGCATCTCATGCTCCGCTACGAGCAGCCTCAATGACCCCTCCACTTTCCCCGAGAACTGGCCCGGTATCTCCTGCTACCCGGAAACAGGTTCAATCGTCACCATTAATCTCGTCTGGCTCGATTTATCAGGAGAACTCAAATTCAGTACGCTAACCGGTCTCACCTCCCTCCGGAACCTCACTCTCTTCGGGAAACTGATAGAACAAGTCGTCGGAAGAAAATAAATATGATTAGAAAAAAAAATTAACAGAAACAACAAAAACATTTAGATTTTATAGCGCTTTTACTAATATAGTGAAACTATTTGAACATAATGGAAACAGAAAGTGGAGATATTGCTTCTGTAAAGGTGAATTTTATTGCATGATGTGAAACCATAACACTCTGTTTTGGATATACAGAAACAGGGTACAGAAAACAAAGTATGAAAAAACCGGAGCTGAACCGCTTTGGTGTTCTGGTGGTTTTACTTTCGCAGCCTTTTCCGGTGAATCTCCACCGCACGATCTGACGCCTCCACCGTACGATTTATCAAAATCACGACCAATTAATCCACCAGAAAAATAACATGAAATTGACGTGTGATGGTATCAGGATGTAATCATCCCAAAAATGATCCAGAAAGCCCATAGATAGCAAAGCCTAATTTTTCAAGAATTTGAAATTTCTGGGTGAAAGTTGTGTGTTTTCACATATGTGGTTTGGTTTGATTTTGAGGGGCAATTTTGGATTAAAAAGAAAATTGTACAGTTTTTCTTTGCTATGACCATTTACCTAAATAATCTTTGAAACATAGATATATGGTGCAATTACTCAAACATATATCCATTTTTCTATAGAAAAATACGTAGTCCTTTATATGTATATAACTTATTAGAAAACTTGAAAATAATAGGGTATAAGTATAATATAATTTTTATATTTAAAACAAAATTTAATACTCATTGTATTACTATAATTTCTCTTTCCTAAGATATAAATTCAACAAGAAATTAACTAATAACTTAAAATAATATATATTAAGAAATAAAAGAACATTCCATATGAGGCGATAATTACTGTTCAAGAAAATCAATTAAATTATTTTAATCAAATCTGCTGTAAAATTGATATTTTCGAAATACATACTAAAAAATATCTAATACTGATTTTTTTTTTAAAGAAATATATATATTCAATCATATTAAAAAATAAAATGTTAAATAGAACACCTGTGCATTCTTGTTTATGTGTTTAGCTACTGAGAGCAATTGTGACACCAAAATTTTCTGATAATTTTTTGAGGATGATGTTTTATGTTTTGTAATGTGTTTTGATATCATTTTTGCAGTTAAGTCTAATTACAAAAGTTTACTATATAATTGTGATGCAGAAATCTATTATATTAAAACAGAAGTCATGACTTCTCATTCATGTGTGATTTTTTATAAAATAGACTATCTCCTAGAGTTGGTCATATTACATTTTAATCAGCATTAATCTTTATATTAAATAGAATACATTACATTATTCAATCATTAATAACCAATATTATATAAAACACAATAACCTCCCAATATTTTAGGGATTTCACAACAATATATATATAAAATCCAACTTATATTTAAATCATATACATATATTAAAATTTCGAAAATATGTTTAAAAATATTTTAACAGAACTTATATTTCAAAAATTATATGTAAATCATTTAACTAATTTCGTGATTAGTTTTAAAATATTACTATAAACTAATATATTCAGCTAACATTTACAAAATGAAAAATAAATATTCTATTTTTTTATCAATCATATAATTTAAATAAATCATATTAGAAGAAACTTATTATGTTGATCTAAAATTTTTAACAATATATTAATTTTTCAGAAAATGCATGTAAATATTTCACTAATTTTGTAATTATCAATTAAAATAAAAATTCTAAAATACACTTATCTATTTTATAATCATAACTAATCATGTTAAAATAAAATTATTATATTGAACTACATATGATAAGTTATGTTAAATTAATAGATTATAAATTTTATTTTCATGCATATCAAATAATTATTTTAAAAAATATAATATGATGACAGAGTACAATATATGTATAAAAACAATATATGTTAGATTTCTGTATATACAATAATATATTATGTAAAATGAAGAAATTTAAAGATATTACTAAAATAAAATCCAGTTTTAAAGGACGAGTAAAAATTTAACATAAATTAAATACAAAATAATCATCAAATGTTTTTTTTCATGTACATAATAATTTGTTAAATAACTAAATATTCCTGTAATCTATAAAATTTCAAAATATGTTTTCATCAATCTATTATATTAAAACAGAAGTCACGACTTCTCATTCATGTGTTTAATAACTAAATATAAATAAAATAATATAAGTATATAATAAGAACAAAGAAATACATGTGATGGTTTTAAACGTTTTACAACATGTAACTATAAATTATTATAATTGAATTATTTAAAGAAATATTTAAACATATGATTAAAATTAAACAATGATCCAAATAAATATATATAGATATAAAGTAAATGTTTAATTAAATTATTTATAATATTAATATATGAGGCTATCATTTTAGTTTTGTAACTATCTTATTTTGTGAAATATTACATTATCTTTGTAAATTATAATATTTTACAAATTCTATTTATTAATTTATTCAATAATGAAATACTAATCTACCAAATACAAAAATAAAGAAGAAGAAACAAATACATGTGAAAGTTTGCAACAATCTATTTGATGAAAACAAGTATACTGTAATATTTTTTATGTTTGGAAAACATTAAATTTACATATCTCATATATGTGATTACTATAGCATATACATATATATATATATATATATATATATATATAACTATAATCGGAAAAAAACACCCGCGCGGTTGCGCGGGTACAAATCTAGTATTTGTTAAAATTTGTGATGTATTCTGTTTTAAAAATTTTCAACTCAGGTGATATTAATTAAATGTGATATATTTGAGCTTTATTATGTTGAACTTGTGTCAAGTGCTTTGTGTGTAATATCTATACTTTGTAATCATAATTATCATCTAAATAACACAAAATTGATTAAGGGATAACATAGACGACCCTATAAGTTGCAAAACCACAGTCTTAATAAATGATTTACCAAGAAGGCAATAGTTTATAGTTACAAGAATTTAAAAGAATGAAGAGATCATTAGACAAGAGTTCGTTTTAATGAAAATACTAGACTATGACCCGCCTTTTGAAAGGGCGTGTATATACTTTTTAAAAAAGTTTTGAAAATTTAAACTTTATATTTAGGTTTTTATATATTTATGTTTACTATTTTAAGTCTTTGTATTTTGATTGTAACCACTGACCTATATGTAATCAGTTTGGTTTTCAAAAGCTAATTTTTATTTAAAATTACTATAAAATCCACAAAAACCTACTACATGCGGTTAAACATAAATATTTATATAAATAGTTCATATATTATGAATATATTACAAAAGTTAAGCAATATAAACTTGTAGTTAAACTAATTGATCATTTTGTTGTAAGCTTAATGGATCAGTATTTGAGACGATTCATACTAAAATAGAAATAAATTTGACCATCAACGATTCATATACAATTATTGAAATTTAGTGATTTATGTCTGAAATAAATATAATCATTTATTTATTTGTTAAATTTACTTATGTTGTTCACATGTTTCTAAAAAATCGAATTTTGAATTTAATTTCATTATTCAAATTATAAATTTAAATATTACTTACTTTAATTTGTTATATATTTTATTATATATCTAATAATAAATTTTATTATTAAATTTCGATCTGTGCTTTAATCCTTGATATTCATTTTTATTATTACTGATTTTACTGAAATTATACATGTTTAAAATAAAAAGGTTGAGAAATCTAATAATAAACTTATAAGTTTTAATATTAAAAGTTCTCAATGTATATGATTTAAATATAAGTTGGATTATATATATATATATATATATATATATATATATATATATATATATATATATATATATATATATATATATATATATATATATATATATATATATATATATATTGTTGTGAAATCCCTAAGAATATTGCACATATCCCACTTTTTATGAAAGGTATAACAACATTTAGGGAAAATCGTGTATATCAAATAATTTTTCATATTTTTAAATAGGGTTTTCTGCAAAAAAACTCTCAATGTGGTTCTTTTTTTGCAAATTAATCCGCGAACTCAAAAACCCACGGATCAACCTTCCAAGTACCAGTCAAACCGCAATATAACCCTCGGCTGTATATATGTGTATTTGACTGGGTATAGTTTTAACATTTTTCAATACTATGTCATTTTGACACTAATATTTTAATGAAAAAATTTAGTAGAACTCAGAATTCAAACCTTGAACCTCCAACACAGTGTGCATGCTACATAACCGTCTCTGCCAACTTATATAACATTATATATAATTCTAAACTTATTCTGAAATGACCTAATTTATAACATTATATATTACCAATTTTTATTATCTTTATTCTATAAAAAAACTTATAATTATTAACTTAATATGTTTACTAATTATTTTAAATAGTAAAATAATTAATAAAAATTGGTTATTTTTTTAAAAAAATATTTTTATGTTATATAAAAGGCGATATCTAATTATATAAAGTAAAATTCACAAAAATTTATGGTTTTTTGGTATAAAACCAAAAATCGATGGTATATAAACTGAACCAAACCAAAGTAAATACACAGACAAATACACATATATATGGCTGAGGGTTATATTGCGGTTTGACTGGCACTTGGAGGGTTGATCCGTAGGTTTTTGAGTTCGCAGATTAATTTGCAAAAAAGAACCGTATTGAGAGTTTTTTTTTTTGCAGAAAACCCTTTTAAATAAAGGGAATTTTTAAAGGTAAATTGAAACTGGATTTAAAAATAGTCAATAATATATTTAATGAAATAAAAACCATAGCTTTAAAATATGCAAGTGGCAGAAAATTGTAAATACTTATGAAACAGAATGTCACCTCAAAAATGGCCTTCTGTTTTAATAATATTGACTAGATTCTGATCCACCCTTAAAAGGACAAATATTTTTTTGTTGTTTTTTCAATATAAAGATTGATAATTCTTTGTTTTAATTATATAAACTATGACATGATCAAGTTTCAATTATGAAAGTTTGTTATAGTGTGTACAATATGACGAAATTTAAAATGCGTCATACAACTGTTTTGTTTTTGTAAATAAGTTAAATATGGTTGTATCTGAAATTTGTACTTGGGTACATCAAGGTATGTTATTCAATAATATATTTAATGAAATAAAAACCATAGCTTTAAAATCTGCAAGTGACAGAAAATTGTAAATACTTATGAAACAGAAGGTCACTTCAAAAAAGACCCTTCAGTTTTAATAGTATTGATAGTGTTTACAACATTATATAAACTATCACAACATTAATATATATTAGAGATAAATTGGATGTAATGTTTACAAAATTATATAAACTAACAAGAGCCTCTCATGTTTTTTCAATGTACATCCAATAGTTGAAAGTGAAACACGATTGAGGACACCATTATCCAAAACTTTCAAGAACTCCTATAAAAGACCTTTTTGAGTAGTCTTCTAGTGTATTATAGCAGACTGCTTGAAGAACTCGCCTACCCCTAAAGCGGATATTTAAAGCTTTAAATAAAATTTGACCGTGAATTAAAATACTTCAAGAGAAATCTTTTTTTTTTTGTCGACCTCTTCAAGAGAAATCTCTACTAATGAAGTCTGATATTTAGTCTTCAGATTTGAAAAACATGCATGCCCCAAAATGTTTAAAAGAGTTTCAAAATTGAGAAACACTTAGATAAATAGAACTTTAAGCTTAAATAAGAAGAAAACAATTAAAATACGTTTATACATATATATATATATATATTATTTGAATCTAACACACACACAAAAAAAAATATTTTATATTGTTTGAAACCAGAACTTTTACAACTAAAATATTAACAAAACATATATAATCACAATGATATTTTTTAGTTTTAGCACACATATAACGGATAAATATATTAAAATTTTAAAGAGTTATATCTTACATTTTTAGAGAAACAAAATAAACCATGAAAATACAGTTTTAAGCTAAAATAATATAATGATAATTACACTAAGTTGAATTTATGACTTTATTTAGACTTAACACAAAGAAACACAAAATAATTGCTGAAAAAAGAAAATCTTACAAATTTTGGCATTATGCATATTTTTTTAAAAATCTTTAAACAAAATCCTAAAACAAAAACATATTTTCTGTATTATATTAATTTTTTGATTTTCTTTACAGTCGCAAGTCTTGCGAAAATATTGAGAAAAATAATGTTTAGATTGTCTGTGACAAAGTTAAAAATAACACTATGTAAATTAGAGCATCAAGTAATGTATACTACTTTTGGAAAATCAATATGAATTTCGATTACAATAGAACTTAGAGACTTAAAGATGACAAACCTTCTATAACTGATTAGTGGTTTGTTGCAGTGCTACTGTTTTATGATTAATATAGCATTTTTTGTATGCCACTAACTATTATTTAATAGTTTTGTTATTATTTATTTTTGGTTAATATTTGTAAAATAAAAAAAAAATATTTATAACTAAACCAGTTTAGAAATTAGTATTTCTTTACAAAATGAAATTTGAATACATGGTTTACAATTAAAAATTGGTTTATTAAATAAACCTTAACTACCAATTGACTTTAGCTAAACCTAATTCAGCTGTCAAACCAAGCTCTTCTTCAACTTACACCGTCAACCAGACCGCTTCAGTACCATCGCCGACGCTGCTGCTGTCTTCCCCGATGCCGTTGCTCTGTCTTCTCCGACACCGCTGTTCTGTCTTCTCCGACCTTGCTCTGATCGCTTTAAAAATGGGGATCAAACTCTAGTATATTGTATATCCCTTATATATTAATTGAGAAACATTTACAAGATTATTTTGTAGACACGTGTTACCACGAGAATGAAATTCAGAATTCTTAGAAAAATATGTTGGTATATCTTAACTTATATTATACTTTTATTAAACTAACTATCAAATTGATAAACAGAGTATAAAAGAATATTCTCACACTTTTCTAAAATAAAAGCTATGATATTAGCTAATATGGTTAATATATATATGACAATTAATGGTTTTAAATAATAAAGATTTGATAACAATTTTTGTATCCTTCTTCATTTTGTCTAATTTTATATTATTAAAATAAATTAAACAATCACATTAATCATATAATTTTCTTATATGTTATATTTTGAATTTAAAAAAAAACTGACTATAAATTATTAGACAATTTAAAATCCCACTCTGAAATTTTTGTGATCAAAGGCTTAATCTATCATATTAAAGGTGAAGTATAATTGAGTACTTACCCTCACTTTTTTCTTATTATTTACGATCGATTGCCGTTGGGATAAAACACAGCCGTTTCACTTAATTCCTCAACATTCACAATGTATTGATTGTACACAAACCTAAAGATTGTACCTAAACCGAGTGAACCAAAATTAATTCTGTTTGTTTTGGTATAAAAAATACAAATGATCATAAAAGTTTATTAATATGCATTTTTGTTTAATAAATATTAAAATTAAATAATATATATTCAGCTAACAATCTAAAGCAAGAAAATGATTGTATCAATTTATTTTTCTAGTTGACACCCTGCAAAACTATGTGAAAGACTAAATTCAAAGCAATTCGATTATGGAAATAATACTAAGCTGCTAGATCTTGAATCATTAAAATTGTTTTTAGTGATATTAAATAAAATATTAAAAAATTGCAGAATCTATTTCTGTAATAAAAATTTACTTGATGACCATGTTATGGATTTTATATATATATATATATATATATATATATATATATATATGTAAGAAGTATGATAAAAAATATAAGTCTAAATCGATCAAGCTCATCATAAATTCAAAAATAAATTTCCGTCTGTAATTACGATTACAAATGTTCAGTCTAACATATGGATAACTATATAAAAAAAAAATAATTGTATGCATATTAAAAAAGATCAAATAGATATACATATTTATATTTTTTTATTTTTATTATATAAGTACGTTTTGCGCAGGTCTAGTAGTTTAATATACCACATGATACGCTACGGCCTGCCGAACAAGGCCACTATCTAGAATATTACTCATATATATACACGTAAAATAAATTAGTTACAGCTATTAGCTTTTTGTTTAAATAATCTTTTCGCTGTTTGATCATAAATGAACATGGTTGACTATAGAAATTGTTATGTTAATATGTTAATTTTATTATGTACAAAAATAATTTGCTAAGGTAATCATTATTATTAGATTGTAATATAAACTTCTGAAGAGATAAAGATAAATTTATTTACTCAATTATTATTAAATAATTTATTAAAGAAAAAAATATGAATTTCCTATAATCAAAAATTTAAGTTTCAACTTTTTATATTTGTTATTTTAAAATAAAAACGATTGATTTTGCCTTGAAATACAATTAAGATACAGCTGGCCAAGATCATGTTTTGCTAGTCACGTACTCCACGTTTTGTATACATTCCTTATTTTTAAAAATACTAGAGATTTTGTCCGGGCTATGCCCGGGCTTATATAAATATTATTCAATATATTTATATTTTAATATATATATATATATATGGTATAAAAATAAATAGTAAATTGAATTAAATATGAATGAAATTTTATTGTGAGTTTATTCTTTTTAAAATCTAAAATATGTATGAGATGGTAACAAACGTGAAATTAGTAAATAATTTGTTAAACCTTAGTTACTATCCAAAATATTTATATATTTTACATATGTTAATTATGAAAATATATTATTAATCTCAACTGAAATATTTTTTTTTTTACTTCAATCACTAAACTTGCATTTTAACTTACCATTTAATTCAATATTATAGTACAAAAAATATTTATGGTTTTGAGAAATTATATGAGTTGATGTTAGTTACTACAATGTCTTCATGATTGCTGCCCATTATAAAACAACCTTCAAAAATTAAAATCAACATTTGTTTAATGCTAAATTTAAAATTTTTATAAACTTAAATACTATTGTTTAAAAAATAATAATTACGAAACTGATTCTATAATTTATTTTCACACTTATGATGTTGATCCTTTACCAAAGTTAATATTTTGATTACTTTCTCAGGAGTTTTGTTTTTTTTATATAGTTTTGCGTATCACCCTCTTTTTTTTGTCAGCTTAAGCATCGCCATCTTAAATTTCTAATTTATCACTCAACATGTATATTTTATAAATATTCTAGTTTTTTTTGTGTAAAGAGTTTTATTTAAAATATCAGTATTAGAGTAAATTGTAGAGAATTTACATTTATTTAAATATATATCCTAACCAACTATATATTTCAAGAAGATTTTATTTTTTATTTTAAATAGTGATAAGCGACTGAATAATTTATTTTTCAACCAAAATACATGACTAAAATTTCCGTATATTGTATGCTTGTTTTCTTATTCATATTTACATATAACAATATTTGGAAGTAATAAAAATGTAAACCTATACATTTTTCAGATTGATGTTTAATGTAGTTTTCCTTTTTTTATATTGTATATTTACTGGTGATTTATTTTTTCTTATATTGTATGATTACTTTCTCTGATTGTTTTGCTTTTATACCAAATTGTAATATTATGATAGATGTTTAATGTAGTATTTTTATTTCGTATTTTGTTTATTTACTTATGATACATTTTTCAGATAGATGTTTAATGTAATTTTTCTATTTCTTATGCTATAAGTTAACTTATTATTTATTTTTCTTATATTTTATATTTACTATTATAATATTTTAACATATGTTTAATGTAATATTGTCATTTCTTATATTTCATATATATTATTATTTTGCAATACATTTTCAGATAGATATTTAATTTTTTTTTATTTCTATATTGTATATCTACGTTGTTTTTTTTTTATTTTTCCTATATCGTATATTTACTTATTCAAATTTTCTGCTTTTATATCAAATGATAATACTACGTTAGATGTTTAATGTAATATTCCTATTTTCTTATAGTGTATATTTACTTACTTTTTGTCTTTTCCCATATTGTATATTTATTTCCTATAATATTATTTAACGTATAATATTTCTATTACTAATATAGTATATTTCTTTATTATTTATTTTATTATACATTTTCAGATATATATTTAATTTATTTATTTATATCTTAATTGTACATTTACTTTTTTAATTATTATATTGTATATGTTTTTCCTACATTTTATATTAACGTTTTTAGTTTTCTTATTATTGATTTTCTATTTTTCTGCGTTAGATTTTTAATGTAATATTTATATTTCTTATATTTTATATTTACTTATTATTTATTTTTCTTATATTGTATATTTACTTGTTTTAATATTATGATAAATTATTAGTTTAGTATTTCTAATACTTATATTGTATAATTAGTTATTATTTATTCTACTGAACTTTTTAGATAGATGTTTATTTTTCATTTCTTAATTTTATATTTACTTATTTTTTTATTTTCTTACTCTATTGTATTTTTACTTATTCTAATTTTCTTGCTTTTATATTTCAGATGATTATATTAGAATATATGTTTAATGTAATATTAATGTTTCTTATATTTTATATTTATTTTCTATTTTTACTTATATTGTGTATTTACTTGTAATTTGTTTTCTAGTTTTTAATAATAATGTCACGTGGCATTTTTCGAGAGAATAATTTGTCATTCATGTGGACGATCTACGGAACCTCAAAAGGTATTTCTATAAGTATACAGTTTTAATATTATGATAAATTTTTAATTTAATATTTCTATTAATTTTATTGTTTATTCGGTTATTATTTATTCTACTGTACTTTTTCAGATAGATGATTATTTTTTTCATTTCTTAATTTTATATTTACTTATTTTTTCATTTTTTATTATATTATATATCTACTTATTCTAATTTTCTTGGTTTCATAGCAAATAATTATATTAAGATAGATATTTAATGTAATTTATATACCTCTAAAGTTTTTTCCTCATCATATATGAATTTAGGAATTTCCTTTTGAGATCTGTTGGTCTGCTCGAAATATTATTTTGCTGATCATATTTAATTTATATACATAACATCACACATCAACATATGTCGTCAAACAATTTTGGGAGAACAAGAAGATGATGTTAGTGAGGTTCTTGTGTTGTGTGATACGTAGTAACGTGTTTCATATAACTTATATATATATATACATATATATATATATATATATATATCAATAAAGTTTAAAATTTTTTATGAAAAAACTTGTATTGATTACCTTAGAAGATTTTTCTTTTCAGAAAAAGCAATATATAGAAATCTATGATAGTCAATGACAATCAATGAGAATCAATACAAAATATTTGATAAAATTCATTCAGTATTTGTTAAATCTACTTGACTTTTAAAAATCTATGAACTTTAAGAATTATCAAACTCTACATAAATTCATCATTCTCATTCATTCTCATAGTTTCATTCGCATCCATTTTTCTAGTCATTTTTATTTTTCTTGTGATGGTTACCACTTAGAGCCTATATGATGATTCAGCTGATTCGCCAATCAATTTGTCGGTGACAATTTTGGTCTTTTGGAATGCTGTAATCTGGCACTGATGCAATAATGATATATATTTTGACATATGCAATTTCGACCACTTCAACCTATTCAGATCTATTGGCTACTGGATAAAAGCTAGATTAATTATATACAACTAGATTAATATATATGAGAGTATAAACCTAGGTTTTTCTTAATTTCTAATTGGAAAAAGAATTAGATTATATGATGATTCAGTAGCTTTGCCAATCAATTTTTCTGTGACAATTTTGGTGTCTTGGGCTGCGATAGTTTGGAACCGATACAACAGTGATATCTACTTTGACACCTGTAATTGCGACCACTTCAACCTATTCACATCAATTGGCTACCGAGAAAAGAACCAGATAATGAAATTTAGCACTCCATAAAGAAAGAAACTTAAAAAAATAATAACAAGAAACAACAGTTATCAATTTATCATCATATCCTCAATACATGAGATCTCTTGAGAATGCATGGACATGCAATGGTTATAGCTTCATATGAGTTAAAACGAGGTGTATAGTTTAGAGCGAGTCAATGCTATTCAACATTTCTGTCGTGAGTACAAGACTTTGAGAAGATTTGTTACATATGATGATGGTTAAAGAAAATAACAATTAAAAATACAAGTGAATAAGATGAAGAACAAAATCTCTTCCAACGATTTGGAAGTGGTGAAAACGCTATCATTCATCAAAGTTATATATACTTTTAATCTTTTCATTTTAACTTATAAAATCTGATTCACTGAGAAAAAATTGCGTTTATAAAATATATTTTTTAAATAATGTTTATATAAAAGAGTCCAAAAATGCGTCAAAACAGTTAGTAGATTTTTTTAATAATATTTCTATATTATATCAACCATAAATTAAAAGAACAACACGAAGAATATTTAATATCAATTAAAAAACAAAATAATATTTCTTATTAATTAAAAAAATAAAATTTATGGACTTCTAAAAATTAAGAAAAATGTTAAGACTACAATAAAATTTTTTGTTGACAGATAGCAACTACAAAATAAATTATCAAACTATGTGATAAAACCAAGACAAACAAATATTATTTATCATCATAAACTAATATTTAATATGTTCTTAAAATTTTAAAATCTTATATACTGGAATACATTAAGAAATATTATTTATCATATAAGTTTCACAACTCTAAATTATATATTTTAGAGTAAATAAAATATTTTTAAAATTTATCATATATATTTTTTATGTTTTTCTATAATCTGAAAAAAAAGTATTTAATAATGTTAGTTAAAGTTCATCAAAAATAAATTATCAATTTTTAAATCTAAATTCCAAATTATCACTTGCGTTTATAAATAATAAAAATATTTCAAGTGCATTTATACACAAAATAAATATACAACAAACACAAAATTGTTTTATAACATTGTTAAATACAAAGGAAAATTAAATATTATGGAGATAGAATAATTTTAATATTTTAGTACAAAATTTAAAAACTTATGAATTTTTTTTTGTCAGCAAGATTACAGACTCATGTGGACTCTGTAAACCAAAGTGGGTGTTCTGTATCCATATGGACAGTAAACGACGTATGTTGCCTCACACCACGTGCTAAGCTATCCGCCTTTTTGTTTTGCGTCCTTGATATATGAATAATCTCCGAGCTGTGAAAACTTCTCTTGAGACTTCTGATGTCTTCTAAGTAGCATGCAAAAGCTGTCCATTCTTCAGGTTCCGAAACCATCTTCACCAATTGAGAACAATCCGTTGCAAAAGTAACATTATACTGCCTTAAGTTCCTCATACATTCCATGGCCCATATGAGAGCTTCCATCTCTGTGTGTAAGGGTGATTGACTTGCTCTTGTATTTCTAGCTCCCAGCAAGCCTTCAAATCCTTCTAAGGTGCTATACCAACCCTGGGCAGAAAATGTATCTTCTGATTTCCAAGAACCATCCCTAAAACACCATCGTCTCGGTCTAATCGGTAAAACAGACGCAGAGGTCTCTAAAACCTGATTCTTCTGTATTATAGCTTGTTGAGCATCTGACCAGAGTAGAGATTCAGTCATAGCCAGTTTCAGGATCTCCCTTGGATCTATGTCCAAATTACTAAATACCTTATTATTTCTTGAGGATCCACGCAAAATGATGATCATCCATTGCTGGTTTAATTCGCCAGAATAAATAATCCATGTTTGTGAATAGGGACTGTCCTGGGAAATAATCCGGATGCGAAGGAATCCTCGATAGCGCCCAAACCTGGACAGCCGGTGGACATTCAAAAAACACATGATTTGTAGATTCTTCAGCTGCTCCACATCTGTCACATCCAATATCTCCCTTGAGTCCCCGTGCCTTTAGGTTTTTCCTAACAGCTATGCATCCTGACAACAATTGCCACAGAAAGTGCTTCATCTTTGGCGGACAACGCACTTTCCAGCAATATGCTTTGAGATCCGTAACTGTTGGGCCAAACTCTATTATCCCTTTCCCAGTATCTGGATATGCTCTTTCTATTTGATATTCCGATTTAACCGTATATTTTCCATTCTTTGTAAAGTGCCAACCATCCCGGTCTGTTGTTTGTACCCTACTCAATGGAATACTTTCAACAATCTTAACATCCGCAGGTTCCATTATTTCCTGTAAAGCCAGTGAATTCCAAGTACGCGAGGAATTATCAATGAGATAGTCGACCGTGAGATCTGGTAAGAGAACATTTAGTTTTTTATTTGCTGATCTCGGGCGGTTGGTTAAGAGCCAGGGATCATTCCATACTGATATAGAAGATCCTGATCCCACCCTTTTGATTAGTCATTTGCTAACCAGAGATCTAGCAAAGATTATACTGCGCCATCCATAGGAGGACGAATATGATCTGGCCGGTTCTAGGGGTGAAGTATTCCTAAAATACCGACCTTTAAACACACGAGAAAATAAAGAATTTGGTTTCTCTATAAATCTCCAAAGTTGCTTTCCAAGCATAGCGGTATTGACATCCGTCAAATCTCTAAACCCCAGTCCTCCATCATCCTTATGTAGACACACTTTATCCCAAGATTTCCAGTGTAATCCATCATCCTTATTGAGATACCGCGCTCGTAAGTTTCTTCATCACCGTTTTCGGGATTCGATAGCAGGACATAATATGATTGGGTAGAGCAGTTATCACCGATTTTATAATTATCTCTTTTCCTCCTTTTGTAAAAAAAATAAAAGTCCATCCATTTACTCTATTGTTTAAACGTTCCTGAACAAAGCAAAAAACTAACCACCTAAACTCTCTGGAATTCCTAGATAAGTTCACATTCCTCCCCGATTTTGGATACCCAAAATATCCCTTAACTCCTGGCGGGTATCCTCATCAATCTTATGTCCAAACGGTATTGATAACTTTTGAAAATTAATCTGTTGACCCGATATCTTTTCATACTCTTTAAGAATTGCCAAAATGGTCTGACACTCCTCTTTTTGCGCTCTACAGAAGAAAAGACTATCGTCTGCAAAGAGCAAATGAGATATTGGCGGGCAAGCCCTTACCACTTTTATTCTTGTCAGTCGTTTACCATTCTCCGCCTTTTTAATATTTGCTATTAAAGCTTTCGTACACATAATGAATAAATAAGGGGATAATGGATCTCCTTGACGTAATCCTCTATTCGGAACTATGTGTCCCCGTGGTTGCCCGTTTAAAAGGACCCTATATTGTACCGAAGAAATACACTCCATCATCAATTGGATCCAATGATTATCAAACCCCATTTTCTGAAGTAAAGCCTGGATAAAACTCCATTCTACTCGGTCGTAAGCCTTACTCATATCGGTTTTAATTGCCATAAACTTATTCTGACAAGACTTATTTGTCTGTAATCCATGAAACATTTCTTGTGCAATAAGAATATTGTCCGAAATCAATCTTCCATGTACAAAAGCCGATTGTGTTTCCGATATCAGAGCCGGAAGACAAGCTTTGAGCCGTTGGCACAATACCTTGGAAATAATTTTATATCCTACATTACATAGACTTATTGGTCTAAGCTCTGTCATCCTTGTCGGTCTCTCCGTTTTGGGAATCAAGCATATATTTGTAATATTTAAACGCTCATCCATCTTCCCTGTGGTCAAGAAATTATTGACCAATTGCAATATATCTTGTTTAATGAGATGCCACGAATGTTGGAAAAAAAATGTTGTCATTCCATCTGGTCCCGGTGCCTTTTCCGGATGCATCAAGAATAAAGCTTGCCGTACCTCTTCCTCTGTGGAAAGCTGTACAAGTCGCTGGTTCATATGCTGAGAAATAGATGGTTGAACCTCATCTAAGAACTCATCAAATTCCGAAGGCGACGTAGTACTGAAAAGCTCATCAAAATAACCCACTGCAACCCGTTCAATTCCATCTTCCTTCACTACCCAATTTCCATTATTATCATATAACCCCACGATGCGATTAAAGCGTGAAAAAATTTTGTGCTACGGTCTCCTGCTGTATACCATGTATTTTGACTTTTCTGATGCCAGTACTCCTCTTCATCCTTATACGCCTCTTGTAATTTTCTAGACACTTCCAGAATATCCTCCTGCGATCTATTATCATCTGTTTGGACGTCTTCCAAAGCCTTTTGAAGCTCTGCAATTTTCTCTTTTCCATATGGGGGGTTATTTTTGTTCCAGGTAGAGATCTCGTGTCGACAATTGATAATCCTTTACACGACATCTCCCCTGGTACCCCCTGAATTCCTCATCTCCTTTGTCCAACCTCTGGTTATTGACTCCATAAAATCCTCCCTTCCAAGCCAGCGTTTGTCAAACCGGAACTGCGCTTTGCGTCTCACAATCTTATCCTCTAGATATGCCACTATCGGCATGTGGTCCGAACCAACCATTTTTAAGTATTACGTATGTGAATTTGGAAACATTGAATGCCATTCCTCATTTGCCAAAGCTCGATCGAGGCGACACCGGATCATTGTTGCTTTGCCATTAACTTTTCTCCTTCCTTGCCAGGACAATTTATTTCCCCGTGCCGGAAATTCCAAAAGTCCACTGTTACGTATCATATTATTAAATGATACAAAAGAATATGCACTACGCAACGGTCCCCCTTCTTTTTCATGGTTCCCCGTAATCTCATTGAGGTCGCCAATAATGAACCATGGCTCATCCCTTGAAATGTCATATCTTGTTAATCTTTCCCACACTTGAACTCTCAGATTCTGAACAGGATTCCCATATACAAATGTCATAAAAAATTTCTTTCCCAAGGTTTCTGCCTCCACATCTATCATTCTATCATTCGAATATAAGATATTCACATGGAACTCATTATTATAATATAATGCCAACCCTCCACTTGATCCATTTGGATCCACCGTCACTAAATTGTCATACCCAAAATGGGTTTGAAATCCTTGAACAAAAGCAAGATCTTATTTTGTTTCTGATAAAAACAAAAAATCTGGTTTCTTTTGGTGCCATATTTCCCGTAAATAACTGATTGTCCACTTACTTTCCACGCTTCTACAATTTCAGCTTAGGATTTTCATTATAAATATAATAAATTTTTAACATTGATGCATCGGCATGATGAAGCCTATAATATCCATCCATCCCAAATTTCTCCGTTGAAAGAGTATTTCTTGATCAATATGCACATGCTCATTAGTTGTAGCATCCTTTGTTTTCCCATTTTGTTTCGTTACAAAGTAAGTAACATTCCAATTTTCCAAATACCAAACATCATCTCTACTCCCGGGTGACCACCAAAGAACAAGAACAGCATGTAGATGAAGAAAAAATAAACCTTTATTTCGCATGAATTTTACACATGTTCTACAATATTGTAGTTGTATCGTATAATCAGATAAAAACCCATTCCCTAATACCATGAAATGTCTTATCGTCCAACTTCTCCCCATTAATGTGCTTATTGCCAAAGCCCATATCCAGAAATTACATATTTTTGACTCATGCACTCTAATGTCACGTTTCCTTAGAAATCCCAACTTTCTTTTAGATAGTTCATATGCACAGAGAGTCACTTGGTTTGATGAGACCAAAGTGATCATCTTCCTGAATACGTCTGTCTCCAAATATAAATGCCCTTGTCTTCCTTTTACCTCAAAACCAAAGTCCTCTGTCTCCAATTGGCTCTGCATCCTTGGGGTCCCAAAAGAGAAAAAGAGAATAGCTTTAGTTGAATAGTTATACCAAAGAGAGAGATCGATATAGTGAATAATGAAAATCATCGTTCTTATATATAGGTCCCAAAAAGCCATCTCTCCCTGTAACGAAATTGCCTCATAATCCCCAATTATTCGGAAATTGATTTCACAAATCATAATACTGAAGAAAATCCTGAATTCGAAAATTCGGAAATTAAATGTGTCGGAGATTTAACCAAATCTGTGAGAAGCTCTTGACTTTCCAAATTCGAGAAGCTAGGTTATGGACCAAATCCCTTTTAATTATTTCAAATCGAATCTGAAACGATGAAAAACGTCGTTGGGGTCGCATACCTTTGCGAGATTGAAAGTCTGTCCTAAAGAGGACAGCTATCTCGAATCTGTTTGGATCCGCCCTTGGTCCATTTCCCGTGATCCCAAGCGTCTCCTTCTTTGCCATCACAGTATCCTCTGGATCTGAAAATAATCCACCTTCCATATCTCCTGCTTGATTTCCAGTCAAATCCCATCCTTCCTTTTGTTGTTGTCGCTGTATCCCCCCTCGAATCCGAGAAAGCAGATCGATTCCCGGATCCCACCGATCGAAAACCATGAAAACCTAGATTGAGCAAATCGCACTCGCCATCGCCGTCAGAGAGAAAACGTTACTACTGAGATGTTGGTTCAAATTTAAGAAAAAAAAAACTTATTAATAAAATATTTTTATTAGTGTATTAGCAGCTTATATGAAAAAATATTTTGTAAAAAATTTAAAAGTAAAAGTTCATGTTTAATAAAAAAAGTTTTAATCACAGTTTATACATTCATACATTCAAATAAATATAAAGCTAAAAAGTAATTATTTTAAGTAATGTGTTTTATAAGTCACAATATGTGGTAAAAGTAAAATATATTTTAATATATTCTCACAAATTATTAATTTATTTTAATTATATTATATTATTTATGTAAATATTATAATAAAATTAAACTAAAATTATTAAAACAAACTCGCGTGTAGCGCGAATATAAGATCTAGTATATATCTATATATATATATATATATATATATATATATATATATGGCTTGTTATATGTAGGTTAAATAGAAAATACTAACTAACTATATTGTTCGTTGTGATATATGTGCAAATATACGGTTTTATTGAGTATAAATACATTTCTTTTAAAATTAAATCACAGTAAAAAAACAGATTATTCCTTATTAAAATAAGGAATGTGTTGTCGAAGTTTTGATAAGAGGATATGAAGATTGTGTTAGTTAATCGATATTTTTTTTGCTATGATGGCAATCATAAACGAGGATCGCGGGTCTGGCCCATAAAAAAATATCGTGAGACGGGATTGGGCCGAATTTTTTAGACCCAAAAAATTTGTGAGCCTCGCGGAACGGAAATAATGTGAGAGAAGAAGGTAATTTGTGTGAATTCCCCAAACATTGAAGGGAGCTCCGGTGATAACAATTTGAACTCCGACAATTGCGACTCGAGCTCCGGCGATAATGATTCGAGTTCCAACGATGAGGATTCGAGCTCTGGTGGTATTTTTATTAAAAATATATTATATTTATTAAAATATGAAAAACCCGAACCGAGATTTTGGAATCGGTTACATTGTTGATTTAGCATAATCCGATCCACTTAGTTTTCCTTATACAAACCTAACTAGCGCAGTCCGCTTAATAGCCAAGATAATACGAAGAACTAGTATCGTTCTCAACCAGAGAATACCTAGCCCGAAGAAATAGAATTAACGCAGATGATCGACATTGCCGGTACTCCCCAAGTCTAAGAGACTGTACAATCTTCTTAGTCGGCATTCCAACCAAAGTAGCTGAATACTGGTTGCCTCTTCAAACATGTAACATATCTGACACTGAAGCTCTCAAAAACCAAGATATCAAGGAAGGGTTCGAGCCAACCAAACAACTTAGACACAGTTGAGACACTATACCTTCTGAGCATAATGTTTGGTTGGATTTGGACTGCACCAAGACTCAGCTTCACCAAGACACTGCATCTTCTGAGCATAACGTCTAGTGGTGTTTAGTTTGGTGTTCTGTTGTTTATTTATTTTGGAAGTGGCCTAAAGCGTCATGGAGTGGTCTGAAACGTTCTCAGAGCCGGCTCTGAGATTTTAGGGGCATGTAACCATGTCTTACGTAAAAAAAAAAAAATTACCGATTTGGGAGCCTATAAATATTTTTTGGGGGCTTCTGTCTATGTAATTTTTTTCAAAACTTTTGGAGGCCTGTTGCAAATGTTTCATGAGGCGTTCCCCAGATCCGGCCATGCGTTCTTTTGCGTGTATTATCATCTGTTCCGTGGGTCGGCCTGCAAAGACTTGTACATATAGTGGGACGGTTTGGATAGCCATTTTGGATACTATGTCCCACGTGGACCTGATCCGCTTTGACCCGCTTGAAGACAATTCCGCTATGGTCTTGGACTATCTCTATCCGAGACTTAAATTCTGCTGAGAGGCACTTGCATTCACTTCGCTTGAAGTAAGTTCACCCGCAAATTAAAAATTTCTAATCGCTCGATCTGCACCAGCCCTGCACCGGGTCACGGGACATGCCGGTATAGAGTAGAATTCCCAGCTCGCTGAGTCCTCCAAGTGACCAAAACATGCCCCGACCAAACACTGACGCCGTGGCATCTGAAAAGGCACAAGGCCCATTATCATCTGGGCTTATCTCGGCCTCTTTCTTAATTAAATTAAAATTAAAAATTATTATTGGCTGCGCTGGGTTTTGCCTGGACAAGTGTTAAAGTGGGAGTTGGAGAACAACAACTCCGACTGTCTTGGGGGAAAGTAGATGGCACAAAGTCGTAAATAAGAAGAAAGAGTAAAGGGTAATTTGGAGAAGAAAGCTAAATGAGTTTGAGTGGTTGTTGTAGGAATCTGAGAATCACAATAAAGGCTGTGCTGCATTTACATCTCAGGCCTCCTCGTGTATCCAGTCTCTATCATCCTCGTATCCAAAGTACCCACCTTTCCTCCTCCTCTTCAATGGCGGATCTCAAGTCAACCTTCCTCAACGTCTACTCCACCCTCAAATCCGACCTCCTTCACGACCCTTCCTTCGAATTCACCGATGAATCTCGTCTCTGGGTCGAAAAGGTTAGCTCTTAGATTTCTCAGATCCTTATTCCGATCCACTGGCGATTGATTCTCTCTTTCTTTGGCAGATGTTGGATTACAATGTACCTGGAGGGAAGCTGAACCGTGGTCTCTCTGTTGTTGACAGCTTCAAGCTTTTGAAGGAAGGTGAAGATTTGACCGAGGAAGAGGTTTTCCTCTCGTGTGCTCTTGGTTGGTGTATCGAATGGGTATGTTAAAGTTTCAACCTTCTTTTTGAAATCTCTTAGCTAGATACCACTCTTGCCTCTCAGTCTTCTTCTTGTTGTTATTGTGTTCTGTTTCAGCTTCAAGCTTATTTCCTTGTGCTTGATGACATTATGGATAACTCTGTAACCCGACGTGGACAGCCTTGCTGGTTCAGAGTTCCTCAGGTTGGTATGGTTGCCATCAACGATGGGATCTTACTTCGCAATCACATCCACAGGATTCTCAAGAAGCACTTCAGGGGGAAGCCTTGCTATGTTGACCTCGTTGATCTCTTTAATGAGGTTAATAATCTGTGTACTCTCTTTTTCACACAACTGAAGCATTGGTAATTTATTATATTTTTTTTTTTTGGTAATGTGTAGGTAGAGATGCAAACAGCTTGCGGCCAGATGATAGATCTGATCACCACCTTCGAAGGCGAAAAGGATTTGGCCAAGTACTCATTGCCAATGTGAGTCAAAAGTGTGTGTGCGTTTTCATAATATTTGAATATGAAAGGCAGTACGTTTTCTGAGTTTATGAAATGGTTTCCAACATGCAGCCACCGGCGTATTGTCCAATACAAAACCGCTTATTACTCATTTTATCTTCCTGTGAGTAGAAATATTCTTGTACTGCTGATTCTATATTTTTTTAGTTATTTCTGTAACGAGCTTTGTTCTTACTACTTAGGTTGCTTGTGCGTTACTTATGGCGGGAGAAAATTTGGAAAACCATATTGATGTGAAGAATGTTCTTGTTGACATGGGAATCTACTTCCAAGTGCAGGTAGTTTTGCTGCTATGTATTAATCATGAGAGCTATTTGATAGGCTAATAAATCTCAGGAGCTTGAAAGTTCTTCCTTTTTTTTTGTGAAGGATGATTATCTGGATTGTTTTGCTGATCCAGAGACACTTGGCAAGGTTTGGTTTTCTCAGTCTTGTCTGACTGTTTTAATGTGCTCACTTGATGCAAACATATTGGAACCGTTTGATAATGCAGATAGGAACGGATATAGAAGACTTCAAATGCTCCTGGTTGGTGGTAAAGGCTTTGGAACGCTGCAGCAAAGAACAAACTGATATATTATATGTAAGAACCTTATAGTTTTTTGTTTTTACTTTTTTTCATAAGGTTTTGTGTATTTTGGAAGGTGAAAGAGGTTTTGTTCTGATAATTGTAGGAGAACTACGGTAAACCCGACCCATCAAACGTTGCTAAAGTGAAGGAGCTCTACAAAGAGCTTGACCTTGAGGTTTGAAACTAGTTGGAACCTTATATATGCTGTGCTATGCTAATTTGAATCTGGTTTGATGTTTGTGAACATGATAGGGAGTTTTCAAGGAGTATGAGAGCAAAAGCTATGAGAAGCTGATTGGAGTGATTGAGGCTCACCAAAGTAAAGCAATCCAAGCAGTGCTAAAATCCTTCTTGGCTAAGATCTACAAGAGGCAGAAGTAGTCAGTCTTAAGCATTCCCAGATTATGTCTTTGATTCTTCTTTGGTGATTTCTGTAATTCTGTTAAGTGCTCTTCATTTTCACAAAACTAAAGTTATCATTTCCACTTTTATCTAGTCAAAAAATTTCGTCCCTTTAAAAAAAATATATTAGACCTTCAGTTTTTAGTTTTTTTTTTTAAATTATTAGACCTTCAGTTAAAATGCAGGGAAAGAAATTACAAAGATATGCTTTGATAGTTGGTTATATTGAAACAACAGTATAAATAGTTGTTTTCTTGTCATCATTGATAATTACTAAGGCTGGAACGAATCAGATATCCGGATCCGGGTTCTTGGATATCTGGGTTTCGGATATCCTCCTAAAAATTGTAATATCCGGCGGATATCCGGATTTGGATCCTTAAAATAAATAAAAATAACATTAAAACATATAAAATATTAACAATAATTGAAAAAAAAATATGTATAATACTTATATTTATGTATACTATAACAATGTTAGTATAAATTTATATATATATATATCCGGATATCAATAAAGATTACGGATCCGAATATCCAGAGTAAAAAATCAAGATATCCGGATACAATTTGCACGGATCCAACATTTTACTATCTGGATTCGGATCCGGTCCCTTCGAATATCCGGATTTTCGGAACAGGTCAGGATTGAATATGAATCTCGGATAATAATTCAAGGCCTAATGATTACCGGTTGATATCATATAAGTAAACAAAAACACTATTACCAATACATTTAACCATATTCATTTCAACGAATAGAAAAATTTATTCACATTCATTTCAACAATAGGAAAACTGAATGAAATAGAAAGTCAATAAATTTTGCATAAAAATTATAAAACGACAAGTACTTTGAAATAAAAAATTATTCTACAACGACAACTAAAAAGAAACGGGTGGAATAATAAAAATGATAGATTTTTACATTATTAAAGTTATGACATGTACAATAAATTAATAAACTTATAGAAAAAGAATATGATTGCAATCTTTTTTATTTAAAGTAGAAAATAAAGATAATCAATTGAACAAAACATTTTAAGAAACAATCACTGCAGATACAACCATTGCAGATGCATGGTCTTAATTATAGGTTCGAGTCAAATATATCTTGATTTTCTTTATTTGAAAATCCACTACCTTGAAAAATTAAAACTAGTCAAACACATGTTAACTATATAGCTTTTCCATTTCTACATCGTAATAAATGTATATAAATAACAGGCTATAATCACCCTTGAAGAACCTCATTTCTACATCGTAAGAACTAGTTAATAAAAATGTCTAGAGCATTAACGATTGCTCTTATCGTGAATCTTGTACCTCTTTTGTTCTCTGCAGCCCTAGTTTATTCGAATCAAAGCACAGTGCCTCTCAAATCCTTCAAGGTCAGCTTTAAAACAAAACTTAAGACAGACGCTTCCTTTCTATTATTTTGATCTACTAAACTTTTTATTTCTTACAATTTGATCCATCATTTACTATCATCTATATTTTTTTTTATTAAGTGAGTGAAACTGTGTGTTTATTATGTATTTTTAACCTTGATAGATCAGTGAAAATGTGATATACGATTGCATTGATATTTATAAGCAACCAGGACTTGATCATCCCTTGCTCAGAAACCACAAAATCCAGGTACAAAGTTTTACAAATATGTCATCGCCTTCATTTATGGTTTTATAAAATATAAATTCAATTCAAATAAACAAATATTGACTATAAAATTTATTCTTTGTAAAAGATGAAACCATCATTTTCACCACATGATTCAACGAATCAAACTAGCAATAACGCGACATACGAAACGAAAATAGCATGTCCATATGGAACTGTTCCTATACTGAGAAGTACAAAGGAATTCAACAATAATACACAAATTTTCGCCGAAAAGTATTTCAATCCGCTTCTAGCCGATGGGCTAGATCCTCTAACACATGTAAGCATTCAACTTTTCTCATATATATATGTGTGTGTGCGCGCGCGCGCTATAATAATGTATTCTTGGTAGATTGCTGGTGTAAGGTCGAAGCCTGGTCCATATAGTGGTCCATTTCGTGGTGTGCAGGCCTTGTTTAAAGCATATAACTTAGACCTCAGAGACGATGAAGCGTCATATAATCAAATATATATAGGGAGTGGACTTAATTACGAGGCAAATTTTTTGATGACAGGTCTAATGGTAGGTTTTACATTTTATTTGGGTTTCTTTCTCAATACATCCATCAATCATCTGGATATGCTAAAGTATTGCAGTTTTTTTAAATACAGATAAATCCAAGCTTATATGGCAACGACAGTGTCTGGACATTTGGATTTTGGAAGGTCTGCATTTGAAATGTTAAGATTTATGTCATATATAACATGAAGCTGTAAATATCTATATTGAAGTTTTAAAGCATCAAATTTCTGAGTATAATGGTTTATGGGCAAAGATAGTTTGAGTAATTTAGGCGTCTGAATACATAAGACCGAACCTGAATACGATTTTGACAGGGTAAGGATGGAAAAGAATGTTACAATACTAGATGTTCAGGGTTTGTCCAATTATCTCCACAAAATCCTATAGCATTTCCCGTAGGAATGAAGCTATTACAAGCTGGCTACATACATCGCTTCATCTATCAGGTATTTTACATTATTTGAAATACTTCTTTTTCTAATTAAAATGTTTTGATTTTGTTGAAAACATTGTCACTAGTCATTTTCATTAAGCGTAATTAGATTATTATATGCGTTTAAAAACGCGGAAATATTTTTAATGTGTCGAGAACATAATCATTCTCATAGTTACCAAGAGTGGATTTAACTATAGAAAGTTTATTTAATTTTTAAAAACTTACAAAAAGGTAGGGTGTATGAGAATGATTCTGTTTTAATAAGAGACAAGATTATTTAAGTAGTTAGGTTTAAATTATTACTGTTACCTTCTAGCATTCGTTTGCGTTTAAATTAAAACTATAACTTCATTAGTGCAAACACTTATTGCAAATGTGTTTCAATTAACAAATGATATTTGCTTTTCATGGTATGTACACAAAAAGGATAAGCAAACGGGAAATTGGTGGCTTTCAACCTTGGGGTACGATTCATTTAAAGTAAATATCGGCTATTGGCCAAAAGAGCTATTCAACCTTATGAATAATGGTGGAAATTTGGTTGGAGCGGGAGGTGTGGCTCATGCTTCTCCATTTGGTTCAAGCCCTCCGATGGGTCATGGCCAATTTCCAAAACAACCGGTACCTTCCGATGGTGGAGAAGCATTTTTTGAAAATGTTCAAGTCATGAATTCTAAGTATGAGCCACATAAAATGGATGATTTTCCAATAGAGAAGTTATTAGACAGTCCCCAGTGTTATGGGATAGAAATTGGGATAGACGATGTTCATCGCGGTTTCAATTTTGATGTTGGTGGTCCGGGAGGAAACCCTTGTTGAATTTGATTTTTGTAATATCATATCTACGTACCCATGATAATTAATAAACTATTCTTTTATAAATTAGTAATACTAGTTCTGTAAATCTACTTTATTAAAAGGGAAGGAGTTTAAATAAATCTACTTATGCAAGGTTGTTGCACCCTTTAATTTTTATTGATCTTACCTTATATATTTGTAACAATATATTAGTCAATAAAATATATTTACCCGATTTTTAGTCCTTCCTCTAACAATATACGTGATGTTTTAATTAGTATCTTCAATTTGTTACCGAAATTAACTCAAAAATTTTTTTGGGGACTTTCCTAAAACGTGTCAAAAGGAATAGGAATCAAATTAATATCGTCAGTTTATTGCACCCTCTTGTGCATTCATTTCCTATCAATGCAGCATGTCTATACATGTTATTTATTGTTTATTGTTTATACTTATCGATTAGAACTGCATTATCTTTTTTTTTTTGAGGAAAGATGGACGTCTAATAATATAATCATCCAACTAAAAACATAGCTCAAATATTTTGTATTATTACTCTTCGTTTTGTATAAGACACTTATTTTGTAAATTAACTTTATGCTCAGGATTTATGTATATTTACATATTGTACTATACCATTTTACATTATATAGTTTCAAATATTTACAAACTCAAATTTAATAAAAATAGATTGGCAAATCATATGTTCAAACAAAATTATATATATATATATATATATTACATCAACTTAATTTTTATAAAAAGTATTACTCCAATTGTTTCTTAATAGATAATGTTTTGTGTTGATACACAAAGTTTAAGAATTTTACTTTTCTTTAAAAAGTACTTTTAGAAATATAATTTAAAAACCATTCAACCAATTATAGAAATGACTGCAAAATTTGATTGGTTACAAAGTTTTCAGAAAAAATAAATATAATATAAAAATATCAAAACTTCATCTATTTTGAAACAAAAAACATCTTCTAAAATATCATCTAATATGAAACAGAGGGAGTATAATAAAAAAATTATTAAGAAATTCTAAAACTGTTGAAAACATACAAATATGTTATGTTGAATTAGCTAAAACAAATTTGCAAGTAAATCTTAATCCATATCAATTTTAACAAATGTAATCTATATATATATATATATATATATATATATATTACTTCAACTTAATTTTTATAAAAAGTATTATAATAAAAATAATTATTAAGAAATTTTAAAACTGTTAAAAACATACAAATATGTTAACAAATGTAATCTTTATAAAATACACAAAATATAGTGAGAGAGTATGACTGGATATTCAGATATTCGGGTCAAGTATTTTTTATCTGGGTTTTTGGAGTCCTAAATATTTGGACCCAATAAATATTTTAATTTTTTAATTAGGGTTTAGGTTGGTTCCATGTCCGGTTCAAAATAGTTATTCAGATACATGTAACATACATGTAATATTTAGGTACCTAAAAAGTCTAGGTTGGTTCAGATATTAAGATCTGAAAAGACTAGAAGTACCAGAAAACCTTACAATAATCTGAAACTCGAAAAATAACCAAAAACCAACAAATACCCAAAATATGTTTAGATACCCAAAAAAAATCTTAAATTCTTGCGGAAATATAACCCAAAAAAAACAAAAAAAATAAAAAAAAAAAAAAAATATATATATATATATATTTTAAAAAAATTTTGAAAATTTAAATTAAATCTGAAAGTACATATAGCTAAAAACTTAACTCAAAAAAGAATATATGTAATCTCGAAAACATATCCAAAATACTCAACTATACCTAATGTATACAAAACATTTCATATATGTTGAGTATCCGACCGGGTTTTGTGTAGGATCCTTCCGAACCAAAATTCGCTGGTCCAAAAATACCTAATATGTAAATTTTTTTGGACTCAGACACGATTGGGTTTTCAGATTTTCAAATTCGAATAAATGTTTAGATTTAAGAAAGGGAATATATAAAAATGTTAATATAAAATCTCAAATAAACTAATTCATAAATTATATAATTTTACACAAATTCTCTTTTTTAATATTATACAATTTTGTTACATAATAATGTACAACAATCACAAAATATAATCCAAAAAAAACCCGCGCTTTTGAAGCGCGGGTCAAGATCTAGTATTAAAGTAAAAAGAAGGTTCTGTTTTGCTAAGGTATGAGATTTGGGTGATTGGACGATTATGTAAACTCGAGTTATGGCGTTGTGTCAGCTTAACCGGCGGTCAGGGCCGTGCTTTTGTGGCTTTGACAAAAAAGAGGCAATGGTCCCACGTCCCATTTTTTTTTATCAAAAGTTAAAGGCCCCCATCTATCTATGTATATAAAGTTGGGTTTTTACTCTTCTTGAGACACCTGGTAGGGGGGTTTAGTGACACATGTCCACTTTTAAACCAATATAAAATATTTCTAAACCATTCTAAAATACTATCTTTACTAAAACAACTGAAATATCATACGTCTTCTACAGAATGAAGGCCCAACAATACTAATATTCTTTTGCAGAACGAAGGTCTAACAATATATATTCCTATGAAACCCAACGGATCAGACCCAAGGGAATCCTATGAAATTGTATGCTTGATGAGGTTGCCGTCGGGAATGAAGACGTCTTTCGACGGTAAACATTGCCAATCGAAACCCTCGTGGATTTATGAGATGTAAAAGAAAATAATTTAAACATGTTATAAAATCTAATTACACATATTAATTGATAAACCATGTCAACAAAAAAAATAATAGATAAACCATATATTTAATTTACTGTAACAAAATAACTTGAAATAAATAAAATTTAAAACCATTAATACAAAAGCGTACACATCTAAATAATATATTAACTATGAGAAGATCACAATTTTCTTATTTTTCAAACTTCTAAAATAAATGTACAGAGAGAAAGTGAAAAAAAAATCTTCATATTTGGATGAATCATCTTCATATTAAAAAAAAATCTCTTTTAGATGAATTTTTTTTCCTAATACACTATGAAAAATTTGATTTACAGTCTCATATTTTTTTTAAATACTATACTAACAACTAAATTATGTAATTAAATTTTTACATAAAAATAATTCTAAACAAAAAAATATAATAAAATGGGTGAATCATCAAAAATAGAAACAACCATCAAAATTTAAATTAAAAATATAATTTCTCCGGACATAATAGCAAACATATTCTCAAATAAATAAAAACACAAAACCTTCAAACTTTAGAAAAAAAAGTCACATCACTTTTCAAATAATAAAATCATCGCCACCACACTTAGAGCTTCATTAGAAACACAAATACTTAACATATTTGAGGGATCTTCCACCATCAATCCCCAACATTTTCAATGTGAACTATCGTGCTAAGCAAACAACTTTGATCATAACTAAATTTACCCTTCCTGACAAAGATCACAACACATGTGTTAATGGCTATGGTTAAAAAAGAAGGTTAGAGCCCACAAACTCTAACGCAACTAAGTAACTACTCAACCAGAACCTATAACTACACGATAAAATATACAAAATTACTCTCACATTATCAAGTTTCACACACATATATCGACAAGTTCCTTGCTAAACAACAAATACTAAATCATATACAAAATTATATAAACATTCCTCCAAATCAGACCACACTAAACCTATTAACTAAAAACATCATCATCATAATATACAAAACAAACACAAACAACCGCACACATTGCTTCCATATGGACATAACAGCCGAGCTCCACCATCTATATATATAAAGTTGGGTTTTACTCTTCTTGAGACACCTAGCAGGAGGTATATAATATCAAGTAAAAATGAAACAACAACACACACACTGGTCTCTACACGACAATTAAACAACTTCAAAACAAACGTTAAAATATTTAAAATTTCAAGTGTTCTATAAAACTATAATAATTATATATATAAAGTAAGTTTATTGTTACGGGCCAACCTCTAGTTTTACATATACACTAGATTTCATATTCGCGCTACGCGCGAGTCTGTTTTAATATTTTAGTTTAATTATAAATTAACAAAATATAATAATATTTTTTCTATGAAAATGGTTAAAATATGATATTTTTTCTTTCTACTTATGTCTGTCTACAGAATTATATTCTTTAGATTGTTTACCATTTAGTATCTATCTATTTACAATTTGTGTTTAGACATAATTATATTATTTAAGAAAAGCTTTACTTTTTAATGATTAGATAGATTGCTAAATTCAAAAAACAACACTATACTATGTAAATATTTTTATTAGTCACTTAACCTATCATTTTTATTTGAATTAAATGAAAGATTAATCTATATGCATAGTATTTAACTTTACATTTTATTTAGCAAAGTTTTAAACTGAATGTGTGGCTGGTATATATTCATTATGTGCAAATATGTATTTGAAATAATTTTTGTTATTTTTTAAGAAAAATATATGTATGTAATACTATATTATTTAGATATAAAATTTTAATCACAATGAATATGTTGCTGAACATAACAAATATTAAATAGGTTTTGTTAGATAAAAATACATATATAACTAAATTTGAATAAGTTAAGTAATATTTAGTATATTGAGATATAATATAAATAATCTAGTGTATTAGATTTATCTCCACTTGATTTAATTAACTATGATATATAGTAGTGAACTTTATATGAATGTATAATGCAATTAACATATATGGTTTTACTTTCCGAAAGTATATCACATATTAGTTGATTGTAAGATAAATAATGTTTGGTTGTTTTGTAGTTCTACATGAAGATTTGTAACGTATTACATAATTTGACAACTGATTTTGTAGTTGGTAACTCCTAATAAAAAAGAAACTTAGTATATCTTTTATAGAGAATATTTATTGTAATCTTGTGTAAGATTTCATTGTTTTTTGTTTGTTGATTGGTATTTTTATATTTTGTATATTATCGTGTTGATGAATGCATATTGGCTAATCTTCTTATCATTTTCTTAAGTTTATCGTTCAGATTATAATTTATTATTAATATGTCGTAGCAAATTTATTGAAATTTATAATGATTTAATATAAATCATTTAGTTTTCTTTATTATAAGTAATCATAATAAAAAAAATGCTGAGTACACCTACCTTTATATTTGCTTCATAAATCATATTTTGATTATATTCTATATGGGTTACATTTGTATTATCTTTTAAATTTGTATTGAAACATACTATAAAGTGTTGATAAAAAAGTTAACTGCTGATTATTAAAGATTTCTTTTTTGCTTTTTATTGATATGAAACAATTTGAAACTAAAATAGAAGTTATATTTTAACACTATATATTTCATATAAATGGATTTCTCTTGTCAGTAGATTTTTGATAAAAAGAATTGTAAACTCAGTGAAATCAAATTAAAAATAATAGTGGTTTAAGAAAAAAAACCAGATATTTTTCTAGATAGTTTTAGAAAATTATGTGATATATTATCATTTTAGATGATTTTTAACTTTATATTTATTTTTTAAAGTTGTTATTAGGTTATCAGTTTTGATATCAATTACCATTAGATGGTAATTCTTCTATGAGAGCCGTGCTTCCTGGTGTGTTTATAAACTATACAAACACAACATTCATTTATGATGTGTCAGCTCGCCTTTAGTTTACATTTACACTTAGTCATGCAATGAAGTATCCGCCATATTGAGGCAATTATATATATATATATATATATATATATATATATCTTTATATGGACAAAAGTAATTCCCATTTTTTTAACCATATAGATCCTTGTTCTTGTTGACAGCTTTATTGAACTCAGCATAAGAACGAATCTCAAAGTTTTGCCTCTCACTATCATAGCCAGAATGATATGTGGTACAAAAACTGTTTGCTGAGTGAACTGAATTAAAAACTTGTGGGAAGTCAATTTGTAATGTGTTTTGTTGTTGATGACCAAGAAGTTCTTAATATTATAGATTCCACCAGCCTTTAAATCCTCTTCAAAACACCCTATTCGAATAGCTTGTATGAAGGCGTGGATGTTTCCTGTAATATTTTGTGTCAAACAAACTATATGTTAATCTTATTAAATTTTGGATTGATAATGTCTAAATAAAACTCTTAGTACCTTTTGAGCAATAAGAAATAACTCCTAACCCATAAGCAAACCACCCTTATTGATCTTATGTGCTTCCCAAAAGGGAATCACTATAGCAAAAACACCATTCTTATTATAACATTTTTTTAAATCATCGAAAACCAAAGAAGAAGCATAAGCGACCATTGTGTAAATATGTCTAATTTGATATTTATCTTTTTCTCAAATTAAATTTTGAGAAAAATTGAAACTCTAGAAAACTATTTATATTCACCCAATACTTCATTTATCAGAAACTTTCTTCTTTTATATATTAAGTGGATTTCCCTTTTAGATGTTTTAGGTTTTGTTATATATTTATGTTAATATGAAATTTTAAAAACTAATAAACTTTTTTATTACCCTACTTTATTAGATGATAAAATTTTCTTTTGAAACTAAATATTTGGAATATTGACATTTTATTAATAATAGATTATAATTTGACATTTTAAGAAATAGCAGATATAAAAGTTAAACATTAAATATTTAACTTATTTGATATTGATTCAGGATATTTTTGACTTTTTATTTTCTTTTTAAAATCTAATAATTTTATATAGATATTGAATATTTTTTTTTATTTTTATGTTAATATTCATAAATTAGGAAATCATGAAATTTAAACTAATAATTGTTATATTTGCCTACTCTATCAGATTATATAAATTTTTTTATTAACATTTTTTTAGAAATATTAAACTAAAATTCTGATTTGTCATAATTTTTATTTTGTTAGTTTAAGTTATATATATATTTCGTTTTATTTAACTGTAAATGTTTCCATTTTTTTAACTTAACTATTTTAACATTAATTTACCATTTTATTATACCTAAAAAGACACTATTTAGTTTAAGTTATATATAATAGTATTTTCGTTTTATTTAATTGTAAATGTTTTCAGATTGTTTTGTTAACTTAATTATTTTAACATTAAATTACGATTTAATTTGGTATAAGGTTTTTTGCAATTATTATACCTAAGAAGACATATTTTTTGTTAATGTTACTATTTTCCTACTGGTTTTCCATTTTGCTTTAATAGTTAATATTTTGAAGTAAGTTATAAAATGGCAATATATTTATATAATATTTGTTTTGTTTTTACAACATACTGTTTTGGAAATATTAACATTTAAGAAAAATATAGCAAATTAAGTAAGGTGTAAAATGTCAATTTTTTAGTTTAATCTATATATATTATTACTAATTTCGTTTTATATTTGGAAATATTATATTATTATTATTTTCGTTTTTAAATATATCTGAGAAATCTTAACATATTAAAAAACAATAAATTGTAATGATGATTTGTCATAATACAATTGGGTGTTTAACATCCTATGTGGACGCTTTCAAAGGCTTATAGCCTCAACTTTTATATAGTACTAGACTAGATTTTAAACTCGCGCTACGCGCGAGTTTGTTTTAATAATTTAGTTTAGTTTATAATAATATTTATAAATAATATAATTTATTAAAACAAATTAATAATTTGTGAAAATATGTTAAAATATATTTTACTTTTCCCACATATAATGACTTATAAAACCACATTACTTAAATTAATTACTTTCTTTAGTTTTATATCTGTTTGAATATATGAATGTATAAAATGTTCTTAAAACTTTTTTTATTAAATATGAACTTTTACTTTTAAATATTTTATAAAAAAAATTCATATAAGCTGCTAATACACTACAAAAATATTTTCTTCATACATTTTTTTTTATTTTGTACTAAAATATAAAATTTATTCTTTCTCAATAATATTTTATTTTTATTTGTATTTAACAATGTTATAAAAGAAATTTGTGATTGTTGTATATATATGTTTTCTATTTATCAATTACTATGCAAGTGATAATTTGGAATTTGGATTTAAAAATTGATAATTTATTTTTGATGTAATTTAACTAACATTATTAAATAGTTTTTCAGATTATAGGAAAAACACAAAAAAAATATTTATGATGAATTTTAAAAATATTTTATTTACTCTAAAATATATAATTTAGAGTTTTGAAACTTATATGACAAATAATATTTCTTAATGTTTTCCAATATATAAGATTTTAAAATTTTAAGAACACATTAAATATTAATTTATGATGATAAATAATATTTGTTTGTCTTGGTTTTATCATATAGTTTGATAATTTCTTTCGTAGTTGCTAACTGTCAACAAAAAATTTATTTTAGTCTTGACATTTTTCTTAATTTTTAGAAGTTTGTAAATTTTATAGTTTTTAGTTTGTTGATTAACATTCTTAGATACTATATTATTTTGTTGGTTAGTTGATATTAAATATTCTTCGTGTTGTTCTTTTATGTTTTTGTTGATGCTCTAATTTATGGTTGATATAACATAGAAGTATTATTAAAATTTCTACTAACTATTTTGACGCGATTTTAGACTCTTTTAAATAAACCTTATTTTAAAAATATATTTTATAAACGTAACTTTTATCAGTGAATCAGATTTTATAAGTTAAAATGAAAAGATTAAAAGTATACACAACTTAGATGAATGATAGCATTTTCACCACTTCCAAATCGGTGGATGACTTTTTGTTCTTCATCTTACTAACTTGTATTTTTAATTTTTATTTTCGTTAACTATCATGATATATAACAAATCTTTTCATAGTTTTGTACTCATGACGGAAAAGTTGAATAGCATTGACTGGCTCAAAAACTATACACCTTGTTTTGACTCATATGAAGCTCTGGCCATTGCATGTCCATGCATACTCATGAGATCTCATGGGATGAGGATATGATGATAAATTGATAATTGTTGTGTCTTGTTATCTTCTTAATTTTCTTTCTTTATGAAGTGTTAAATTTTTTTATTTGGTCCATTTTCTTTCACACTTATTTAAATTTGAAACCTCAGAAAGTTGGCTAGTTCTTTTATCGGCAGCCAATTGATATAAATAGGTTTAAGTGGTCGCAATTACAGATGTCAAAGTAGATATCACTTTTACATCAGTTCCAAACTACTGCATCTCAAGACACCAAAATTGTCACAGAAAAATTTATTGGCAAAACCTACGAAATCATGATGTAATCTAATTATTCTTCAAATAAGAAATTAAGAAAAACCTAGGTTTATACTCTCATATATATTAATCTAGTTGTATATAATTAATCTATCTTTTATCCTGTAGCCAATAGATCTGAATAGGTTGAAGTGGTCGCAATTGCAGATGTCAAAATAGATATCACTATTGTATCGGTTCCGGATTACAACCTTCCAAGATGCCAAAATTGTTACCGACATATTGATTGGCGGAGCAGGTGAATTATCATACATGCTCTAAGTGGTAACCATCACATGAAAAATAAGAATGAAAAAAAAATAGATGCAAATAAAACTATGAGAATGATGAATGATTATTATTTATCAAATTTAGTTAGAAACAAATTTTTACTGTAATTTCTACAATAAAATGAATGAAAAAAAATGAAAAGGATAATTATTTATTATAAATGCTAAAATTTCTTCAGAATATTAATGAATGTATTGTTCATATTCATTCTTTGGTTACTATTCATAGCCATAATCCAATCCATCATTTAATAAGACATCAAGAAAAACCTAGATTTATATTCTCCTAACTATGTTGTAAAAAAAAAAAAAAATTCTCCTATCTATTAATATAGTTGTATATACTAAGTTAATTTTATGACGTTTTTGTCATTATAAGTTTTTTAATATTAGTTTCCTATTTTATTTTGAAATAAAAAGCACTTTGGATTTGTAATTATTAAGAGACCTAATTTCATGTTAGTATTACAATTTAATTTTATTATTACATTTTACTATAATAGTTACCATTTATTAAGTAGGTTTTCAAGTGTTAATATTTATTTTTTAGTTTTCCTTATTTTATACCATTATCATTTTATACTGAAAATAATGTATTATAAAATAATTAATATTTTAAAAAATACCAAATTAGTAAAATTATTTATCATATTGTAATTAGTATTTGTAATTCTTTAGTGGGTATTATTGATAACCTATAGCCTCATTTTTTGTATAATATAGAGTTTTTTTTTGTTATTTTGACTACTTTAATAGATGTAGTTTTTATGTTAATATTGTTATATTATTTTAAATTTTACTTTTTTATAATAGTTACCACTTATCAGGTAAGCTATCAAATTTTTAATATTTCTTTTTAGTGTACTTTGTTTATAGCAATTCCCATTTTATATCTAAATGAATTTATTATGGAAATATATGACATTTTAAAAACATTAAATTAAGATAACCATTTGTAATATTGTAACTGATTTTTTAAAATACATTGTGTATACTTTAGGTGACTTATAGATTCATTTTTATGTATAATTTAATATAAGTTTTATTAATTTATAATCTCAACTTATATATAATGTATGTTATTTGTGAATATATTCAATAGAATATAGCCAAAATTTTGAGGTGTAGTCTATAACTATACTATTATTTGAGAAGTGATTTGGCTTATGTGTCAACTTCTCCATATTTTAAAATTTTTATGCTTATTTGTCATGTTTTCCATGATTTTAGGCTTAATCAATGATTTATAAATATTTTTCATATATTTTAATAATAAAAATATTTGAAAACATGATAATTACAATTTTTCACTATACCAATATTTAATATTATCTTATTAATTCATTGATGTTTTTATATATTTAGTGAGTAATTCTTTATTTAATTCAACTGATTAAAAATTAATAAAATTATTCTTGAAAAATAATAAAACGTGTTTGAAAAAAAAAGATAATCCCATAAATTTATCTTGCGTTTATCTACAATTATTTTTTAAATTTTATATATGCATATAATAATTAGATTTATTATTATACTAAGAAAATTAAAAAAAATTAAAAAAAATATAAATAAATTTATTTATATTTTTGTAAACGTATATAACAAGGCCAAATATTTTTATAAACATATTAATTCTATTAATGAGGTTTATAAGCTAGAACAATAAATTTGATTTATATTGTTTTGATAATGTGACTTTTTGTAGTGTTTTTAATTATTATTAAAGTTCAAAAAATAACATTTAGTTGTTATTTAAGTTGAAAATTAGTATGTATTCATTTTATTTTAATTTTCTTTAATAGAATTATATTTAAAAAATATTTTAAGAATATCGCTCCAAAAGAGAATATTTTCAAAATATTATTTTTTATTTAAAACATGTATCATATATTATATAATTAATTATGTTTACTTTTAATTTCTTTCGAGAGTTTCACAGAGTTATGACTTTGTTTTAATTATTTTTGTTGAAGACTATTATATAAAGAAAAGCGTGAATCTATATATTTTTAATAAAATATTTCCAAAATAATTTGTTTTAATTATATTTAATAAATATTGAAAGTTAAAGACCACTACTTGAAAATAAAAAAATATTGTTTAACAATAAAACAATATCATTTTATAGAAAGTAGCAATTTCTATTTTAGAGTAAAATATTATAGATTGATTATAATTTATACTTCTCTATTATAGCATTTAGAAATTAAAATAACAATAGATTTTTTTTTTGTCATCAAATTAAAATAACAAAAGATATGAAACGTTTTTTATCTTATACATTACATATTAATGTTTTGTTTGCGTATTTATTCAACTATTATGGGAGGTATTTTAGAGTATAACTATAATCAATATTTTAATTAACAATGATTCATATAATATGTAAAGTTGGGTCATTGTGTTTTTTGCTTTATTTTGAGATTTTGATAACTTCAAAATTTTGGTTTGAAAACATCAGTTTTTATCAACAATTATGTATTTGTTTATTTAATTAGATATAGGTTTTTAAATTAATATAGTAAACTGATTAAAGATAACAATATATTTTAAAATAAATATTATTTTTGATATTTAACTAATAGTACATTTACTAATAAGTATCTATAAAAGAATTCTGCCCACAAATGCATATGATTATTTAAAATATTTATAAAACTTTATTAGATTATTATGATGATGATATGTTTTACATGTGTAATAACAAAACAAAAGTTATATCTTCTGATCAATTTAATATTTGAAACTAATTAAATAATTTAGATTGATTTTTTTAGATTGTTAGCATTTAAATTAGTTAGATATATATTAGTCTGCATAAGTGTGCGGGCCACCATCTAGTTTTATTTTAATATTGTGTTTTACCTTTAGTTTTTTTTGGATATATATATACATTTTGAAAATTAATAAATTATAATGATGATTTTTTATATTAATTATTATATTCTTAATTATGTATATTAAATTTCGAATATATATATATATACATATATATATATTGATTTAATATATGTATAATGTTTTTTTGTTAGTTTTCCTTATTCGATATTGATTTGTATTTTATTATGAAATAAACAGTTTTTTGGAAATATTGATATTTTTAAAAATAATTATGTAAAATAACGATTTGTCGTATTTTGATTGGTTGTTTAACATCCTATGTGGACGCTCTCAATGGCTTATAGCCTCAACTTTTATATAGTATAGATTTGATACTCGCGCTACGCGCGAGTCTGCATTAATAATTAGTTTATATTCTATAATAATTATAAGTTATTTAAATAGAAATTTATATACATATTTTTGTGACAAAATGTATTTAAAATTTGATCTTCTGTTCTTAATTTTTGTTTTTTTATCAAATTATTTTTCAAAAAATATTTAGTTCTTAGCTATTTATTGTTACAATTGACAAATGTATAAATAATATTTATTAATCCATTCATAATATTTAAAGTTTATACTTTTATCTTTTTCATATTATATATAATTCTCGATGCATAGAAATTCGTAATACATTTTTAAATATATTTATCATATTTTTACCTAATATGTTGCTCACTTAATATAACTGAAAATGTAGTGTTTTATCATACATTTTATTATTTTATCGATAATCCATGTTTTATAACCACAATTTTTGTATATAATAAATTATTTAATGATAAGATGAAATTTTGACACTTATTTAGAAGCAAAGTAATACTTTATGTAATTTAAATGAAATTATGAAATTTCATATTTTATACATTGAAAATTTGTTAAATATTTTTATTACTTTAACCAGTTTAAAATTAAATTACTATTTTATTTTGGCATATATGCATTTTAAAATTATTATAAAAAAAATTCTAACGTAATACTTTTGTTAATATTACTGTTTTTCTTTTGATTTTTATTTATTATAAGAGTTGGTATTTTTAACTAACCTGTAATTTTTTCATACTTTTTATTAGTATAATAATATATAATATAAAAATTTTGTTTTTTTCTTCTTTTGAAAATATTAACACTTTTAGAAAATATAATAATGAATTTTCTTATTTTGATTGTTTTTTTTTAAATCATATATGAACACCCTAAATAACCTGTAGCCTGAAATTCTTTATATAAAGTCAAATTTATTATAATAATAAATTTTCAAATTTTAATTGATTGTTTTAAATTTGCGATTTCTAATGAAATTGTGTTGTTAGTTTTCTTTATTTGATATTGATTTGTATTTTATTATGAAATAAACTGCTTTTTGAATATAGATATTTTTTTAAAATAATTTATTATTATACAGTATAAATTTATTATTTATTTGACATATTTTGATTGATACTTTTAAATATAATGTAGACGACGTAAATGACATATACCATCATAATTAGTTATAATCACACTAATAATTTTATGTAATTTAAATTATATTAGATATTTTGATGCTATACCTTGTTAGTTTTTTAGATGTTTTTGATACTTTAACTACTTTTACAATGGTTTACTATTTTATTTTGGCCTAAAATGTAATTTGGATTTATTATACAAATAGAATATGTAATAGTTTTGTTAATATTACTATTGGCTTTTGATTTTCTATTTTACCACAAAAATGAAAAAAAAATTAAGTAAAACTTGTCAAATGTTAATAATTATTTTAGTTTAATTATATATAATACTAATTTCATTTTACATTTTTTGGAAATATTATCATTTTGAAAATTGTAATGATGAATTGCCATATAAATTATTATATTCTTAATTATTTATGTTAAATTTCAAAATTATTATACATATTGAGATAATATTTGTATAACATTTTTACTTAAGTTATTTTTCCTTATTCGAATTTATTTGTATTTTATTATGAAATAAACAGTTTTTTCTTACAAATAATTGATTTTTTAATATAGTCATGTATAGTAATGATTTTTGTTAATTTTGTTAATACGACCGGTAGTTTAAATCTTGTGTGGATGTTTTAGTTTTTTATCTCTTTTAACATATGTTTTCCATTGTTTTTTCATTTGTCTATTTTATGTTAATATACATAAATTTGGAAATCATAACATTTTAAAAACTATTTTTTATATCAGCCTACTTTATTAGATAATCTATATTGTTACTAACAGGTTAGATAGTGATTTAGGATATGTTTTGACTTTGTAATTTTTTTTTTTAACATTTTATCTGATTTGTCATATTTTTATTGGTGGTTTTGAATTATATCTAGTTTTTATTTTTTATTTCCATTTTAATATAACAATTAATGTTTTAAAGCAAGTTGTAAAATGTTAATATTTATTTATTTTACTTTAAGTTATATATAGAATATTAATTTTATTTTAAAATAATTTTGGAAATATAAATATTTTAGAAAACTTTTATTTTCTGTTAACATTTAATCTGATTAGTCATATTTTTATTAGTGGTTTTAAGTTTTATATAGCCTTTTTATTTTTGATTTTCCATTTTACTGTAACAATTAACGTTTTAAAGCAAGTTGTAAAATATTAATCTTTAATTTTTTACTTTAACTTATATATATAATATAAATTTCGTTTTTAATATAATTTTGTAAATATTAATATTCTCTAAAAATAATGAACTAATATAATGATGTGTAAAAATACAATTGATCATTTTAAATCTTATGTTAACGTCTTCAATGGTTTATAACCTCAACTTTTATATAGTATATAAGTCTAGAATTGGACATTTTAGAAACATAAACTTTTTAAACAATTTTGATATGTTTTGATTGATGGTTTAAAATTTTTGTAGACGTTCTAAATGGCTTACACTATCATAATTTACTTATAAGCACACTAATAATTTATTTAATTTAAATGATATTAGGTTTTTTGCTTTATACATTGTAAGTGGTTTTAGATGTAATTTTGTTACTTTAACTATATTTATAATGGTTTAATATTTTATTTTGACCCCAAATATAATTTTTTTAATATTACTATTTGGCAATTGATTTCCTATTTATACCAGCTTTCTATTTTGTTAATATTATTGTTTGAATTAAGAACTTGTCAGAAGTCACCTTGTAACTTGTTTTGTTGTCAATGATTAAGAAATTCTTAATCTTATAGATTACACCAGCTTTTTAATGCTCTTCATAGCACGCTATTCGATCAGCTGGAATGAAAGTGTGGATTGTTGTTCCCTGTATAAATTTGTGTGAAACAAACAATGTTGTGCTTATTAAATTTTAAATTGAGAAGTCTAAATAACAAAAGATTTTATACCTTTTGATCAATAAGCAATAACTCGAGACCTATAAACAAACTATCCTTGTTGATGTTACGTCATTCTCAAAAGTAAAGTACTCTAACAAGAACTTTATTCTTATTAAAACATTTCCTAAGATCATCGAAAACCAAAGAAGTAGCAGAAGCAACTATTGTGTATATATCTCTTTTCAATATCTCTCTCGTTCTCAAAGTAAATCATGAAAACTTTAAAACTTTAGACAATTATTTATAGTCCTCAAATACTTCATATATTGGAAATTTTCTTATTTTATATATTTAGTGAATTTTCCTTTTAAATAATTTAGTTTTTGTTATCTCCTTTAACATAAGTTTTCCATTTTTCATTAATCTATTTTATGTTAATATACATAAATCTGGAAATCATGAAATTTTAAAAACAAATTATTTTTATTTTTTTATCAGTCTACTTTATTAGATAATATTTATTTTTATTAACAAGTTAAATAATATTTCAGGATATGTTTTGACTTTGTAATTTTCATTTTTTTTCTTTTAACATTTAATATGATTTCTCATATTTTTATTGGTGGTTTTGAGTTATATATAGCTTTTTTTATTTTTGATTTTTCATTTTACTATAATAATTAATGTTTTAAAGAAAGTTGTAAAGTGTTAATATTTATTTATTTTACTTTAAGTTATATATAGAATATTAATTTCGTTCTTAATATAATTTTAGAAATATTAATAACTTAGAAAACTTCTATTTTCTGTTAACATTTAATCTGATTTGTCATATTTTATATAGCCTTTTTATTTTTGATTTTCCATTTTACTATAATAATCAACGTTTTAAAGCAAGTTGTAAAATGTTAATATCTATTTATTTTATTTTAAGTTATATATAGAATGTTAAATTCGTTTTTAATATAGTTTTGGAAATATTAATATTTTCTAAAAATAATAAACTAATAATTATGTAAAATAATGATTTGTCATATTTTGATTGGTGGTTTTAAATCCTATGTGGACGCTCTTAATGGCTTATAGCCTCAACTTTTTATATAGTATAGATTAGATTGGTTAATCTCAAGCTCAAGTTCGCATGGAGATTCAGTTTGGGCCTAGTTTATGAAAAGCAATAAAGCCCATTCAAGGCCCATTAAGTACACTGACCAAAAGTAAAAGCTAGTGAAGAGACATTCCAGAATTGCCCATCTCCGCCGTTTGTTGCTTACGACGACACTCTCCTCCCTCTTTGCTCTCGTCTCGATCATCGGCACTAGTCATGTCGGAGAAAGGAGGAAAAGGGTTCAAATCTTCTCTCAAGTCCGCTTATGGTATCGTATCTCTAAACCAACTTCCATCAGATTTTCTTTCCTTCTTTGTCAGACATTGTCTTATTTTGAGGGTTTCATGTAGGATCCGGCAAGGACGACAACTCAACCAAGTCCAAGAAGACAAGGAAAGTCCAGTTCGATCCTCAAGGTTTGCCCTTTTTTGCCTTCTCCTCTGAGTAAAGTTCCCAACTTTATCGTCTGATGTTTTTATAAACTGTTCATCTTCTGTGTTCCGTGCTAGGCCCACGAGAGTCCACCAAGTACACGTTTCTTCAAGACTCTGATGACCAGATTCAAGGCTCTTCTGCTAAAGGTATAAACTTTATTCTTTTGTTTGTTATGCTTACAGTCTTTTGACTTTGTTCTTGGACTGTAGCTGGGAAGGGAAGCAAGGCTAAGAAGAGTTCTCTGTCTAAAGAGTCTCAGCCGCTTGAGCTTAAGACTGATAAGGGTTAGTACTTTCTCTACCAAGGCCCTCTTTGCTCTGCATGTTAATATATGTGTTGATTTTGACCCGCTATGGTGTTTGCAGAGCTTCCGGAGAATGCAAAGTGCTTGATGGATTGTGAAGCTTTTGAGATTCTACAAGACATCAAGGAGCAAATGGCTGTGCTATCTGAAGATCCTAGCTTAAAGCTTCCTGTGTAAGTTAACAACATTCACGACATTGTGTTTTTGTTTTCCATGCCGGAAAAGGTCTTTGGATTCTCGCTAAGGTTGTAGTTTTGTTTTTTTTTTCAGGTCTTTCGACAGAGGACTGGAGTATGTGAAGTATGGTCGTTGCTACACGAATCCTCAGTCTGTCAGACAGATCCTTGAGTATCCTTTTTTTAGCTGTCTTCATTGATCTTTGATGCAGATTCATATGTGATTCAATTCTGTGTTTATAACTTAACCGGTATGATATCAGGCCTCTGAAAAAGCATGGTGTTTCTGAAAGCGAGGTACTGAACTTAACCTAAGAGCTTTGATTCATTCAGACAACAAACCCTAAGCAGGTTTCTAAACTTTTGTGCTGTATTTTGCAGATGTGTGTGATTGCCAATGTTTGTCCAGAAAGCATTGATGAAGTCTTTGCTTTTGTTCCATCCATGAAGGTATAAGCTCGGTTCTATGCTTTCTGTGTATATGTTTAAGTTTCATCTATGAAAAAAGCGAACCTGAGTTTATTTGTTTGTTGTCTTCTTGCTTCGTGGATTTATATAGGGAAGAAAAGACAAGATCAGTGAGCCCATAGAAGAGGCATTGACGAAGCTCTCCAAGCTCAAAAGATCTGCTTAAGGAAGTTAATCCAAGCTGTTTAACCATAGTAGTAAGAATGTTTTGGTTGTGTTTTGGGCATGAAAATGCATCTCTACGTAAGGTTTGTTCAGTGTTGTAAATGATCTAATATGCTTTGACAACAATATTTGATGTAAGTTTTATTGTTTCCTTTCTGAAAACTAGCAATGCAATGGTATGTAATGTTCTTAAATCATCAAGCACACTCTTGCACGTGCATCATGCAACAAAGCATCATTCAACAACAGATGGCAACCTTTTGTGTTGTTTAATTTTCCCGTATGCTCCTACTACAATCTTGAGTGCTTTAGTCCTCACCATGAATTGCTTATCCTGGCAGTGCCAAACTCGTTAAAATCAACTGATCAAATGGGGGAAAAGGAAGAAAAGAAGTCATCTTGTACCTTTGCCATATCTTGTAGAGAGAAACTTAAAGAAGCTTACTTCCAGAGAAAAGAAGGGCTATTGACAAGTTTCCAGAAACAAGCAAAAGTAGTTGCTTAGCTGATCAAGATGATGACACCAACTGACATCAATGCCTTACTAAAAGAGAGGTACATACTTCTCTTGTGCTATATTGACTATTTACCAACCTCTCTCTCCTTAAGTTTCCACTTATAGTAACCATCACTGTCTTCACTTCTATTCTTACACCCTCTTGATGTCGACAACTGGATTACGTCTACTCGTCTAGTGAACCCGATATTTGCGTTTAATGATACGTCCTATTTCATTCTTGTCTATATCCATTTGTTTTTGTAATATAATTTTCAATTTAGATACAAGATCCCGCATATATAGTAGGGTTATATGTATATCTTCTTCCCCCACTTTCTGCACAGATACAATGCTATCAGCTATGACGAAAACTCTACTTGCATTGTTAATCATCTTCTCTCTGTTTCATGTCCCTGCTTTTGCTGTGAAAAAAGTAAGTATGTTCTTATGAGGAACACGTTCTTCTTACCTATGTGAGGTTATATATTAACACAAGACTGTGGTTTTTGTTTGACTATAAAAGCCGTACATTGTTTACTTGGGATCTCACTCACATGGCCCTGAAGTCACCTCCTTAGCGCTTAAACGTGTAGCTGAATCTCATCATGAATTGCTCGGTTCTTTTTTGGGAAGGTAACATATGACTTCACATGTGCCTCTTGATTATATTCTTAGTGTTTGTGTTTGATCTGATTCTCATTCATCTTTTACAGTCATGAGAAGGCTAGAAGCGCAATCTTTTATTCCTACGACAGACATATTAACGGCTTTGCAGCCGTTCTTGAAGAAGAAGAAGCTGTAGCTATTTCAAGTAATTTTCAAAACTCTCTTTCTCTTTTGACTTTATTAGAGAGTATAACTCTGCTGTGTTTGTTTGAATGCAGAGCATCCAAGTGTGATCAGTGTATTTCGAGACAAGGGAAAGAAATTGCACACAACCCATTCATGGGAGTTCATGCAACTGGAGAAGGACGGTGTGATCCCTTCAAGTTCCTTGTGGTCAAAGGCAAGATTTGGTCAAGACACAATCATCGGAAACCTTGACACTGGTTTGCAATTTTCACTTCCTCTGCTCTCCCTCTATTCCTTTTATTCACTAATTAACAAACACTAAGCCCACACCATCATTATTTATAATCAGGTGTTTGGTCTGAATCCCAAAGCTTTAGCGGGCATGGTTTTGGACCTGTTCCTTCTCGATGGAAAGGAAGTTGCAACACCGCTGGAGATGTTCGTTGCAACAGGAAGCTTATAGGGACAAGGTACTTTAACAAAGGGTACTTAGTTGCCGCGGGTCATAAAAGCAACTCTTCCTTTGAGTCTGCTCGTGACCATGAAGGTCACGGCACTCACACGCTCTCAACAGCAGGAGGACACTTCGTCCCTGGAGCTAGCGTCTTCGGTGTAGGCAATGGAACTGCGAAAGGAGGCTCTCCATTGTCCAGAGTAGCTTCCTACAAGGCCTGCTGGCCTCCAATCAACGGTTCTGAGTGCTTTGACGCTGATATCTTGGCTGCCTTTGATATGGCCATTCACGACGGTGTTGATGTCCTCTCCATCTCACTCGGTGGTGACCCTGCTGATTACTTCGACGATGGCATTGCCATCGGCTCCTTCCACGCTGTGAAACATGGTATCACTGTGGTATGTTCCGCTGGAAACTCTGGTCCCGCCCCTGGGACTGTCTCGAACGTAGCTCCTTGGATACTCACTGTAGCAGCTAGCACGCTCGACCGTGAGTTCCAGTCCTTTGTACAGCTTGGGAATGGTGAACGGTTCAAGGGAGAGAGCATGTCAACGGCCTTGCCTGTAGGGAAAATGTACAGCCTCACAACGGGAGCTCAAGCTAAACTTGCCAATGCATCTGCTATAGATGCGTAAGTCAAAACTTTTAGCTACCATTCTGTCTAGTTGTACGTAATACATAACTTGTTGTTGTTGTTGACTTTTACCAGGATGCTTTGCAAAGAAGGCACCTTAGATCCACACAAGGCAAAGGGAAAGATCATGGTGTGTCTGAGAGGAAACACATCGAGAGTGGACAAAGGGAGACAAGCAGATCTGGCTGGTGCTGTTGGTATGATTCTATGCAATGATAAGGCATCAGGGAATGATATCACAGCTGATCCTCATTTTCTTCCTGCTACACATATCAACTATTTCGATAGTCAAGCCTTGTTCTCATACGTTAACTCCACTTAGTATGCCCTCTTATACCCTTATGCTTGTTTTTTTTTTGTACTGCTTCATCTTTTTGATTATAATGTTTGTTTACAGTTTAGAGCCAATGGGAACTCTTACTGCACCTGTAGCAGCTTTTGGCATCAAACCAGCTCCATTAATGGCAGACTTCTCATCTCAAGGACCTAACACCATTACACCAGGAATCCTTAAGGTTTATTCTATTTCTTTCTTCTCCTAGATATATGCATAATTCTAAATCAGTTTAAACTGCATTCTAAATCAGTTTAAATCGATCTTTTTGCTTACTTGATAGTATGTTTTGATTAGCCTGACGTTACTGCTCCTGGGGTAGACATCATAGCCGCCTACACAAGAGAACAAAGTCCCAGTGGCGTGGAATCTGATCGTCGCACGACTGCATTCTATACAGAATCTGGCACTTCCATGTCCTGCCCTCATGTTGCGGGTGTTGTCGGTCTTCTCAGGACAATGCACCCTTCATGGAGTTCAGCTGCTATCAGATCTGCTATCATGACCACCGGTATATGCTGCTTTCCACCTATTCTTTTTTTACACACTCTCATTGTTGCTTTCACATGCAGCGAGAACACGAGACAACAGAGTTAGCCCCATGCTCAACAGTTCCTACGTGAAGGCAAACTCATTCAACTACGGATCAGGACATATCAGACCAAACCGTGCAGGAGATCCAGGATTGGTATACAACTTGACAGTGCATGACTACTTGGACTTTCTTTGCGCAGTTGGGTACAACCAAACAATGATCAAGCTTTTCTCAGAGAGTTCTTTCTACAAATGCCCCAAGGATGCAAGTGTGTTAGACCTGAACTACCCATCCATCACGGTACCTAATCTCACAGGCTCTGTGACTGTGACCAGGAAACTGAAGAATGTAGGATCCGTAGGTACTTATGCGGCAAATGTCAGGGAGCCATATGGCGTGTCCGTGAATGTTGAGCCGAGTGTGTTGAAGTTTGATAGAGTTGGTCAAGTTAAAAGCTTTAAGATGACATTGAAACCTAAATGGGTTGCCAAAGACTATGCCTTTGGTGGTCTCACATGGAGTGATGGCAAACATTATGTAAGAAGTCCAATTGTTGTCTCTACCGCCTAGTTGATAGAAAGAGAGATACACTATGTTACAGCTCTTCTTTCATTGAACCTACTTCTTTAATAGGCTCTTGATTTAACTCTCTCTTTTTACCTAATAACGATCAGTGTTAGTGTTGTAAATGATCTAATGCTGCCACAGCAACATTTTATCTAAGGTTTAATCATTTCATTTCTGAAAACCAGGAATATAACGCCATGGAATGCTCTTATATCACATTAAGGACAACAACTAATATCATTTTAATCATGCAACAGAGTTTATTCAACAACACATATCAAGTTTGAGACTCTATGTGTATATTCCCCCCAGCTAAAACTATGTCAGTTTAATTGATTAGTGAGCTGTGTTCAGTGGAAAATCTGGACCACATAATCCTCCATAATACAGAAACAATATCCTTATCATTAGAAATAATTAAATATCTTATTTGATAAAACAAACAATCCAGGGATGAGGTTACGTTCTGATGCTAGTGATACTTGGGTGTATCTATGCTTTAATGTGTTTGTTAGGTTCTGTTCATCAAGATATAAAACATTGGTTGAGTTTCATTTGATAATTTTATTAATCACCAAAACCTGTAGATTATTTATTAACGGCTCACAAGGAACACACTTCTATTCACTGAGTCATCTGTTTATTAAATTTGTTGGTTTCATTCCCCCATTTTGGCTTTCATGAATAATGTAACTGATGAATATGCAACATATCAGGTGAAGCTCAACCTTGCAACAGAAAACCCTGAAGTGGTTCAAGAGAGCTGGGAAGTTCCACCTGTGGAAATCCTTGACAGCTTCCCAGAGTTTTCTGTTGAAGCAGCTTCAGAGAATCGGCAAGGTGGATAACCTCTTATAGAAGGACACTTCATCACAGGTCGTAGAAGGTGGTGATACCATATCAAATGTTGGGTTAGAGACAGATTGCAAAGAAGATTTACCTGATGAATCTGAATCTAAGGTAGCATCTGCATCAGGAAAGAGAAAGGATACTTTTGAATCATCATGGAACGATGAGGTGAGGTGATTTACTCGGACTTGGAGGGTCCGCAAGGATTTGCTTATGAAGAAATGAGTATGCTGCATCCTGGTGAAGCCGAGTATACAGTCAGTGATGATAATGGAGACCAAGTTATTAGCACCAAACAATCTGCTCGTGGTGATATACCTTTTACAGAAAATGCTAACGTCTCCGTGGATGGAACCAAACATGAAGAAGTTGTTATGGAATCTTCCTAAAGACACCTAAGGGAGAAGAATGTGAAACTGATGATACTCGTAGTAAGGCAGGCATTCAGCCTGAAGGCATATGTATTGGCACTAAAGTTTCTTCATCAGACAGGCTTCTATTAGAAGACAAAGCTGAACCTCAAGGCCAAACAGCTGTGGTTGCGGCCGAGGATATTCCCAGTGGAGACAACTTGGTAATATCTAAGGTTGGCCCTGACGATATCAAAATGAAAGCCGAAGATGGTGAATCATATTTTGGTGCTTCCCAAGAAACTGCTGAATCAGAAATATTGAAAGCGTGTCCCTACCTGAAGTAGATCCTATACCTATAGTTGCTGACTCGAATGCTGCTGTGAGCCGTTCATATATCAGTGGTCATGAGAGTGAACTTATTATTCAAGCATCTGTTGTAGCTGAGGAGAACAGCCCAAACAGCAAGATGAGTTCTGAATCCTCTTGTGCTGTTCAACATTATGTCTCTGTTGTATTGGAGGTTGACAATGCAAGAGATCAGAGGAAAGTTCACCAGAAACATCTATAGAGTATAGACTCCATTAGCAGAGAAGAGTTAGTGGAGGAAAGCTGTTTCATAAAAGTAGCAAACGCAAAGGATGATCCTATAAGCAAATTTGCACCTGATGATTCTCCTAAAACAACTAATAATAGAGTAGTTTGTGGCTTGGGGGGTTATTCAAGCAAATGAGATTGACAGTGATGTACTTAAAGCATACAACCTGTATGCTGAGATTTTGGGAGACTGCAGAATCTTTCAGAAGCACACACACACATTATATCTCTGGTTTCAAGTCCTCTAGTCACTAGATATAATACTTCCAATGTGTTTGAGTCTACTTCAGGTAAGTCAGCAATTTCACTTTTATTGACTACTACTTATTGAAAAGGGATAATTGTGATAGCCAAGTCGATGTTTGATGGAACAGGACTTAGTGATGGTGTTAAGAAACCTGAAAACGGATCACAGCAAAGGAGCAGCACATCCCGCTTAAGAACCTTCTGAGTGAAGCAAGATCACCAAGGCTAGTAGCAGCAGAGGCAAAGAAGGATCATGAGAGTAACATACTGAAGAGGGAGGTCGATGGCCAGAAAGGAGAGAAGTGAGTGAGGAATGGAAGTCGCCAGCAAAATATCAAGTGGAGTTGAAGAGAGAGGAGAGGAAAGGAAGACCTTTTTGGGTCCCATTTGTTTGCTGTTCCTCTGTTAAGTAGTAGAAGAAGGCTCTCTATTTGTATAACTCTAGGATGATGATGAAGTAGAAGACTTAGACTATCATAAAGAAGAGCAACAAGTTTGGTTATTTTAGGAGATTTTGTCACTTATAAGTTCGACTTTCATATGACTGATTTTTTCTTTCGTTTGGTTGGCGTTTAGAACATAAAATTTGTGTGTTTCATTAGATGTTACAAAGTAGTTTGAATCTTAAGGTAATCTGAAGGCTACTAAGGTGTGATAAAATACTTGTGGAATTGGAATAACGTATGCACTGCAGAAAACATAACATACAGAACTCAAACTGTACCATTAATCAAAAACAGAAGGGGCTTGAGTTTGATCAATTCCTTGAGATGGAAAATTGATCAGAGATCAATCTTAGATTGTTACATGAATAAGATATAGACATAAGCTAACAAAGTAAGTAGACGGAGAAGTTAGTATGATTAACAAATAAAACTCTTCAAGACTGCAGAAATTCTGTGAGATAATCAGAGAAGTTGATGTCTTCTTCGTTCAAAGCAGAGGCATCATAATCACCATCTAAAGAGTTCATTGCACAAATATTAGTCTCCTGAAGCTGCTCTTGAGTATAGTTAGTCTCCATAAAGCCATCAGCAGAAGCTACGCAGTTCATTGCAGAGTCCAAAAGCGAACCATCAACGAAGACTGAACTGGTGTCCAAGTCAAAATCACTGATATCAATCTCGTAATCTGAGCTCATTTCTCCAGTTGAAAAGGTGTTGGATGGAGCCCCACAAATATCAGATGGGGGAGTGAGGGGTTGATCCAAGGGCTCTGTCATCTTCATCGTCTCATTGCTGTCAGAATTAACAATCTCAAAATCAAAATCCAGATCAATTAGTTGATCCAAATCGATCCCTAAGGAATCATCGTTGTTGTCTGGAAGACAAACACTATCACTAGTAGACATGATGTGATCAAGCTCCTCCTCTGTCACAAAATTATTCTTGTAATCTAGGGTTTTGTCATGTTCTTCACTCGTATTGTTGGAGGAACTCGAACCGGACGGGAGAACTAGGGTTTGTTCCACTGTGGGTTCTGTTCTCTTCATCGTCTCGTTCTTCTTCTTCTTCTGTTTCTTCAGAGGAGGCTCTCCCTCTGCGTCATCAGCACGCAACTCGTTGATTTTTGACAACAACGTAGACATTGAGTTGATGGCACGGGTCAATTCCTGCGGATTCTTCGATTTTAGAAGAGCATCGTCCTCCCACCACTGAGGTAACCCTAATTCTTTTCTTGCAAAACAAATCCCTAGATCCTCCTTATGATCATCTATTTCTTCTCGAACTGGTTTCTCTCCCGTGAGAAAAGCGTTAACGATGGAATCAACCGAAGAGTGACCGAAGGAGTAGAAGCTTACGTTGGAATTTGTAGATGGAGGTGTCGCCAACACTGCGATCTGTGCGTCCGTAAGAAGACACAGCTGCGCGATTTTGCTATGGAGACCGTAGCTTCGCTTCGTGAAAGTCGTAGCCGCAGATTCGCGTTTTGTGATCTTCTCCATCGTTGCCTTTCTCTTTGTGCCTTTCACCATTCTTCAATCGTGAGAGAACAAACAAAGTTAGGGTTTGTTGAGCGAGAGTGATTATTTCGTTTTGTTTCGCGAGTAGACAAAGAAAAGTGATCGATGGACTCTGGTGTCTATCAGTATATATAGACAACAAATTAGTGAATGGATTGGACTCTAGGGTAAGTTGGTAACGGTAATAAAATAAATAAAATATTTTTTTTTAGATTCTCTTGTTCAGAAAAAGGTTAAATTTCACTACTAAGCATATACGAATTCCGGTTTAGTTAAACCAACTATAGCTTCGATTTTTTTTTCTTTTTCTTTTCCGCGTTAAGAAATTACTAGAGTCTAAACTACAAACCGAATCAAGTTTAAAACCCTCTTAACTGGTTTGTAAATCTTGCGTCGTTTTCTTCCTTTGAGATTTACTTTGATGATTTATTCACAAGGGCGATATTCTGGTATTATACACAGGGGAAGCTAATATCACGCAGTCAATAACACTTGTGATTCAAGGGATGTTAATATGTTAACGGCCAGGAGAAACGGCTGTGCGATGTAACGAACAAAGACAACAGCAGGAAATGTACCATAGAAAGAGAAAACAGCCAAAATAAAAAGTTTGAGTCTTTTTTTGCTCAAATTCAAGATAACAGCAGGAAATGTACCATAGAAATAGTCGAATACGCTTTTTATTAAACAAGAGATATACTCGCTGAGATATTTCGTCGAACACCTTCAGGACTCTTTTAACAAAGGCTAAACCCTAAACAAACCCATCAACTAACACACACGAAGTTAAAGCCGAGAAGCAGATTGCGTAAGAGTCTTCAAGCTCTTTCACCTCGGATTCTCCTTGCAAGCTGGATATCCTTAGGCATGATAGTGACTCTCTTCGCATGAATCGCGCAGAGATTGGTGTCTTCGAACAACCCAACAAGGTATGCCTCGGCCGCCTCCTGTAGAGCCGCGACGGCGCTGCTCTGGAACCTTAGATCCGTCTTGAAATCCTGAGCGATCTCGCGAACCAGGCGCTGGAAAGGAAGCTTGCGGATCAGAAGCTCGGTGCTCTTCTGGTACTTCCTGATCTCTCTCAATGCCACCGTTCCTGGACGGAATCTGTGCGGCTTCTTCACTCCGCCGGTGGCCGGAGCCGATTTCCTGGCTGCTTTCGTTGCGAGCTGTTTCCTTGGGGCTTTGCCTCCGGTGGATTTTCTTGCGGTTTGTTTGGTACGAGCCATATCGAAATCAAAAGAGACGCTGTGAACAATCTAGAGAATGAGACTGCCAAAGTCAGGAGGTGGAGAGTGACAACGAAGATGTGTTTGGTTTTATAAGATGAGAAATTTATTCCGGGGAGGGGAGTTATTTTTTTGTCCGTTGGATTAAAGTAGTATCGACGACTAAGATTTCATGATGCCATCAATCCGCGCGATTCAATTTATCAACCAATTAGAACACTCCTATCGACCATTTGACGGTTTGACCTATCCCTGTGGGGATGTACTACTACTAAAATCATTTTTTTTCCAGACCGCGACGTCGTTCGCGCGACTTTTTATTTAAAAAAGGTTCTTAGCGCCACTTGAAAATGTTCGGCATGAACGAATTTCAAAATATAAGACAAAATTGATATAATAGATATACAACCAAATCCGCCTGATATTAAAAAAAAAGAGAAGAAGTAATAGATGATACTATTTTGTGCATCAACGGAGTCGAATACGAAAACGTTGTTGTAATTTTGTCAATGCTTCGAACTTATTTGGAAAGATCGAGGATACATGTACTTAGACCATCTCCAACCCACCTCTATTTCTATCTTTATATTTTTCTCTAAAATAGAGGAACTCTATTATAGAAGTGGATTTGCTTCAATGTATGTCTCTATAATAGAGTTCCTCTATTTATAGGGGGAAATATAGAGATTTGTCATTTTCAACTCTAAATATAAAGGCATAAAGTGAAATCCCTCTATATTTTTCTCTAAAATAGAGAAACTCTATTATAGAGGTGTACATTGGAGTAAATCCACCTCTATAATAGAGATCTCTATTTTAGAAAATAATATAGAGGTGTACATTGGAGATGCTCTTAGTGACTCGAGTTTCTGAGGCTTCTGTGCCATGACCCGTCTTGTAAGTCAGAAAATTTTGGATTATGTTGGAAGAAACTCTGAAAAATGTTTTTGATTTTCTTCCAATCTCAATATCATAAAAATGTCATCATAGAATACAGGCTTCAGTGATTTCAGGTAACTCGATGAACACAAACATTTTCTAATGTTAATAAGTTCTGATAACCCAGTGAACAACTCCAAAGACAATAAGAGGCTATAAGCTTGATTGTGAGTTCGTGACAGTGGCCCAAGAGAAAGTTTGATAATCAGCGCTTAGGTAGAACACTCAACAAGCTAATAAATTAAGGCCAAGGCTACTAAGCTGTTAGAAAATATTTGTGGATTGGAATAACGTAGGTACTGCAAAAATACAACGCATAACGCAAAGTCTACCATTAATCCAAAACCGAAGCTGAGCTGTTTGAGTCTGATCAATTCCATGATATGGAAAATGCTACTCTTCAACATACAATCCATTCATTCTTCTCTTCAACGTATGGTTCTTCAAGGAAAAAAACTCATGTCACCAGAGCCGTGCCTGGTGAAGGAATTTTGAAGCCTTCGCTTATGCCAAATAGTTTTTGTGGAAATTTTATAGGGCATATATAGCATTTACATACATAGTTATTCATAAAGAAATGTCTTCGATTGCCTTTCAACTTAATTAGGTACGTCAGTAAATCACTAGCAATATTTTCTTAGTTTTCTACCATTGTAACTTAAATGTTAATTATATTTATGACAAATTAGCTAAAATCATATCACTTTTAACTTCTTGCATCTTTTTTTTCTTTATCAGAATAATTAATTTTTCTAGTTCTGTATGTTATTTATCTATTCCTATTAATTTCTTTTTTTTTTGTTTATTAGTGCTTACTTTATAATATAAAATAAAATGACTGTGTATACAGAATGCTTTTGTAAGTTGCATTTTTATATTTTTATATTAAACACAAAACTATAGTAAAAGGTTTTTTTTTGTCTTTCAAAAAATTATCTCATAAATATTATTATTTTAAAATTTTTTTAATTAAATATAAAAATTCTAAATTCTTCGCACGGCTCTGACTTTGATCATGCAACAGAGTTTATTCAACAACACATAGCAAGTTTGAGAAACTCTTTGTTTAAGAAGTGTATATTCCCCCAGCTAAAACTGTGTCGGTTTAATTGATTAGTTAGCTTGTTCAGTGGAAAATCTGGACCACATAAATACAAGAAACAATTAAACATCGTTATCATTAGAAATAATTAGACCTTATTGTATATAGTTAGGCCTACGTAACAGTATTAAGGGTAAAATCGTCTTTTTGAGAACAGCTAATTTTCACTTGGTTCTCCTCTCTCTCTCACTAAAACCAATCATTCACACGAGCATGTTCTTCTGATCTCTCTCGATCTTGATGCGACGAAGACGACGATGGTGACGTTTCGAAATCTTGTTCTTTTCTTCTTGCTCCTCACCGTCGCCGCTCCAATCCTTCTCTACACCGATTCCTACACCTCCACCAAGACCCCATTTTGTCAGTTTCCTCTCTCTCTCTCTCTATCTCTATCTCTCATCTTCGATTTGATTGGTTTCTTATCATCTCTTTGTTTGATTCCGTAGCTAAACGCGAATTCCTCGAGGACGTTACTTCTCTGGTAAGTGCCATTCTCTTCTTCTTCATCCATTGCTGAGTTCTTGAGGATTCATTCTTACGCTTTATTGTATCTTGTTCAGACTTTCAATTCCGAGGAGAATCGTTTGAATCTGCTTTATCGGGTACTTTTTCTCTCGTTGCAAGTTACTTGATTTCGCTTCAGATCTTTCCTCGTTTTCTTAAATTTACAATCTTTCTTCCAATTGGATATATAGGAATCTCCTCCGGTAGATGTTAGAAGAGGAGTCGTGGGTGTCGTCTATTCCAAACAAGACTCTGATTCTCCTTCTATCAGTACTGCCACTTTCCCTTTTATCTTTTGTTTCTTTCCTCTTCCATCTCTTTACGTGTTGGTTTCACACAAGTTTTCCTCTTTCCAGAAGCTAGAGATCAAGTGTCTGCTCGAGTTCTTTCGGCCACCGACGATGAAACTCAGTCTAAAACTGATGATACCATCAAACAAGTCACTGATCATGCAGTCTCAGAGATTGATAAGCCAAATGTTATGCACGCTTCTGACGAGAAGGCTCAGAATGGGGTACGTTTTCTATGTGAATTCTACACCACATGCTCACAGTTCTTCTTTTAGACCGGTTCAGAACTATCAGATTGGTTTTCATTGGCTTCTTCTCGTTGATAGGCTCTACATTTATCTTTATGCGTAGTAGTAGCCATTGTGGCTTAGGATAAACTGAACTTGGCTCTTGTAGTATATAGTCAAATCACCAAGTTACAGTGGATGCTAATGCTACTCTCACTATCTTGTAGGAAAGGATGCATGTTCAGTTGACCCAGAAAACTTCTGGAAAGGTTGATGTGCAAGAGCCTAAAGATTCTGCAGCTGACAAAGAGAGAGGAAATGTGATGATGCCTGATGCTCAGGTGAGGCATCTTAAAGATCAGCTGATTAGGGCAAAGGTCTATCTTTCACTTCCAGCTGCCAAGGCTAATGCACATTTTGTGAGAGAGCTTCGTCTCCGTGTTAAAGAAGTTCAACGGCTAGTCGTAGATGCCTCCAAGGATTCGGACCTGCCAAAGAAGTAAGTGTCCTTGCAAATGCAGTTGGAAAAAAAAAGTTTCTTCCTGTAGTTAATTTCTCTGGCGTTTTTTTCATACACCAGTGCTATAGAAAAATTGAAAGCGATGGAGCAAACATTGGCCAAAGGCAAGGAGATCCAAGACGACTGTTCCACTGTGGTTAAGAAGCTACGTGCAATGCTCCACTCGGCAGAGGAGCAGCTACATGTCCATAAGAAGCAAGCCATGTTCTTGACACAGTTGACTGCTAAGACGATTCCAAAGGGCCTTCACTGCCTCCCTCTACGCCTCACCTCCGATTATTACGCTTTAAATTCGTCTGCACAACAGTTTCCTAATCAGGAGAAACTAGAGGATAATCAGCTGTATCACTATGCCCTCTTCTCTGATAATGTTCTGGCTACATCAGTTGTTGTCAACTCTACCATAACAAATGCCAAGGTAAGAATTAATTTACTTTGTTCATCTCATTGAACATTTAAATATCTCTCTGTGTAAAACTTACTGTTTAATGGTTTATTGGCAGCATCCCTCAAAGCATGTCTTCCACATCGTTACTGACAGACTCAACTATGCGGCAATGAGGATGTGGTTCCTAGACAACCCACCAGGCAAAGCCACCATCCAGGTTCAGAACGTTGAAGAATTTACATGGCTGAATTCAAGCTACAGTCCTGTTCTCAAACAGCTTAGTTCTCGATCGATGATAGACTACTACTTCAGGGCACACCATGCAAATTCAGATTCGAACTTGAAGTTCCGGAATCCTAAATACTTATCCATCCTTAATCATCTTCGTTTTTACTTGCCTGAGATCTTCCCCAAGCTCAGCAAGGTGCTCTTCTTGGATGATGATATAGTTGTGCAGAAGGACCTTTCTGGTCTTTGGTCGGTTGATCTCAAGGGTAATGTCAACGGTGCTGTTGAGACTTGTGGGGAAAGCTTTCATCGCTTCGACCGTTATCTGAACTTCTCAAATCCACTCATCTCCAAGAATTTTGACCCTCGAGCTTGTGGATGGGCGTATGGTATGAATGTTTTTGATCTCGACGAATGGAAGAGGCAAAACATCACAGAGGTTTACCATCGATGGCAGAACCTGGTATGCAGATACTATATTCACTTTATGGTTTAGTTGCATCTATTCTTTGGTTTCAACAATGGTTTGCTGATCTTATACACGAACTGTTGTGAACTTGCAGAATCAAGATCGAGATTTGTGGAAGCTAGGGACGCTGCCACCTGGTCTTATCACATTTTGGAAACGAACATACCCGCTAGACAGGAAATGGCACGTGCTGGGCCTTGGGTACAACCCAAGTGTGAACCAGAGGGATATTGAGAGGGCAGCCGTCGTGCATTATAATGGCAACCTCAAACCATGGCTAGAGATTGGGATTCCAAAATATAGAGGCATCTGGTCAAAGCACGTCGACTACGAGCACGTCTATCTCAGAGATTGCAACATCAATCCTTAGAATTAGTCTCTCTATTGAAGAGCACTGTAATATGTTTGAAATCTTTATTCCTTTTGTTTTTTGATATCTTCATACTTCATTACATGAAAACCAAATTGTAGATGATACGATAAACTACTGTTGCCATTTGTAATGAAATAGCTTCACAAGAATCTTCAGTGTGTTGGGTACAAGAAAGTAAATTTGAATTGTATTTTTACCAAATTAAAGCATAACACGACATATATTCGTTGTTCATGCTAGTGGCAGTGTCTATAATTAGAGAGTTGTGATCACCTCCCTAAGAGGAAACTCCAAACTATTAGGAATAAGGATAGACAAACAAAACTACATGTGATACACTCAAACTACAGATGCCACCTGATCCACACACAAATCATAGATCGTCTCCTGAAACCTTGTCCAATCCATTTTCAGCCCCAAGCAGTGATGTAGAGGGACGGTCAAAGCCGAGAGCATGGTCTGACTGATGGTAAGAAGCGTTAAAGCCTGATTCTAGTATTGGGTGCGCCACTACCATCTCAGGTGTATAACCAGCTGCACCTCCTCTCATCAATCGTGGCTTCTTGGATGACCTCTCTTCACCTGCGCTCTCGTCTTGAGACCCAACGTTACACCCTGAGTCTGGTGTCAATGGCTCCCGGTAAGATGAATGAGACTCGTCGACTGAAAGGCTTTTGTCTGGCCCACATTCCTTGCCAGATTTATCTTGTAGGGGAGACTCGGATGTCGGAGCAGGTGTGGCAGGATCTGATTCGCCTGTTACTGGGCCTGAGGGCTCGCCAAGAGCTCCACTAAGTCGCTGCTGCTCTTCAATTATCTTCTTCAAGTACTTCCCTTGTGCTTCTATCCGGAGTTGCAGCTGTCTTTGCACCTACAAAGCATCAAAGAATGTCACATTTCACGCACACTAACTACTGCTTAATTTCCTAAAGTAGCATGGTGAAGGCATACTTCTAGTTGCTCGTGCAATCGTTTCTGAACTTCCATTTGTAACTTGAGGGCTTCAGTAATCTGCATTCCCCTGTCACCAAAAAGTTAGCCTCTTTATGATCATTTAATATGAAGCACCAGGAGGTAGCATCACAAATCAATTAAAACAATACAAATTCCACGTACGATGAACCGTCCAATCCAGAGAGCACATCTCCAGATTCTTTCTTATCAGCTTTCTTCCCTGAAATGATAAAACAAATACCAGTTTCAGGCAAACAGGCCACTGAGAGCAAAGGAAAAATTTAACTAAATCAATGTCTACCGACCTTCAGACGACGAATCTGGCAGATACTTTGCAAGTCGATATTTCTAAGCCAAACACACATTTGCAAAAATCAGCGAAAGAAACGGAAGGATGCATACAAGGTTAAGAGAAAGAGAAAATAGACAACGCCCCATATCGTTATTATTTCAGAGTGTACCTGTAAGTGACTCTTGACATGATATATAGTTAAGCCTTGTACACCCATCACTCTAAGAACGCCTTTCGGTGTTGCTCCTTTTCAAGACAAAGAGAAAATAAACATTCAGTAACCGTAACAAGACAGATAGGTTTTCCATCAGTCTTGACATCTAAACATGGTGGCATATATCGTGAGTTACTAAATATAGCATAGAAGGGTTACTAGAACAGGAAAGGAAACTCACTATCAGGGCCACCAAGTTGAGCAACGGAATCAACGAAGCGTTCATGTAGCTCATGGGTCCAACGCAAACGTTGTTTTGAAGCATGACTAGAATTGTTCCCTCCGTTGTCTGCTTCCATCAGTGGCTTATAATATATATAAACGCTTGAAGCGAAACTAATCAGTTATTGCAACCTATGAAAAAAGAAAAAGAAAAATACTTTGCTTGTCAGAAACATCAGGCAGTTATTCGAGGACATTAAAGCTTGTAACTTTTGGAACTAATACGACGTCGAATTAGTCGATAACGTTTCTCTTACAGTTTCCACAGATCATAGATTTCCCCATACTAAAATAGAAGGGGGGGGGGGGTTTGGTTGCCAGAAAGAGAAAAGCAGAGATGAAATACAAGGTTATAGAATCAACGAACCTGTGGGTGGATCTATATAAGAATCAGACGGCGGCGTCACTCCATTTTTCGGAACTTTGCTCTTCTTCTTCGTTTCTTCTCTCCGAGACTCCAATCCAATCCGATATAGGTTTTTTTTGTCTATATGCGGTGATGTTCTAGATTTCACTCAGTCGTGGAATTGCAACTGTTCCTGAGGAGCGGCGTGGCGTTGCAAGCAGGTGGTTCTTCCAGTCGTCTCTTTCAGCCTCTTTCTGATAGATCGAATTCTAGACACTCGCAAGTAGGGATGTTGTATAGGGTTGTGAGATTTAGGGTTGATCCAACCCATCCAATAATTTAAGTACCCTAACCCAAATGCATTGTTCTTAAAGTTTTTAGGGTCATTTTTGGGTTGGGTTAGAAAAGTAAAGGGTTTTGACAGGGTAACCCTATTAGATATTTTTTATATTTTTGTTAACAATAATGTTTTGGTATAAGGTTAAAACTCCAAATTTGTTTGTTTTAAAATTGCATAAAAAGTTTTTCACCAAAACGAGTTTTCTTAGTAAATCGAGAAATCAAATTCTCCCACCAAAATCAGAAAATCGAGAAATCAAAATTTCCGCCAAAATCAGAAAATCAAGATTTTCCGTCAAAACCGGGAAAATCGAGATTTTCTGCCAAAACCGGAAAAATCGAGATTTTCGCCAAAACCAAAAAAATCGAGTTTTCCCGCCAAAACCGAAAATCGAGTTTTCCCGCCAAAACCGGAAAAGCGAGTTTTCCCGCCAAAACCGAGAAATTGTGTTTTCCCGCCAAAACTGAAAATCGAGTTTTCCCGCCAAAACCGGAAAATCGAGTTTTCCCGCCAAAACCGAGAAATTGTGTTTTCCCGCCAAAACTGAAAATCGAGTTTTTCCGCCAAAACCGGAAAATCGAGTTTTCCCACCAAAACCGAAAAATTGAGTTTTCCCGCCAAAACCGAAAAATTGAGTTTTCCCGCCAAAACTGAAAATCGAGTATTTCCGCCAAAACCAGAAATCGAGTTTTCCCGCCAAAACTGGAAAATTGAGTTTTCCGGGAATCGAGTTTTCCCGTCAAAATCGGAAAATTGAGTTTTCTCGCCAATACCAAAAATTGAGTTTTTCCGCTAAAACCGGGAAATCGAGTTTTCCCGCCAAAACCGGAAATCGAGTTTTCCCGCCAAAATCGGAAAATTGAGTTTTCCGGGAATCGAGTTTTTCCGTCAAAATCAGAAAATCAAGTTTTCCCACCAATACCAAAAATCGACTTTTTCTGCTAAAACCGGAAAATCGAGTTTTCCCACCAGAACCGAAAATCGAGTTTTCCCGCCAAAATCGGAAAATATTGTTTTCCCGCCAAAACCGAAAATCGAGTTTTTCTGCCAAAACCGGAAATCGAATTTTCCCGCCAAAACCGGAAAATCTAAAATTTTATTTTTTGTTGAATTTGCAAAAACTTATTTTTCAACGTAGTTACAAAATTTGAATTTTTCACGAAATTTCGACTTCCGTCAAAAATCTCAAAATAACAATACATTGTTTAATTATATTATATATCCTTTAATGAAATTAGTATATTAGTTATGTAAATCTCAAGTTAATATTGTTTGGTTTTGTTTTAATAGATTTTATAAAATAGGTTAACCCATGATCAAACCTTACCCAACCCTTCATACATAAACTATTAGGGTTAAATAGGGTTATGGATAAAATAGGGTTGGGTTTATATTTTATAGGGCTGGGTTGGGCTGGGTAACCCTTTATAACATCCCTACTCGCAAGCAAGCATTGACTATTGTATCTGTTTTTAATGGGCCTAATCTCTCGCTTTAGGCCCTTAAGACCCATTAAGGCCCAATCGTTATGCAAGTTGTTATATCAGTTTGGTGGGTCCGACGCTGCAGCTGCTTTCTTCTCCGGCTTACAAAGCTTCGCCGGAAAAATCCTCCTTCTCGATAATGGCGACAATTTATTTGGGTAAATTGATCAACCTCTCTCTGTTCTTCCCGCTTTTAATCTCTTTCCACTTCAAAACAGCAGAATCCTCCGCTCACAACTACCCATCACAGCCCTTCCACAACGTCGGTAACTCTCACTCCTCCTCTACGGCGGCAGCGAAGGAATCTTCGCCTCTTCCCTCTATATCATCAGGTTTTACTGTCATCCTCTTCGCACCGCTTCTGCATTCTCAACTGTGAGCCTGTGAGTGTATGCATCCTCACTGGGTCTCTTACAAGTTCGAGAACATCACTCTCCGGAGGACAAACGATGCATTAGCAGTAATGGGTTAGTCCAAGCTGTGAGCTTTGTCTGCTAAGATGAACGAGAATGAGATTCTCATCAGCAAGACTGGAATGTACAATCTCTTGTTTATCTCTTGTGATGCTAAGCTTAAGGGGCTTAGAATGACTATTTGGAAAAATCCTGAGGGTTGTCTTCCCGGTAGGATGGGATGGCTCCATTGATGAAGTTTTATGTGTACATGTCGTCAGTGCTGTCTGGTTCTTTCAGTATTTAAGGTTCCGGAAGGATATATATTGCCGCTTCAGCATTGCATAACAGTGGTTATATTTCTTGGATTGCTTGAGATGGTCTTCTGGTACTTGGATTATGCGAATTTTAATAATACGGGGAAGAGGCCTTTGGCACTAACTACATGGGTTGTTACACTTGGTGCTTTCAGAAAGACTCTGTCACTGATTCTCGTACTCTGTTTTTCGATGAGGTTTGGGTTGTCAAGTCCATTCTTGGTGGTCTTACTTCTAAAGTCCTCCTTGTTGGAGTGACTTGCTTTATAGCTTCTGAGATGCTTGCATTGCTGAGAATGTTGGCACTATTGACGATGTATCTGGAAGAGCAAAACTTTTTCTTGTCCTGCCTGACGCCTTCCTGGATGCTTTTCTCATATTGTGGATCTCAACAAAATTGTGGTATGGCCCCCGTTCCTCATAAAGCTAATATTTACATGCATGAAACATATGATTAAGCAATACCACAATTTAGTCCTACCTCTCTTTCGAAGACACTGGAATAACTACAGGTATCTCTTTAATTTTAGTTTAGCAACTATCTGATTAGACTTTGTGTGCTATAAGGCTTTCAGGTAAGATTCAACAGATAAGCTTATCGACTTTTTTGTGATGGAATCTTATGCAGATGAGGAGGACCTCGGTGAAATTGGATATTCACCGGAAGTTTCTCAAATGCTCTTGCTGTTTGGTTATTGCCTCTGTTGCTTAGATAGTGTATGAGGTACTAATACCATCCTGTCAAGTCTGATATGATACTGATGTAGCAAACTGTAAGCTGTATCGAGATTGCTTGATAATTTGTCCCATCCAGGTGTATTTCAAAGCAACGGACCCATTCAATGAGAGAGGGAAGAAGACATCTTGGACTGTAACTGCATACTGGGATGTTATTGCGTTTATATTGCTATGTGTATTATTTTGCTATCTCTGGACCTCGTCGCAGAACTCTCAAAGGTATGTTTTACGAGCTGACTTCCAGAAATGAAACAATTCAGCTGAGCATGTTGTGCTAGCATTGTGAGGATCTCGGCTAGATGCTAGTGGTTTAATTTGTTGCGTCTGTATGTGAAGTTGATGCTAATATGAAGCTAATCAACGGACAGATATGCTTATTCCGGGAGAAGTGGATGAAGAAAACGAGGAAGTTCAGTCTCTGGCAGGGGGGAAGCAAGTTTGTGATATTAGCTTAGTTAAGCTAGAGAAGAGAAGTGTGGCTCGGACACGGAAGAAGACAGATGAAGATAAGAGGGAATGAGAAAGAGAGTCGGCAAAAGAAAAGGTTGTGCCATCTGTGCTTGATCACAAATCCATATAAGTAAATGTAGTGTCTTGTAGCAGCATCAGGTCAACTTTAGCCAAAATGATTTCACACAAATATCTGTAAACAAAACAAAGAGTGATTGTGTGTTTGTATTTTTGGTCTATCCTAATTTGTTTTCTAGTACATTAAAGCATCTGTTTCTCTCCACATGGAATCAGTTCCTAAATATGAGTCACGCATATACAAATCATTTTTGACTAACCATTTTCTCTTAGGAGGATCCAACATCAGAATCTTGTAACACTTCTCTGTTCAGCTTTAACCAGCATCCCATTTGAGTCTACTTGTTGTAATCTTTAAGTTTAGAATTTCCGTTGGTGATGGTGTAAAAAAGATTGAGATTCGCCTTAATTTATCTTTTATCTAATTCTATTGTGGTTAATAATAGTATATTGTGGCATTATTAATTAGTCGTGTCAACACTATCCTGACGCGGAAGTCTCTCTCTTTAGTTCTGTCTTCTTTTCCTCAACACAGCCATTGTAGTGAGACTGGGAAGGGAGAGAGAGAGAGAGAGAGAGAGCTTCGTGCTTCCACCTACTATGCCTCCACCTCCTCCTCCTCCTCCTTCTAGACCCAGTCTCAACGGCAACACAGGTCATCACCATCTCCCTCCTCCACCTTCCAGACCCAGTCTCAACGGCAACACCAATCATCACCATCATCTCCCTCCTCCACCTTCGAGACCAAGTCTCAACGGCAACACCAGTCACCATGTCCCTCCTCCTCCTTCTCACACTGCGAGGCATCAACAACCGTACTACCGTAGCTACTCCTCCTCCTCAGCCTCATTCAAGGGATGCTGCTGCTGCCTCTTCCTCCTCTTCGCTTTCCTAGCCCTCCTAGTACTCGCAGTAGTCCTGATCGTGATACTAGCTGTAAAGCCGAAGAAACCACAGTTCGATCTACAGCAAGTGGCGGTAATGAACATGGGAATCACCTCCGCGGACAACCCCAACCCCAGCGTCTTAGATCCGACCACAGCCTCCCTCTCCTTCACAATCCGGATGCTGTTCACCGCCGGGAACCCGAACAAAGTCGGGATCAGGTACGGTGAGTCCAGCTTCACGGTGCTGTACAAAGGCTTGCCTCTAGGGAGAGCGACGGTGGCTGGATTCTACCAGGAAGCGCACAGCACGAGGAACGTGGAGGCGACGATTGCTGTTGATAGAGTTAATCTTATGCAAGGCAACGCCGCTGATCTGGTTAGAGACGCTTCGTTGAATGATCGAGTTGAGCTTACGGTTCGTGGAGATGTTAGTGCTAAGATCCGAGTGATGAACTTCGATTCCCCAGGCGTTCAGGTTCTTGTCCATTTTCTTTCTCCTTTTTCTGTTCAGTTCTTGTCTCAGAGCGAGCTCCATTGTCGGATCTGTGTTCTTAGTGTGAACACATAGAAAATAGAAATTACCGCATACAAGTAAAAAAAAAACTGCGGGTGAAAAAAAAAGAGGAAAGGAAGGAAGGACTTGTAGTTAAGTAATAGATTCCTTTACACACCGACCACCACCACTAGTCCTACTCTGCTTTTTTCACTTTTGGCCTTTGCTTCTTCTTCACTTCTGATTTTTTCTAGGATCCACGTCTGCACTTTGCATTTTTCTTTAATCCACCAGCTAAAAAGATTCTATTAGACTTTTAAGTCTTTAAACTTCCATTTATTATTTCATTGATTTGAAATGAACGATGTGTTTTTTGTCAGGTATCAGTTAATTGTGGGATAGGTATTAGTCCGCGGAAGCAAGCTCTGATTTACAAGCAATGTGGTTTTGATGGTCTTAGCGTCTAATTTCAAACTGTAACATAAATTTTACTGACCACTCCCAAACTGTGTGGAGGAGTGGCAAAAAGAAAAGTTAGAAGTTCCAAAGCCAAAAGTGGCAAAGAAACGGAACAGAGGATCCATCTTGGAAGTTTTGTGTGTGTTTGTTTCCTTTGTACAAGCAATATTAAGAAAAGCAACAATGTTGTTTACAAAAGTCACTAATCACTTGAGTAAATTAGCATTTGTTTCTCTTGATGCTACTAATCAAATTGTTCCGTGATTTTATTTTAGACTTTACATCTGAAAAGAAAGAAAAAAAAATTGGGCATTTTTTTTTGTTTTGTATAACCGTGTGCGATGGTAATATTATTATCAGAAATACGTATGTACTTTTTATTTGAAATTCAACCCAAGACAGCAACTATTCACATCAGTCGCATACATTTCCTATGAAACTTACAAAAATCCAAAAAAAACAGCGTCTTTGCATTTTAATCTTTCGAGTAGGCCCAAGAAAACAAATGGTCCAGTAAGATAAAGCCACGTGTCCATCAGAATCCAGTAGTCCAAGAATCTCCGTCACCAACGACCAGATCTTCTTCCAACGGCGGTTGTAAAACTGGAACCTCCCCAATCCGCGGCGGCTCTGCTGGTGTACGGCCAAAATACTCAATGTAATCCTCTGGCGACGGAGAAATCCACCACGTGCTCCTTGGCGATTGCGAATATGACGGCGCATATGACGGTGAACATGACGGCGAATCAACCATAGGAGGCAAAGCAAAGGCGAGGTTCTCGATGTCAGTCCAACGCGATCTACTGAGCGGGAGAATATTAGCGAGGCCGTGGACGGCGATATGCTGGCCATAGAAAAGACCAGGGAGGTAAACTTCGACGCCGTCGAGATAAACGGAATCGGAGGAAGAAGGCTTAGTAAGAAGGAGCGAGTGCGAGGGGAGGAAGGTCGGGACAGAGGAGGCGTTAGGGAGCGATCGGAGCTCGGAGATCGTTAGGCGGAGAGGTAAGGCGTGGAGACGGAGGGTGGAGATGTACATGGGAAGAGAGTACCTCATGTCGAGGTCGAAAAGCATGGCGTCGGTGGGGACGAGGAGGGTGAGAGACTCGGCGGAGAGGAGATCGAAGAGGATGTCGGAGGTTGTGATTGCGTTTGCGAATAGAGCGCGGCCTTTGACACGGAGGAGTGAGATGGCTATTTCCAGCTCTTCCGATGGGACTGCGACGGAGGGTAGAGGGAGACAGAGCATTAGTGCGACGAGAACGAAGGAGGTGAGACTAACAGAAGAATCGATCGCCATTGTTGTGAAATCGAGCTGAAAGAAAGATCTCTAGAGTTAAAGAAGCACGAAAGAAGCAACGGTTACGAGGTAGTTACGCGTAACTGAGAGTCTGTTATTTTAAACCTTTTGGGCTTTTATGGGCCCAATAAAATTGAGGCCCGTACTGTAACCGATACGGCAACAATACAAGGAAGAAGAAGATGAAATTGGGGGAAATCGAATCAGAGAACATCTAGGGTTCATCGTTTGGCGATCAATCAGGTAATGTCATTGAATTCTTGTTTCGTGTATCATATACAATCATATGCAATTCACGATCTAGCCCCACATTGATCTTCTCTGATGGGAATAATGATCATTTTTCTTGTTTCAGTGAAGCTTGCGATCCTTTATTTCCAATTTCACCATGTAAGTTCCTTCTTCTGCAAGAAATTATCTGGGTTATAATCCTACTTTCCATTTACATGTTAATCTCACCAGTTTCCATTGTTGTCATGTGTCCATATTGAAAAGGTCTCCTATTGTTAGAATTGAATGATCTCCTTTTATACTGTAGTTCATATTGATTGGTCCACGAAGATCAGCGTATAAGATGTATCATTAATATCGTAGGCATTGGAAGCTATACATGTCTTTTTACACATTTGCTCTCTTCATTTGCTTCCTTCGCATATATTTTTGAAGGATTTTGGTTTCTGTGTATGTTTATGAGGGTTGTGTAGTGAAAATAGGAACTAGAGTGAAGGCGCTCTGTCATAGTTTTGAACATATTATATGGCTAGTTGGTGGTAATTAATTTACTTTGCTTTTCTCACCTATGATGTTCCATTGTACTATGTGGTGTGATTCTCTGATGATTACAGGGCAGATGTGGAAGTTGTTGACCCTAAAAAGTGTCTCGAGGAATCTTGCAAACCAAAGTGTGTGAAGCCACTACTTGAATATCAGGTGAATATGCCGAAACAACTTGAGCTGTCATTATTCATAACCTTATTTTGGTGCACAGTAGTGTGTAATAGTTTAGTTTTGACATAAAGGAAGCGATTTCTTTCTGTCCTAGTATTACATGGGGTTGGGGCGTGTGGTAAAAGGAGTAACATCTTGTTTTTTGGTTGTGGGTTCAGGCGTGTGTGAAGAGGATCCAAGATGATGAGTCTGGCCACAAACATTGCACTGGACAGTATTTTGATTACTGGCAATGTGTTGACAAATGTGTAAGTGTTTTGAATGGTGACTTTATCTATACACCTAAAATTTCATTCTTAGATGGGAATTCACTTTGATGATATGCAGGTCGGACCTAAACTGTTTGCGGAACTAAAGTGATGGGAAAGAAAGTTGGAGTATTGAGTTCTGTGTCTTGTATTTTTTTTCTTTTCGCAATGGTTTATATAAAAATACAGTGGATAATAACATTACTGCAACCCAGATTGATTGCAATTGGTTCCTTCTTGGTTTTGTTACTCTGGCAAAGCTGCGAATCCTTTGTTTGTCTGTTGGGAGGAAACCTTTATTGAGTTTGTGATACTTCATCAATGCCTAATAAAAGAAAAGAAGGATATAATTATCTGTACGGTTTTATTTGTATTCAACTGTTGCTGGAATGAAAGTTTGCACAGCATCAGTAGTTAGAAAAAATATCGATTACTATTGTAGTACTAGTACCTTTACCAAAAATAGGGAGAGTTTGAGTAAAGGTGAAAGCGATGACATAAATAAACGGCAAGCTGTGCTTAATTTTCATTAAAAACACGACAACATGTTTATGGGATTTATGCATAAACGGCACGCAACACAGGTTAATAATTACGCGGGTATAGAAGAGATACAGGCACGGTTTATTAAATTCAAGACAAAACCTGTCGAAGAACATTCCCGAAAAAGAGTTGAGAGAAAAAGACGAAGTCCTAGCGTGTTTGCCTTCTCCTCTCTGTTCCTTTGGTTACGGTAAGATCTTTCAGATTTCTAATTACCTAGTTTAAATTACGTTCACAGTTCACCGTTCTCTAGATCTGTGTTTCAATTTTCCCTTGTACCTTTTGTTTCAAGTTGTCTTGGATTATCTGATTCTGATCCACTCGACTTGTGTTGTTTTCTTTCGTTTTCTTTTATAGGTTGCCTCTTGTTCCCGTAGATTTTGTGTATGTTTAGTTTCTTGGATTCTTAGGATGATATAACTAATATGACGTCTCCTATCTGCTACAGATCCGTATTGTGTCAATCTTTGCTCTTGTAGCTTTGCCTCTCTCCTTTCGGGCTAATCTAGTCCCTCTTACTCGCATCAGGTAAGAATTTGGTTCATATTTAGTTAAACGCACTAGTTTCAAAGCTTTTTTAGATATTTGCATAGATTAAATTTTGGAATGCTACTGTTTGATTGCTCTTCGTGAACTCGTTACTGTACGTTAGGTTGCCCTATTGTTTTTGTATAGCGTAATTGACGCTGTTGATGGAAGAGCTAACATTGTTTTTTTTCTTTCTTCTCTTTTGTGAGACGCACTTTTGGTTCTATTCATACCAAAATGCAGATTTACAGCTGCTTTTTGAATCGAAATGGACTGCAAGAAGTTCATGCAGATGGTGGAGGAGAAGAAAAGGCAGATTCTCGAGAAGAAGGAAGCTCCTTTGAAATGGGAGCAGAAGCTTGAGGCGGCTGCCAAGGCTACTACTACTGAAACCAAAGAGAAGAGGTCAAAGAAGCGGAGAAGAGAAAGGGCTGCGTCTGAATCTAGCTCAGAGAGTGATGTTAGCTTTGAGGTGAGAAGAAAGTCGAGGAAAACTCACAGTAAGCACCGAAGAAGACATGCACACTCTGATTCAGACGACAGTGATAACAGGAAAGATAAGAAGAGACCCAGAAGGCATAAGAGGAGGTCCTCAGGTTCAAGCGATGATGACAATGACGAGGATGCCAGAAGAAGACATGCTAAGAAGCATCACCGGCACAGCGAGGTGGTTACTTCAAGTGATAGCGAGGAAGAGAGAGGAGGAAGAATAAGACACAGGCACAACAGAGGCTCATCCTCCTCCAGCGACTCAGACTCAGAAGCTAGACGGAAAAATAGAGAGAGGGGAACGAACATACAAGGTATCGTTGGGCAGAGTCTTCAAGAGAGGATGATGGAGCAACGCGAAGGAGAAGGCATAATCAATAAACATGACAGTGAGTCAGTCAGCATCCAAAACTGATGGAAGGGTGTCAGATGAGAACAGAGAGCACAACAACATAGACAAGTGAAAATGTGAAGTTGCTTAATTCTTACCATCATCAGAACTGAATGTTGTGCATCATGTCAAAACTATGTGTTGAATTACTCTATTCGTTTTTTTTTTTATTTTTCATTTGGATGATCTAATTTCTCATCTGGATGATAATCCATAGCAGAAGCAGAATCCCCCACCCAACTAGACATTGAAGCCATTCTTTCTCAGATAGCTGAGGTTGATTTGTTCAGTTACTTGAATGAATCCAATCCAAACGGTTTATCATAAACGGAACAGACATGGATTGAAAGCAAAAGACAAACTAAGTGAAGCGCATGTACACCCAAAAACCAACCAGGTTGTTGCCTCGTCGTGTGATAAACCGATCATTTACTGAAATGGTCAGATTCCTTTCACTGTCCATTTTCTCCAAGTTACGACAAAGAATCAGAACAGAAGATCACTAACGATACTTTTTTTTATACAAATGAAAACTTTGGTTCCGAACAAAGCTACAGATTACTATTTACTATTAGTAAACTAATAAAGGCTTACAAATCGACACAAACTGCATAACAAAAAAACGAAAGATTAGGAGCTGATGCAGTTACCAGAAACATTAGACAAAATGAAATACTTTAAAACAGACTATCCAGTGAGAACACACACAGCCTCAAGCAAAGACTTAGGTCATCCACCACCAAGAAGCCAGACATGATAAACACACTTCTTCACTTTCCTTCTAGCCTCACCCCGCCATTGCCTGGCTCAAGAAACAAACATCACACTGTATTAGATAGCCATGAAGAAGGAAACATATTATATCATACACTATTTACAGATATGGAGCTTCTTCTTACATGGAAGAAGGCTTTCGGTGAAGGGGAACACAGCAGGATTCACAAATCGAGTAGGAGACCTGCCCTTTCTTTTCCACTTTCTAGTATTGAAATGATAAGTCCACAAATGCGACCCAGTCACACACAGGATCTCCTTCTCTGATGACGTCACGAACAATACAATTTCATCGTCCAGGAATGGAAAATAGTCTGTGGTTACAAGTACCCAACTAGTTTCTTTCCACACCCATATGTCAAAGTAATCCTCATGTAGAACTACTAGTGACAGAGATCCTCCAAGGTTTATCAGATACGTACCAACTGTTATCCCTTCTTCTTCACGCAGATCTGTTGAATAGTGAGGCAGCTCTATAACTCCGAATCTCTCTTCCATATCCACAGAGAGGATTAAACCAGGATCTTCCAAAGAAACAAGCCAGTAGATCTTTCCTCCTGCAAAGACATGACCTGATCTGTGTGGGCTGAAACAAGCATACATTGGAAGATGAAGCACAGAGCCGATGCTCCTCCACGCGCCAGTGCTAGAAGAATACACCTCACACTCGTAGACCAAATCCCCTTCTCCAGCATTTTTCTCTCCGACAGAGAATATGCGGAAGATTTTGTAGTCGCTAATGTCAGGACCATACGCAACTCCAATACTTGGTTCAGTCCAAGAAGATGGTCTGCCTTGAGGAAGAAGCAGAGTCTCTTCAGTAGACGGATTGCATATCCATATCTGATAATCTTCTTCACATTCGTCAGAGAGTTGGTTGATGCAGCATACTAATCCATTGAACGATGATATCATGTGCATGTAGTGATCAGCAGAGCTTCTTCCCGGAGGATCAAATGTAGCACGGTGTCGAAAGTTGAACTTCCCCTTCCCTCCTGGCTTCAACAAATACAACTTCATAGCCTTGTCTACTCTAGGACAAGCTATGTATGATGAGGGCTGCTTCTTTCTCGATTGAGCTAGATGCTTTGTAGTGAAACTTTTGTTGCTAACTGACCCATGCCAGTATCTGTTAACGGATTTCACTGAACGGATGGACCTTACTGAGAGTCGAGATAAGATGTCACGAAACACATCCCCGGTAGATTCTACCTTGTGCCATGTCACTCGCTTGCGATGCTGAGCTCGCGTCTCCACCATTTTTTTATTTTGTTTGCTTCTTGTTGCTAAAGCTCTGCATGGACAAAAAAAAACTGCGTGTATGAATAGAGTACAAATCTAATACATGCATTGATTTAGAATTCAACCCGCTCACAAAAGGATTGCTGATGATGTAATCAATGTCTATGATGATGTTGAGAGGATATATATATATTCACTCTTATGTCAAATCGATGCATGTGGAACACACAATAGACCCACCAGATCATGAAACCAATCTAACCTTGTGAGGTGTGTTCTGCTTCAGCAACAACTCTCAAATTCAGAATCTTCTTCTTGCCGTGACCCTCCGCTTTCCTTCCCCCCTTTGAAAACGACATTCATAATTGCGAATTAGCAAAAAATCCATGAATATTCATTCCCACGTGATCACATCATATCAGCAACACAATCAATAATTCAATTCTATCTTGTTTCCATTTTCGTCATCAGTGCTAAAACGCTCTAATCGGTTTCAGAATCAGAAAACGACAAAATAAACACGATCGCTTTACCTCTTAAGGACGAGATAACGGCGATAGATTAGTGTGGAACCGACAAGTGAGAGAACGTCCAGAAACAGAAACAAATTCTTCATGACGGCAAAAGAATCTATTTTTTTGCTTTTTGTTTTACTTTCTTTTCCCGTGAAAATCGAGATAAGAGTGTGATTCTGAAAAACACGTGTTTGCTAAGAGAGGAAGAAGAATCAATTCGTGTTGGTTATTCTGAGATTAGAGTGACTGACGAGTGTATTTATATTTTAGCTTTTGATCCCTAGACACACTAATTGGGATTTGGGAATTCGGATTTTATCCCCGTCTTGTCCTACGGGTGAGTTTGTAGCCGTTCGGATTCGTGTCGGATAATTTAAACTTTTTGAATCTTTCGCGCTTTTTTTATCGATGTTTTTCGGATACTTTTATCCGAAATATTTATTATAACTAATTTAAACAAATAATTTTTCTCTGTTTCAAAATACACGATACTAAAAAAATTTATCATATTTCAAAACAAAATTGATTTTATATATTAATATGATTTTAAATTTTATACATAACTAATGATAATTTATAGTGTATTTATAATTAGTTAAATAATTTCTATTTTATATTTTAATGATAACAAGTTTTTAATAGTTGTGTACTATCTTAAAATTTAAATATTTTGGAACATAGAATATATATTTCCTTTGATGAAATTTTAAATTTATTGATTAATTTTAAGAATGGATTTACAATAAAATGGCTTTTCTAAAATGCAAAGAATGAAAGAATATTAGAATTTAAAAGATGTAAACCTCAAGTCATCTCCTTAGGAAGCACTCCAACTTATATTTACCTTGTATTTGAAAGAACTGATGCGATTCTTCACCAGTCTTCCTATAGCGTGAGTAGTCATGTTCACTGACGCACACGCCCCCGTGTCTTCGCGAGTTCCGTTCATGCTAGAGAACATAAATAGCTGTTTGAAACACAAGTCTGAGGAGAACAGTGTCCACTCGGCTTCTACTACTTTGCAGGAGAGAGGTGGTGGTATCATCCCCAGTCCAGCGTGGTCAGTGTGCCTCTCTGTGACATTCATCCGACTGTGAATGTGTATGGACATCAAAATAGAGGTTATATCTATCATCATTCCTCTCACCACAATAAACACAACATTGCAATACCCCAGTCCTTCATCCTCACACCAGTTGGTAATCTATCTTTAAAAGTGAGGCAAACCATGAATGACTGTCTTGGAATGGCTTGAGGGAACCAAACCGACAGTGCCAGGGGACTTTGATCTTCTCATTTTGCAGGTAGTTCCAAGTCTTTGCAGCTGAAAAGGATGGTTTGAAGTCCTCCTGATGATCATGTCCCCACAACACAATATCTGGTCCTGCATTGGCGTCTGGAACACAGATGTCGACATCTCCTCTGCCTGTATCTCCGAATAGTCCAGCAACCGCTTTAACTCGCTTCAGCTAGAGTAGTAGACCTGCTCATTCCACGGTGATTAATACCTAAGTACCCAGTTATACTCAGCAGCCTCCCCATCCTCAACCAGTTGTCGAACCAAAAGTAGACAGGTTTCCCATCCCTCACCTCGTGGCGGATGCACTCATAGCCAATGGAACATATAATACTAAATATGATCAACAAAAATGTGTAAACTATCAATGTTAAAAAATTTCTAGACATTATTTTAGAATTGATTAGTACACGTGTCATCATTACATTCTCTTTCAACAAAAAATGATGACATAACTTAAAAGAAAATAACATGATATTAATATAACTATGACATGTAAAATTTTATATATTAAGATTTATGTTTTTGGTAAGACTTTTTAAATATGGTAATGACTATTTTCTATATATGAATTTATACTTCTGGTAAAGTTTCACCATATATTAATAGCTAGGACCGTTCAATATGGTAAAACCGAACCGAACCAAAATAAATAATATGGTGTGGTTTTGGTATATAAAATCCATATAAACCGAATGGATGTGATTTTATAAAATCGTACGATTTAGATATAGATTGGTTTATAACCGAATAAACCGAACAAAACCGATCAAAAATATAAACATGTAAATATGTATATCTTATAACGACACATGATTATATAAATTATTTTTTTTTGTTAATAACTAGTACCATATATTTTAAAATAATAAAAACCACTATTTTGTAAAACACTTGAACTATAATTAAGTAACAATCATTGCAACTAAGATTTTTAATTTTATTAGTCTTCTTTTTTGGCATTGACTAAGTTGAAATAAAAATTATATATTTGATGTACAATAATTAGTGAAAATTTCTTCACAACTTTTTCTTATGAATTTTTAACATTAAAACCCCTCAACTAAGTTTGTTTTGGGTAAAAAACCTCAAAACTAAGTATTTAATGAAATAACCCCCAAACTAACTTTATTTAGTAAATTAAATCCTAGCCGGTCATAATTACCCTTACTACCGGTAAATCATTAATTTAAGGGTTTTTACATTAAGTAAACTTAGTTGAGGGGTTTTACCATTAAAATTAAAAAAAAAAATTATACAAAATATAATAACATTGTCTAAAATTTAGTAACTTTAATTTTCAAAATTAGTATTTTTCAAAACTTCTGTAAATATATGAGTATGATTTTTTTTTTTAAAATAAAAATTTTATATGTATAAATTAAAAATAAGAAATCCCAAAAAATATAACAAAATTTTTCTAAAGCTTTAAAATAAGAACACAAAATCTAAAATATAGTAACATTGTCTAAGAATTTAGTAAGTTCAATTTTCAAAATTAGCATTTTAAAAATTTCTTTAAATAAATGAGTTTGATTTGTTTTTGACATCAAAATTATATATGTATAAATTAAAAATGTAAAAAACCAAAAAATATAAAGAACAATTATCTAAAGATTTATTATTACATTTTTATTAGATAAGATATAATTTTTATTATATTTTCTTGTCTTATACATTTTTAATTTTAAGATACTTTTAATTACAGGTAAAACTTTAGAAAATTTTTGTTATATTTTTTGGGATTTGACATTTATAATTTATACATATAAAAATATTATTTGTGTTTGCTGACAAAAAAAACATATAACATTTTTATTTTAAAACAAATCAGACTCATATATTTAACAGAAGTTTTTAAAAATGCTAATTTTGAAAATTAAAGTTACTAATTTTTAGACAATGTTATTATATTTTGGATTTTTGTTTTTTAAGAAAACAAATAATGGTAAAACCCCTCAACTATGTTTAGTTAATGTAAATACCCCTAAACTAATGATTTATCAGTAGTTAAGGTAATTATGACCGGCCATGATTTAATTCACTAAATAATATTAGTTTGAGTGTTATTTTAATTAAATACTTAGTTTGAGTGTTTTACTCAAATCAAACTTAGTTGAGGGGTTTTGATGTTAAAAATCTTTTTCTTATCTATAAATGTACATAGTTTCGTGTTCAATCGAAGAAATATGATTTTAGTGAACAATATGAAACACTAGAAAAAACATTTCTTTCATGCTTCTATTTTGTTTTTTAACTGCAGAATTTTGAGCTTTGATTTTAATTATAGATTTGATTATTTTATTAGATGGTAGAAGCACTTTTTAAAATTTTATTTAAACATATAATATTTTTAGTAAAATAATTGCGTTGACAACATGACTCTAAAATTTATATAATATGATCTTAAAATAAATAATTATGTTCATTGGTATAAAACCGAATAAACAAAAAAAAAGACGTTATATAAACCACGCTGAACTGAAGTAAATATGGATTTAAAATGGTGCTAGCCGAAAAACGAATAAAAAAACTGATATCTGGATTGAGAACACCCCTCGTAATAGCTGATATAATTTTATATCAAAAATATTTTTTTCTTTAGAAATATGGTAATGCTTAAAACCTTTTGTATATCTATTAAAATAATATATATAGTAATTACGAATATAAAATTTCGACAACAATTTATGGATCATAATTTTATTATTAAAATAAGTGTAGTGATAATTAATTATTTTATCTTCTTATATATGTTATTTATATATTTAATGTATTTTAATCAAAAAAAATATTTAATGTATATTATTATTAGAAATAATTTACATATTTAAAATAAAAGTAACTAAATAAATTATAATATGAATAAAATATATGTATCAATTTTACTTATTTTTATTAAAATTTAAATAAAAAAAATACAAGTTAAAATAAACTTGAATAAATCAAACTAATAATAATTACACTATGGTTTTATTTTAAAATAATAAAATTAGAATATAAAGAACAAACAAATTTAAAACATTACGTAGGATATGATTATGATGATAAATGATTGAACAAAACCTAAATTTAGATGACATACATTCATAAAGACTAACAAAAGAAACAAGAATAACTCAAAATATAGCAAACTTGGATGAAGACACTGTAATTTCCAATTTCAAAGAAATGTTTTGTTGTTTTTATGATAGAAAACTATGTGAATATTTATACATAAGTAAATGTTTTTGTATGATGATCCGGATAAAATCTGAAATTAGAAATGTCTAGTTAAGTTTTTAGTCTAAAATATCAACATCTAATTTTGGTTTTTGATTTGATAAACACCAACTAAAAATCCCCCTTCCCCTTGACCTTTTTGCCTAGGGCCGGGCATTTTACCCGGACCCGAATACCCGACCCGAACCCGACCGAAAAAACCCGGTCCGAATAAGAACCGACCCGATGAAATTACCCGATTGGATCCTGTTACGGAGGATCCGCGGGTCTTGGACCCGACCCGACCCGAACCCGAAACCTGACGGATACCCGAATTAATAATGTTAATTAAATAAAATGCATTGAAGGAGAATCGAAGACAAGTTATTTGTCTAGAGAATAAGGGGGTCAACTACTAGGAAACACCAAACTGTTGTTATATCTTGTATAGTTTAATATATATACTCACTTTAATATAATAAAACCACAAATTTTGAATAAATAAATATTTTCAGATATTTGTTTTTGTATTTTTAGGTATTTTTCAGGTCGAACCCGACCCGAACCCGACCCGAAACCGAACCGAATCCGAACCGATAAACTCTAGTTACCCGAATGGGTCCAACTACATAAGACCCGACCCGACCCGGACCCGAAACAATCCGAACCGACCCGAGACCGAAATTTTCGAATTACCCGATCGGATCCTAGACTCTAGTACCCGAAAGACCCGGACCCGAGACTACCCGACCCGAACCCGACCCGCATACCCGAATGCCCAGGCCTATTTTTGCCCATTTCTGGCTGATAAATATGTACATTCAAAATGAAGATTCAAATAAACACTTTAGGCACCAAACTGGGGTCTCTTGCTCGGAACTCTACAAAAGATACATGATTTTTTATTTGCCTTTGAACAGCCAAACCAAGTCCCTCACCGACCTGTGAGCTTGACCATCCACGCACCACCCAAGTATAGCCCCAGAAGCGGCGTTGCTAGGAGCATTTGAGTGACAGGATCTGTCGAGGGTGTGACCACAGCTGCTACAACCACCGCACCCACCACAACATATCTCCATATTGAAAGCATTTGATCTCCAGACACCACCCCTACTTGTCCCAGGAGTAACTGAATTACTGGAACCTGTAAACCAACCAAAAAAAAAGTCAATTTCCAGGTGAACATACCAAGAAGATGTATAGTCTCACTGCCACGTACCTGGAAAGACAAGCCGGTGCTGAACATAAGCACTAGCACAAACTCAAAGTACTGGTCGATAGACCAGAGAGATTCAACCACCCCTTCTGCGTAATTGACAAAAAAGTTCAAGGCTGCAGGAGTTAACACCCAGTAGGAGAAGGCGAGTCCAGCATAGAAGAGCAATGAGGAACCAAACACAATCGGCCCAAGAAACCGTCTCTCAGCTCGTGTCAGACCAGGAAGTACAAAAGCTATGATCTCATACAAGATCACTGGACTCCCTAGTAGAAGCCCACAATAACCTGAGACCTACACCGCAACAAACAGACAAAAAATAAATAAATAAATCATCATTCTTGTTCATTTGACTATAGAGTCCAAGTGGCTGTTCTAACCTTCAAAGTAGTGAAGAAAAACTCGCCAGGAGCTAGCTGAAGAAACCGTACACCCTGATTTTTGACGGGAGCTTCAAGAAACACGATTAGATCTTTGGAGAAGGCGAAGCAACCCGTGATCGCAGCACCAACAGCCAAAACAGAGACGAAGATTCTCTCACGGAGCTCTTCCAGGTGATCGAATATAGTCATCTCTTTGTCATCAGGAAGCTCCTCTTTATCTGGATAAAGAAACTCATAGATGGGACTTGATTTATCTTCTTCCACAGCTGTTTAAAAACAAATTCAAGAAGAGTATATCAAGGACAAGGCTTGGTTCATCCGACAATACAACAAACAAAGAAACATGAGTTTTAAAACATACCTGGTCTGTCTTGTACAGCAGAGCCAATGCTAGGAGTAGTTTCCGTTGGTCTATCGCCGGAATTTTCATCGAGGGCAGACAAGCGGACCACCGGGCGTAAGAATTTGCTACTCCGTCGCGTCACACCACCGTATCGGAGTCCACCTTCCTTCCACGAATTGCAGAAGTTCATAGTGTAGGAGGGATGCTTCCTAGGTGAAATTGTGAGGCGGAAATGGTGAATTAGAGCAGCAGAGCTCGTGCTTGTGCTCCCCATGTCTTCAACTCCAGATATCAGAGTCCTCTCGGCTGCTTGCAAGAGCGTCAGAGAACGATTGGTTCCAGTTCTGAGTTTCCCTTCGCCTCATGAATTGTTCACAAAACCCAATCCTTTGTTCCGTCACAAAAAACTTCACACAATTTAAACGACGTCGTGCTAATCGAACAAAGCCCATAATGGTTCGTTAAACCAATAACAAAACCTAATCTGTAAGGCCCATCACAGCCCATTAACCTTTTCCATATGAGGAAAGAGTCTCTGTCGGAGAAAGCCCCTGACTCTGATTCGCAGTAGGCTCTGCGATCCTACCTTCCTTGTCTTCAGACCGCTTTCCGTTTCTTCAGACAGCAACTACAGGTTTCAATTGCTTCACTTTTGTCTCGAAATTCTGTAAATTGGATCATTTCACTAAACCCTAAAATTAAATAAACGTTTTTATTACAGTTCAGGTTCTTGGCAAGAGATAAATGATATGAAGCTAACTTTCACGTTTCCTACCGTTTCCGACAATGTATTTTCTCATGCTCAAGTTAAGTTTCTGGTAGGACAGTGATTTCTACCAGAAACATAACTTGAGTATGAGAAACTATGTTGTCACTTTATGAAACGTGAAAGTTAGCTTCATATTTTCTCCAGAGATCAGTTTCCTGAAGAGCATGAAAAATAATATGACAAAGTTCATCTTTAGGTTTCTGAATCAAGACCAGACAGAGATTTTTCAGGGAATGTGGACTAGCGCATAAGAAAATCATCTTTGTGCTTGATGAATTTGACATTTCTGCACAGGCAAGTATTCTGAACTCTTTAAACTTGCTAATTGTATTGTATATTGTTTCCCCTGGGATGAGTTTACTTTCACCTACTAACATAGAAGCCATCCTAAGTTTGGGAGGTAGAAAGTGAGCTAAGGAATTGGATGTTGTTGCTTTCTCTCCAGTCATCCGATTCGTATTTGGTTATATATATAGGGAAAGCAGCGGTTGCTGTACAGTTGGCTGGATGCTATGCAATTTGTAACATCACAAGCTGTTATCATCGGTATTAGTTCTCGACTGGTATGAGCATTGGCTTAGGTGGTTTTAGCTTGTTTCTAGTAAATTTATCATTCTATAACTGTTTGAGACGTTGGTAGTTGCTAAGAGTACTGTGGTTCAAAATCTTATAATATGCAAGCCCTCACCACAGGACGCTGACCAACTTCTGGAGAAAAGGGTGAGATCTCGCTTTTCACACAGAAAAATCTTGTTTCTTCCTCCTTCTAAAGAAGAAGTTGACAGGTCATGAGCAGCTTTTTTGTTTCTATAATAATGAACTAAACACTCTCTTCCAATGAAATTTTTTTGATTATGTTTCCAGTTTATTGCAACAAATGCTGTATCTACCAGTAGACTCAAGATTCCCTAGTGGATACGTTTCTCAGTTGACAGGTAATGTGCAGCTTCATTTCTGTAATGAGCAAAACACTTGCGTCTAGTGAGCTTGTTTTATTAATTGGATTTTTTTCCAGTTTATTACAAACCTTTTGTCTCTACCAGCAAACTCAAGCTTCCCCAGTGGATATGTTTCTCAGTTCAATGAGAAGATTAAGGTCCTAATCTCCTGAGAGAGCGAGAAGTTATATGCTACGCAGAGAATAGAGGATTGTCTCAGACACAAGTGAGTACCGTCCCATGAAGCTTTTAATATCAGCCTCTGAGCTTCATCAGGGAATGAGGTCTCATGAGAGTTCCTTATAAGTTGGTGATATCTTTGTTTCTGCTGAAACAGGCCATTCTTCTCAAGTTATTGGACCATTGACTGCTCTCTGTTTTATTTTGTTCCTTAGGAATGTAAGAAAAGTCTCATAAGGACCCCTGTGATATGTAATGTTATTTCATAGTGAAGCTACTTTTTGTTAAGAACCAATCGTTTCAGCTTTGCCTATGCTGCCATGCCACTTTTACTCAATTTTTGATTACCAGGTTACACAATTAAGTCTAACAAGTGTTCAACTTTATCTACTATACTGAACCCTATCTTAGTGCATCTCTAATCACACTCCAATGGTCTAATTTACCCGTTTGTACTTTATACACAAAGGTAGAGAGAGATCCGAGAAACAGAACATAATCTTCTTTATGCCTATCAAAGAGGGTTAACCACTTAAACGTACCGACTGTATTTGCTGTGTTAACTAACCAAGACTTAAGTCTAAAATTCTGAGGAAATATAGATTTAGCGTTTCTCACGTACATAGAATGTTCGCCACTTTGTGAGTTTTCTTCTCATAGATACTTTACTTTTAGACAATATATGAAACCCATTTTGAATGTACACAATATTTTTAGTGTATTTTTGTTTTTATATTTGACCTTTATCGAATTATCTATGCGAAGTTAAAATTTTCACATATTTTATACACCTCTTATCAGTTCTGCAGTATGATACACCTCTTATCAGCTATGTAACCTTCATCTAACATAACAACAGACAATTCAGAAAGAACATCATGTATAGCCTCTGATTGTAAATGTAACTTGTCGTCAACAGAAAATCTGTGTATTTGATTCTCGATTTCAATCCAACTTACGCCTACTTCTTTACTCACTCCCATTGCTTTCATTCTCATGATCGTCTTCTCCCTCTCCTTCCACTGTGCTCTAGATGAGTATATGTTGGCCATCAGAATATGAGGAGCTGATCTATCAGGTGAAGACTGAAACAACTGCTCAGCGGCATACCTCCCTATTTGAGTGTCACCATAGAAACTACAGGCACCAAGCAATGCATTCCAAACAAGACAGTCAGGTTTCTTAGGCAATGAGTCTATAAAGCTCTTTGCTTCTTCTAGACGACCAGCTCGGCCCAACAAGTCAACGACACATGCATAATGCACTGTGCTAGGCTCGATTCCATGGACATCTTGCATAGTTTTCAAGAGCTCTTGGCCTTTGTTGATCAACTTTGCATGGCTACAAGCATGGAGCAGTGACAAAAAGGTAACATCTGTGGGATTCACGTCTTGCCTTATCATTTCTTCGTATAGTTTCAAGGCAGCTAATCCGTGTCCATGGCGAGCAAACGATGCGATCATTGAGCTCCATGAAACGTGGTTCCTCTCTGACATTCTTCTAAAGACACTGAGTGAATCATCTAGATCTCCGCATTTTGAGTACATGTTGATGAGTCCGTTGTTAACAAAGGTGTCACCGGAGAATCCTCGCTTGATAACCAAAGAGTGAAGCTGCTTCCCTAAACCCAAGGAATTATCGACAAACGAGACTCCGAGAACAGCTGAAACTACATTTGAATCTATCTCTACACCAGCGTGAAGCATTCTAATGAAGAAATGTATAGCCTCTTCCTCTGACACATTTTGTGCTAAACCAACTAACATCACAGACATCGAAACTTCATTAGTTTCTTGAGCAGAATCAAAGATGTTCCAGGCATCTTCAATGCTTCCACATTTAGAGTACATATGCATTAGCATGCTCTCAATGCGTAACTCTGATTCAATCCCAAGTTTCCACAAAAGAGCATGAATCTGTTTCCCTTGTATTACCCTCTGTGAGCCTGAACAAGCGGATAGAGCAGTCAGATAAGTTACTGAGTTTGGGTGAACCAATCCTCTACGCATCAAACTAAACAATCTAAAACCATCTTCATGCAACTCATTCTGAACCAAACCAGTAATCACAGCCGTCCAAGTGATGACGTTTCTTTGCCCCATCTCATCAAAGACCCGTCTCCCAGAAACCGAACATCCAGTTTTGTAATAGGACGTGATCAAAGCTCCCCCCACGGTGATATCCTTGTCACAACCGCTTAAAATTGCTAAACCATGAATCATCCTGGTCGCAAGACTCAACTCTGGTGTATCGCAAACCGATAAAGCAATCGTCAGGGTTGCTTGATCAAACCCACCGGGTCTACTAAGCATGCTCTTAAGTAACACAAAACCAGACTCTATCTCTCTGTTCTTCAGCAACCCACTCAACACTGCATTTCCAGAAGTAGTATTTCTCACTGGCATTTCGTCGAACAGCTTGAGCGCATAAGCTAACTCTCCGCGTCTGGCGTACAGTTTGAGCAAAGCGTTCCAAACAACGAGAGCCTTTTGATTGATGTCAGCATCTAGGGGCTGGAAAAAAGCAGGGTTTTTGACAATAGAGGCGTGGAGACTAGGACCCAGATGAGGGAACCAGCCTTCTCTGACGCTGATGGATAAGAGGAGGCTCATATCGACGTGGCTGAGGAGAAAGGTCGAGACTTGATGACTTGGGCTCTGGTGGATAGGGATTTTCCAAGTGCATAAGATGGTAGACAAGCAAGAAGGAAGGTGAGGGGTCAGTTTCTGTATCACCCATCTCAAATTCATTCACCAAAACAGAGTAATTCAAAACACACTGATTTGCTCTGTTTTTGATAGAATGTTCTTCTCGGTGCCTCCATCCATGAAGACTGGTTTTTTTTTTTTTTACATATATAATCTGTACTCGATTTGTTACGAAGAAATTCATGCAGACTATATGTTTGTTCATTTCAAACTTCATAAAAAGCATGATTTGAGTTCTGTATTCGGTTTTGAGTTCTGTATTCGGTTTCTCCGCTTCGCTTTCAGTATTTTTTCTGTTTTGTTTTGGGTATTCACGCTATTTCCGTTTCTAGATAATATGCTTTCAGAGGACGTTAAAAAAAATGCTCTCAGAATTGGAAATGACATCGTTTCGAAGAAGCAAAAGCCCATCACGGCCCATAAACTTCTTCTAATGCTGAGTTTATGAAGGGGAGGAATGGAGCGAGTCATTTTCCCGCCGGTTTCCCTAAATCTGATTCGGGGGAGGCTCTGCGATCCTACGTTCGCTGTGTTCAGACCGCTTTCCGTTTCTTCAGACAGCAACTACAGGTTACAATTACTTCAACTTCTGTCTGAAAATTCCGTAAATTGGATTCATTTCGCTGAACCCTAAATTAAAAAAAAAAAGTCTCTTTCTTTTTTCAGCAAGTTAAAGTTCATTGTATCGAACTCTATCACAGAAGGATGCAACAACTCCAACTTGCTTCTGGGTCCTAGCGGCTCTGGGAAAGCTGCTTTAATGCTCCTTCTTTCAGCCCTGCTTCTATATAGTACTCTCGTGGTGTTTTGTTGCAGATCAGATTGAATGGACTCTTGCATAGTGATGATAATTGTGCATTTAAGGTCTGATAAATTAGTGAATGTGTCAGTATTCACTTTGGGGTTCTTGCTTTATGCATCATTCCAAGGTGTTTCCTTATAGTTCATGTTGGATTATGTTACCCGTTACAAGTGGATGAAATTCACTTTGTCCAGGAAATTGCAAGGTAGTTGTGCATGGAACACCACCTGCTCTTCTCTAAAATGCTATTGCGTTGTTCTCTCCAGATGTTAAGTTTTTTTTAGCTAATGCTACAATTGGTTTGATTCTGTTTTCATTTTCAGGCATCATTTGATGAGAATTCACAGTTCATAATAGCCATGCTGCGGTGAGTGTTTTTAACTTTGACACGAAACACCCTTTTTGCTATGTTTTCATAATTCGACTCAGACTTAACTGATAAAGATTTTTCAGGGAATGTGGACTTAGCACATAAGACAATCATCTTTGTGCTTGATGAATTTGACATGTTTGCACAGGCAAGAATAACTGAACTCTTTGAACCTGCTAATTGTATCGTAACTTGTTTCCCCTGTGATAAGTTTACTATTCACCTTGTAACATAGTAGCCATCCTAAGGTTCGGAGGTAGATCAGGACCTGTAGTGAGCTAAGTAATTGGATGTTGGTTCTTTCTCTCCACTCATTCGATTATTTGGTTGTATATAGGGAAATCAAGGGTTGCTGTGCAGTTTCCTGGATGCTATGCAATCTGTAACATCACAAGCTGTTTTCATCGGTATTAGTTCTCGACTGGTTGAGCATTGCTTCAGGGTATCAAATTGTTTCTAGTAATTTTATCATTCTATAACTGTATGAGACTTTTGTAGTTGTTAAGGACGCTGACCAGCTTCTGGAGAAAAGGGTGAGATCTCACTTTTCACACAGAAAAATCTTGTTTCTTCCTCCATCTAGAGATGAAGTTGACAGGTAATGAGCAGCTTCTTTTCTGTAATGAGCAAAACACTAACTTCCAATAACTTGTTTTGATTATCTTTTCAGTTTATTGCAACACCTGCTGTCTCTACCAGCAGACTCAAGCTTCCCCAGTGAATATGTTTCTCAGTTCAGTGAAAAGATTAAGGTCCTAATATCCACGCCCAATCAGTACTATGACATGCTTAGCTTGCCAGTTCTTGTTCTGAAGAACTTATAGTTTCTAATTAATGTGCAGAATATAACATCAGAAACGAGATTTAAAGACATGCTAAAGACATTTTTAAATTCCAAATCTACTGTCAGCAGTTTACTGAAGTTTATGTAAGTTCTTCGTTTACTAGAGTGTGAACTGTTTCTAGTTAAAGTAATGTCATTTTATCTGTCTTGAGGCCATCATTTATTGTTAGCTTCCGCGCTGTTTCTTCAATGAATTTGGAATCTGGCCTCCTCTCGCTTGAGAACTTCAAAGCAGTTCAAGTATACAAAAGCAACCAAAGCTGGAAGCCGTTAGAGGTACGGCAAGCGAAGTAGAAAATAATTTAGATTCACTCGACTGCTAAGGAATATGTTTGCTAAGCTTGGTGTTGCTTTTTACATTTTCCTTGGGGAGACAATTAAATCAATTGGCTTTGACTGTGCTGCGCAGATTGTTCCATACTGGAGCTTTATCTTCTGGTATGCATGAGGATGTTAGAGTGAAAGAGCAGAGCTCATACAAGTTCATCAGTGTGATGAAAGGTTATCTGTTGCTTTAGCTTGGGGAAAATTTACAGATTGCGCCACCATGAAAACGACTTGGGGTCCCTTGTGCGTGTCCAGAGTATAAGACCATACATGATTCTTTTCAAACCTCGGACTACTAGGCGCAAAATGTCTGCCTACGGGTTAGTGTATTAGCTCAGATGAGATGTAATGGTTTGAATATGGTGGTGATCTAAAATTGTTGGCATGACACAGGCATTTGAGAACCTGAGAGAACTTTTACTCAATTTTTGATTACCAGTTTACACAATTAAGTCTAACAAGTGGTCAACTTTATCTATAATACTGAACCCCATCTAAGTGCGTCTCTAATCCCACTCCAATGGTCTAATTTACCCGTTTGTACTTTATACATTTGCTCTGTTAACTAACAAGTCTTTAAGTTTAAAATCCTGTGGAAATATAGATTCAGCGTTTCTCACATATATATCATGTTCGTCACTTTGTGAGTTTTCTTAACACCAATATCATATTACGAGCTTCTCATATCAGGGCACACAACACTGAAGCAAGATTGTAGCCAGAACAAACATTAGAGTCTTGCTTGAGACACCATTTGGATAAACTTTATAAGCTTCTTTCTCTGTTAATTGAAGCCTACTAGATTCATAGTGTTTTAATCAACTATATAAATATAATAAACATTGAGTTACAAATAGGGGGGGGGGGGATTCATATACAGTATGCTAGTCTGCTCCACCAACGTATCCTCCACCTCTCATTGCCTCCACCATCTTCAAACACAATCTGTCTTTGTCCATTGCACGTGACACTTGCTCTTGTTTGTTGAGCAGTTTGAGAATCTCAGCTGCACTTTCCATGTCCCTTCGACCCTCAACATACTGCACGCAGGCGTAAGCAGACAGAGTCATACTAATCTTCGGGTTCCAGCATTCGTGCAGCCTCCTCCCATCCAAGGCCTCCGTCACTCTCTTCCTCCTCTCTCTTTCACCATCCTCGTCCTCGCCCTCCGCCAAGTTCCGCTGTAACCTGTCAGTCAAACACTCCCACTTGCTCTCCCACTTCTTCCCAAGCACGTTGATAGCTTTATCAGCCTCCTCTTTCATGCATCTATTCCGGTGACCGAAATCCGAAAGACCGAGATCGCCAGCCCCAGTGTCCACCCACTCTTCCATGATCTCTTGAGCCCCATCGAAATCGTTCTTCGTAGCAAAGAACTTGATCATCTCCGAACTCACGGTGCTGTCGAATGATAATATCCCGTGGCGTTTAGCCAAGTTGGAGAGACGGTAAACGTCCTCCCTGTCACCGATTTGACAGTAGACTCTCATGAGAGCTCCGTACATGTTTTTCCTGCAGTCACCATCTAGTAACTCCTCAGTCTTACGAAACAAAGACAAACTCTTATCAACAGATCCAAGTAGTCCCATATAGACACACGCAGGGAAGAAGCACGCAGCCCACGGCTCAATCCTGTCCCTCCACTTGTCTAGAAACTTTTCCATTCCCGCAGTGTCTTTAACGCACGACGCGGTGGCGAAACAAGAGAAGAGCTGGCTGAAGGAAACTCCCTGGGGTTCGAATCTTAGGTCGTCCATCTCGAGGAGGATCTTGACGACCATGTCGGGATTTTGAGCAGTGTGGAAGTAGAGATAGAGCATAGTGTTGTAGGGTTTAGAGTTGGTGGCGGCCAAACCAAGGTCTCTCATCTTCTGAAACGTGGTCTCGGCAATGCTCAAGGAGGAGGAGGTTTTGCAAGAGTTCAAGAGAGCGTTGTGGACGTAAAAGTCCCTCTTCTTTAAAGGAATGGTGTCCAAGAAACTGCTGGCTGCTTCGAGACCACGGAGTTTAGCGATCAGGAGAAGGCGAGTCTCGTAATCCACCGTGGAGAGATTGGAGACTTGTTGGTCACTACTCATTATCCACTCCGAAACCTAAAACAACAACACAAATTCAATTTTTAAAAATCAAACTGTGAAAAAAAGTAGTGGGAAGAAAGGGAAGTAGAGAGACCTGGAGGGCGTGGGAGAAGCGTTGGGATTTTTGAAGGGAGGAGATTATGCTCCTGAGTTCAGGAAGAGCAGGAGGTTTGTTTCCGAGTTGGCGCCATTCGTGGAGCAATGGGGTGAGTGAGGGGATTGAATCTGGGACGCGTTCCATAATAAGACGCTTGAGAGAGTCGTTAACGGGATTGGGAGAAGGTACGGTTTTGGGGAAACGAAGGAAGGACCATCTCCATGGAAGGTTACTACTCCTGAAGCTTCCAAAATGTGGGCGGAGGAGATGATTCATGCTCGAACCCGTCCAGACAAAGATACACTCCCTCTTTCTTCGGAGAGAGATTTTAGGGTTTAAGAAGAAGATTGTTTTACGTTTGATTGATTGATTCCCGTGAAGGGGGTAAAGCCATACATATAAGTGCTTGTACTAAACAAAAACACAAACCGAAATTGATCAATGTAATTATTTAACCAATACTAAACCGGTTGGTACAGGATAATGCTCCCTTCCTCCAGCCCTGCTTCTATATACACTCCTTTGAATTTTATATTTTTTCATTTGAAAAATGGTTTTGCAGGTATTGGATCTCGTTGTTGGTGTTTTACTTGAGAAGTATCCTGATTCATAAACAGTAGTATGTGTGATTTAGTACATAAGTCTCCATATTTAATCTATGCTCTCTTTTGCTTGATTTTATTTTAGTAAAATGGCTTATAACTTGGTGATATCTTTGTTTCTGCTGAAACAGGCCATTCTTCTCAAGTTATTGGCCATTGATCATCTGCTCTGTTTTATTTTGTTCCTTAGTAATGTAAGACAAGTCTCATAAGGACTCCTGTGATATGTAATGTTATTTTATAGTGAAGTTACTTTGTTAAGAACCAATCTTTTCAGTTTTGCCTATGCTGCCATGCCACTTTTACTCAATTTTTTGATTACCAGTTTACACAATTAAGTCTTAACAAGTTGTCAATTTTATCTATACTATACTGAACCCCATCTAAGTACATCTCTAATCTCACTCCAATGGTTTAATTACCAACTTATACTTTATACACAAAGGCAGCTGTCCGAGAAACAGAACGTTATCTTCTTTATGCCTATCAAAGTGGGTTAACCACTTAACGTACCGACTGTATTTGCTGAGTTAACTAACCAAGTCTTAAGTTTAAATCCTGAGGAAATATGGATTTAGCGTTTCTCACATACATATCATCGGTCACTTTGTGAGTTTCTTTCTCATGGATGGAACAAAGATAAAAAACCAAAAACAAAAAAAAAAAGGTGAAAACTTCAGAAAGAGACAAAGGGTCCTTATTAAGATCTCTTCAACTTGGGACCAAATTTAAAACAAATCAGTAGGTGTAACCCTTGACGAACATTCCTTTCTTCGCATCTTCATTCTCTCCCTCCGCTGAGTATTTGCCGAGCTGTGCCAGTGAGTTGGCCTTTGCCCTAACCAAGAGAGCCTTCTGCGAGTCTTCGATCTTCTCGGGTTTCCCTTGCCACGTCCTGAGCACAGAGTTCTGAAGGGCACGTGCGTAGGAGAAGGACACATGCCACGGGTTCGGGCTCTGGTTCATGGCGTTCAGGTTCAGTGTAGCCTCCGCTTCAGACTGTCCTCCGGACAGAAACATGATCCCCGGAACAGCCGGTGGAACTCTCCTCTTGAGCATGGTGAGCGTGTACTCAGCGACGGTCTCGGGAGAGGCCCTGTTCTTGTGCTCAGCGCCTGGGGTAACCATGCTCGGCTTCAACAATATCCCCTCGAACATTACATTGTTCTGCGCCAAGTAGAAGAACACCTCAGACCACACTTTCTCTGCAACCTCGAGGGTCCTCTCAATCGGGTGGTCACCATCAAGAAGAATCTCTGGCTCCACTATAGGCACAAGCCCATTGTCCTGAGAGATGGCAGCATAGCGAGCTAACCCCCACGCAGCTTCCTTCACAGCTAGTGCCGAAGGACCGCAAGGAATACTCACAACTGTCCTCCTGCAACAAACAAACACGTACACATGCTCAAATAACCAAAACCCATCAACAAAAAAAAGAATCATCGCAATGAAGAAAAACCCTTAAACTTTTCAAGAGTTAATACAAATAACAGACAGCCTCAGATTGTTAAAACGAAAAATATTATTAAAATTCAAACTATATTGTCTAATAGACTCTAAAATCTGAGGGAAATGGCATACCACTTGGCGAAACGAGCGCCTTGCTTGTAGTACTCAGCAGAGCGTGAAGCCAATCCATCCAAGCCTTGGCACCAAGACTCCTCGTTGGAGCCAGGAAGAGGAACCAAACCCTGAATAACAAAAACACCATACGATAGTGAGGAAACAACAACTCAAAAAGATTTGATTTTGTAAATCGTAGTGAAAAAAGAAAGAGTAGTGTAAGAAGAACCTTGTCAACTTTGATGCCAGGGACGATGTTGGCATCGTTCAAGCAATCGACAAACTTCTTGCCGTCTTTAGTGGACTGGTAAAGCGTCTCTTCGAAGAGGATAGCACCGGAGATGTAGTCTCCGAGTCCAGGAGTGGTTAGCAGAAGCTGCCTGTAGGCTTGACGGTTCTCCTCGGTGTTGTCCAACCCGATCGAAGCGAGCCTCTTCCCGCAAGTCGCGTTCGACTCATCGATCGCTAGTATACCTCTCCCAGGGGATGCGATGGTTTTCTATTCATAGATTTACACGAATCAAAGGAAGAATCATAATCAGAATCATCAGAGAGAGTTCGAATCCAGTGTAAAAGCTAAACTAACTAGTGAGACCGATAAACTAAACTAACAGTATAGTTGAATTTCGCATGGTAGGGAAGGGAAACTCACGGCGGTTTTAACGAGTTCGTCGGAGTAAGCACCGGCGCGGATCGCGAAGGAGACGCGAGGAGGGGGAGAGGCGGAGGGGTGAGCGAAGGAGCGGTGGCTGATCCGTGGGGAAGAGAGAGCGTTAAGCTTGACGAAGCTTGAGGAAGTCATGGTTGAAGAAAGTGATGATCTCGAAGACTCCGCTAGACGAGAGAGAGAGATCTGAGATTCGAGAGTGAAAGAGGCTTTGATTTGATGCGAATCTTTATATATTTGGCAGCACCAGACACCACCAACTCCCACCAAGCGCCTCCTTTTCATTTACCATAATTACCCTTCTCGTAAATGAGGGATATTATGGTAATTAGCTCATTAGACCCCAACGACTACGCTCACCTCACATATGTTTTTGGTTTCACCAAGTGAAAACTTTTTAATAAACAACTGAATTTATACTAACAAAAAGAAAAGAAAAAGCCAACTAAGATTTATAAACCATAAAGGACTTGTTCATGTTGATTAACCGATATCAGATAATTTTTAATTAATAAAATATATTAAAAGACTGTGTGGAACTCATTGTATTTTATAAAAATATGAATTCAACTAATAATTAAGTAAAAGAAATTACCAATAGTTAGATAATTTCTACAAGTGGTTTAATATTAAAACCTCCCACCCAGACCAATCAATGCTCGAATTCCAGTTTGAATCTGGTGATAAAGCGCAACTATTGTTGTTGCTTCTACCCAAAATACCCTTTTTATACCCCTTGACTCTTCTTAAAAGCCAATAAAAATGTCATTGCTATAGTTTTTCTTGATAAATAAAGTAATCATATGACCTAATTTATACCTCTACAACAAGTGTGCGAGAGAGAAGGGTCGGATCCCAAATTCCTATAAGTTGGGCTACGAGTAAGTGCACAAAGTTACAAAAAAAAATAGGTAAACGGGAGGACCTTCTCGAGTTATTTGTTGTTGGGCCACGTACTAATGGGCTCAGTTCCAGTTAAAGATTAAGGAGTCTACGACGGCTTAGGCTGTCATTGTCTGTACATTGCTCCAAACCTTCGTTATCTTCTGAGAAAAGCACCATTTACGGACATACGTCCAAACATTGGTGTTAATCGTCGTACTCAGATGAGTAAAATGTAAAGAAAAGAAAGAGCTAAGAATGTGCAAGTTCCCAGAAACGTATCAAAATGAGAAAGTGGCAACGTATATTCTATACCTATTTTGTCTTTTTTTCCTTGCCCAAAAACAAAAGCTACAGTGCTTTAATTAATTATTATACTTACTTGCATGTACATATCTCTGTTTTACATATTTTCTTAAAATTTGAATACTATCAAGTACGACTGGTATGCAAACTCTAATATTTACATTATAGTTAATACGAAAGACGATTTCCATAAAAAATTATCATTTTGTTTTTCACAGAAGTAACTCCAAAACTCCAAATGTACTTGATGTTATGTCACTCTCTCTTTATAGTAGCCTACTTTATACTAGGTCATAGTCTTTGTTGTATTATTTTTCGCATTCACACACATAACATTCAATATTAGATGTTCAAAAAAAAAACATTCAATATTCAACCATCCTTAAAAGATAAGTACATTAGTATTAATTATTGTGTAGTACACGACTCTCTTTTTCTTTCTTAATTGCAAACTCTTAACGTAATCGATTTCTTTGGCTAGGAGCACGTTCATTAAAACAGACTCGGTATTAATTTTGTAACAAAAATAAAAATTTAAACTTGAATCGGATATTTATTTTATTTTTTAATTTTTTGTTTATAGTAAATGATGCATTTCTAATAGTTAGTTGTATTACCTTGAGTTCTTTTAGCATTTGTATTAACAATTAAATGTGACACAAATATTATGTATTATATAAAGAAAGCTAAAAATAAATAAAAAGATAATGATACATTATCTACGAAATATAGAAAACAATTTTGATAATTTCAAATATGTCGAAATAAATAACTATGAGTTAGTAAGATATATAATAGATAAATAAGATCTGGAAATTTGATAGATTCAACGAGGACTTGATCTCGTATGATTTCTCCAGGTTACGTTGTCTGATTTTTTTTAAAAGATTTCATTGATAATAGTTTCATTTGTACATATGTAACATCGATGAAGCTAATAGCCGAACAGTTTTAGGAGTTGTAGTGTTGATGTAAGATGTCCGCCCTGAAGCAGTCACTGACGTAGTTGCTGAGGCAGACGTCGTGTTGAGTGGTGAAGACCATGTGGAGTTGAGATGCTGAGCTGGAGTCGTGTGGACTTGAAGAGCAAGGGAGTATCTTGGATAAATGGAAAGAGAAATAAACTTGAGTAGCAAGTTTATGACTTAAAGGAAGAGGGATACGTGCATTCCAAGAAAAGGAAAGTTGCACTTAATGTTATGAAAGATGTTCATATTGTGGTTCTTTGGAGACTAGGGTTTTGAGAACGTGGAGTTAGTATAAGATAGCTATGTAGTCGTCTGTAGAGAGACATAGACACAAAGGCTGATCTTATAGAAAGAGAGAGAATCTCTTGGAGGTTTTCTGGGTCGTACTGAAGGGGCTGAAGTACTTGACGGTGGAGAGACATAAGTGAGTAGCTTAGGAATCCTTTAGTGTCGTGTGTTAGGGTGTTAACACTAGACGAGTAAAGTTGAATAAACAAGGTCTTGTAAAGATTGTTTAAAGGAGATTCTAATAAAGTTATTGGTGTGCTTGTGTATTTTGTCTCTCTTGATTTATCTTCTGCAGTACTATTGTGGTGTCATCTTTGCACTAACAAGTGGTATCAGAGCGGGGCTCGATAGAGTTAACGAATAGTTTCGAGTGATCCTGAAGTGAAGATGGACACGGTTGTTTCTGTGCAGAAGGAAAGCATGTTGAAGGCGGACCAGTATGGTCATTGGAAGGCTCGCATGAAGCAGATGATTCGAGGAATCAATGAAAATGCGTGGACAGCTGTGGAGACTGGTTGGGAGGAGCCTACCATAGTCACAGCAGGTGAGAAGAAGCCTAAGCCAAAGGTGTATTAGACAGAAACAGAGCGGAATGCAGCAAAGTTTAATGCAAAGGCGCTATCGGCGATTTTTGGAGCTGTTGAAGTGGAGCAGTTTCAGCTGATTCAGGGGAGTACTTCAGCTAAAAAGGCGTGGGAGATCCTGCTGAAATCGTTTGAAGGAGATAATAGTGTCAAGAGGATTCGTCTAGATCGTCTTGGTTCACAGTTTGAGAACCTCAAGTGGTCAGACAATGATACGGTGGCGAGGTTCAGTACCAAACTCAGTGCTATGGCGCATGAAGCATGTGTACTTGGAAAGAAGTACAAGGAGAAGAAGCTGGTGAAGAAGTTGCTACGCTGTCTTCCAGCAAGGTTTGGAGCTCAAAAGGTGGTCCTGAATATGACTGCTAACACAGATGAGCTCAAGTTTGACAAGGTTGTGGGTATACTGAAGGCGGAAGAGATGGAGACAGGCAGTGGCTCGGTGTCTACATCAGTAGGTACGTCAGGGAGTATAGCCCTTGTGGCTGAGAAAGAAGTAGATAGACTTCAAAATATTGACAATGCAGTGGCATGGATAGTCAAGAACCTCAGCACATTCATGAGTTGGTTTGATAGAAAGAGACCTCTTCATGTGAAGCATGGAGGTGGTAAAGGCAATAGCAGAAGGAGAAGAAGTCTCAGATGCTATTAGTGTGAAGAGTTGGCCATATGAGAGCTGATTGTCCTGTAGCACGACGAAGAGAACTTAAGCGTTCTGAGTATGAGGGTGTTGGACACACACGGCGTGAATGTCCAAACTCCAAAAGAAGAAAATGAGTTTCATTGCAGTGGTCTGATGAGTCAGAGTCTGAAGAAGATGAGAATATATTGAAGAATATGGTTGCATTTGGTGCACGCAAAGAGGGATCTTTTGAATCTTCCGATTCAGATCTCAGCATAGATGATGGGGAGTATCACGTGCTGCTTAACAAGTGGTTGAGGGTCAAGGATCAGAATCTGAGATTGGTGGATGTGGCTCAGAAGCAGAACGAGCTGCTTGAAGAACTTCGTGAAGAACTTCCGGCAGTGGATGAGAAGAATGAGTCTCTGGAGCAGGAGGTTAGCAAGTTGAGGGAAGTTTCCATTGGTAAACGAGAGATAGCAAGGATGTTGGAACGTGATTTGGCTGAGAATCACAAACAGATGAGGATGCTCAACAGTGGATCCAATGAATTGGATAAAATACTTTCGATGGAATAGCCAGCTAAAGTGAATTGTGGTCTGAGATATCGAGGAGTTGAGAGTACTAAGGGAGTACAAAAGGGGCAGCCACACTTCGTGCATCGGAGCACATTAAAAGGTGGAGCCAAAATAGCTTGTCAGAAAGTACGTCGAGACGTAAGACAAGGAGTACGGCAGGAAGTGCTACAGCGCGTGGCTGTGAGCAATAAGCCGAAGATGGTACATCAGTGCAGCAACATGAAGGTCAGACATGAGGTTCTGAAGCATGGTTGTGCAGCTGATACAAGGAAGGAAACTGATCGGTGCATCAGTAACTGTGTCAGGCCAAAGAAGAAGCAACATCGAATGTGCTGCTGGTTTTGTGAGAAGGTTGGACACAAGAAGGTGGAATTTTTTGCTCGTGAGAAGAGCAGAAACATAGCCAAAAGAGTGAACAAGACGTTCACTAAATCCAAGAGGGTTGAAGAGGTGTTTATAGCCAAGAGTGGCTTACTTGATGAGGTCAAGGAAGAAACATCAGAAGATGGATGCAGCTTTGGTAGGAGTGATCTTGAGGAAGATCAAGAAGCATCAAGTGAGGAGTCAGAACACAGAGTTGTTTGTGACACAAAGGAGAAGGAGATCGAAGTGCGTCAAGAAGTGATGCGAGAGGATCTTCAGGAGGGTGATAGTGAAATCACTCCAAGGCTATAGCAACAAGTGCAGAGGGCACTCGGTGGGATTGAGAAGAGGCTCATGGTCAAGGAGGCGACGCATGAAGGAAGTCTGGTCCTCAACAGAAGTGGGTCGAGTGGTAGCTCGACAAATGCGTCAGATCGTGATGCAGTAGCAGACATGTGTGTCTGTAAGACTTGACATCTAAGCATTTGTTTTATCTTAGTGTGAAATCAAGCAGGGGGAGAATGAAATGGTGATGTTCTGGTTCAAGGAGTGCACATTTTGTGGGGGAGAAAAGCATAGTGATGGACGTCCTGAAGTAGATGATGCTTGTCTCATGGGAGAGAAACGCATGGTGTGGTGCATATCTCGTGGGGGAGAAGAGCACATTTAGCATGAAAGTTTCCAGGTTGAACCAGAAGAAGGTTGTGCTTGATATGCACACAAAGCTAAAAGGGGGAGATTGTTGATGTAAGATGTCTGCCGTGAAGCAGTTGCTGACGTAGTTGCTGAGGCAGACGTCGTGTTGAGTGGTGAAGATCATGTGGAGTTGAGATGCTGAGCTGGAGTCGTGTGGATTTAAAGAGGAATGTAATATCTTGGATAAATGGAAAGAAAAATAAACTTGAGAATGTCTTGTATATGTACTTCTGCTGCAATAATAGAAATATAATAATAATAAATTAGATATTAATATTTTAGTATTAAAATATTCAAATGAACGTTTACCACAGTGACAAAGCTAGAAGAAACTTTTAAGAGGTTCATTTACTAATTAACATAAATTATAAAGGTCAATAAACTCTTTCTTGCAATATTTTCCTGTTCCTTAACTACAAACAAAATTATTTTTTTACAAGAAATCCATCTGGGTCAAATGATCCGCTTTATATAGAGCTGGTTTTGCCATCACCACTGTTAAAATTGCTCTAAGGGCTTGGTGGAAAAGAACATGAACATAATGCCAATCTTAATCAGGTTGGTTTTTCATATAAACAAACAAATTTGATTTAAAACACATGGGTAAAGCTCTTTTCTCTGCTTTCAAATGAATGGCCTGACCTCATTACTCATTTAATCAAATAATATGGGTAGAACCATTCATAGTTATCCTAAATCTTCTAGAGTTTCTTCTACACTGCCGACAGGTCTTGAAATAAATAAAATGTGGGGTTGTCGGAGATCTTTGTTAAACACTCGGGTCATGATATTGATGATAACTAAGCATTTTAATTAAACGATAAACCCTATAACGCGTCTTGATGCAGTTCAGTTCACATTGCACATGTCACCAAGAAGAATTGACTCTCGGATCTTTCTAGGTGTTCACACTTCACCACGCTCTATTATTTTCTAATATGATTTATAAAAGCAAATAATAAAAATAATTAGTTGATGATTTTTCTGTTCAGGAAAATAGTTATTTGTCTTTTAACGTTGAAGTTACACCAATCGAGTATTGACTGGTTGGTACGTGGGGAGAGGCATAGAGGACCACGTTATTACTTGCTTGGTAATTCTTATACAAACCATTGTCCTTTCTTCATCCCTTCTTTGATTGTCCTTTTCATTCTTTACTTACCCAACTTAAATTGATGTTTTTTATTTGATTAAACACAACAACGTGGACCTATAGATTGGTCACAATTAGAGCACTGATCATCGACTACCAATAATGGAGCTGGATTTTGGTTTCTAGAGTTACGTGAAACACATATTTTATGTAAAAACACACTAACGTGCAAATCTTAACCATTATTTTATTGTTATTGGCACCGATGTCTGGATCAAATCCTGCTTATCTAAACACAACTATTCTGGTAAACCCACCTCAAAATTGCATTCGAGTTATTTCAAAAAATTAAGTGATCACTCAACGACTTTGTTTATAATGGGATCTAACCTGACATCTTTGTGAATTTACCTATATCTTCAACCACTTCTCCATTGAGTGAGTTAGTAGTAAAGTCGGCTTAAATTTCAAAAGGTCAGAACAATGATACTAGCTAGTTTCAAAGCTAAATAATATGTATAATTGTTTTTGCTATTTAGAAACCAAATAATATCATACATTTCAAGGACTAGGATAAAAACCTCTTCGTCTTTCTCATGATCAGTCTAGTGAGCATATCTGAATATTTTATTTATCGTATATAGATATGAATGGAACTTATTGTTGCTTTTTTGAAAAAAATTAGATTTTGACCCGCCCAAAAAAAATGGCGAGTATATTTTTTGTTGAAAAATTATTTTACGTAATAAAAAATATTATTTTTGATAAATAATATATTTTAACTTTTTATGAAATTTCTCTAAATTAATTCTATGAGTTATTTTTTATTTTGACTAAATCTTTGAAGACTCTAAATAATTCTAATCTATTATATAATTTTATTTATTTAACCCAAAGTTAAACTTCTTTTACACTATTTTTTTAATTCAAATAAATTATTTTATATCTTCAACATTCTCTGTATTGAAAAATTTATTTGTGAATTTCAAAAAAAATATATATAATTTTATTAAATTTAGTTTATATAATTTAGTTTTTATTTTAAATGAAACTATTTTTAAGGAGTTGAGATAACTCAGATCCGTATCATGATTTTGTTGATTTAATCATTTGTTATTTCAACTTGATTTTATTTGAGGTTTCATTTAATAAATGCTTTTAAATGATTAATAATGTGAAAGATCTTATATATAATCACATATATTATATTCTTAAAATTTAATGTGAAATATAAAAACCATAACTTAAGTTGGTATATGAAATTGGTCTTCATGTTGTATTTTTATTATATATATTGAGAACATTTTTTTTAATAATGGTTATTAGAAAATATTTTAGTAAAAATAAATTTTGAATATATGCATATGTTAAATCAATTTTTGATATAATTCAAGTTTAAATTATTATTTTGATTTGATATATATATATATATATATATATATATATATAATTTTTTATTTTTTATGATTATTTTAGACAAAAAATGTTTTTAGGTAATTAGATTAGTCCACTTTGTATATTTCCAATTTTATTAATAACATAAGCTATTATTTTTTTCTTATTGACATACTTTTATCCGTGTTTCAAATTTTTTTATTTTTGCATTACTTTTCTATGAATTATTATTAATTTTCTGATATTTATTTTTGAAAATTGAACTCTTGAAATTTTTATATTTGATTAACCTAAATAAGGTAATAATATTGTATTTAAAACTTCTTATATAATATAGAGGTCCTTATAATATATAATTTATATTTCAGTTTGTGTTTTTATTTTCACTATAAGGAATTATAAAATAAAATGAATTATAAATATAATGACAAAATTGTAAATAAAAAGAAATATAGAAAATATATTATTTAATTTATTGTAAAAACAATGGCTAAATGTGTAAATAAAAAAGTATTAAATATGTTATTCATGTTTCTAAATAATTCTTATTTATTGTTAATTTATTAAAAATACAGTGGCTAAATGTGTAAATAAAACAAAGTACATATCTTTACTATTTATGTTTCCAAACATATCTCATTTTTTCTGCTATCATTGTTTCCAAACATCTTTAAAATATACTTCAACTTTAATAATATAGATTTAATAATAGAGATATAACTCAATATCGATTTTTCTAGTTCTTAAAACAGTGTTTTAATTTTAGCTACTAAGATTTTTTTTTGTCGACTAGCTACTAAGATTATAAAACAGCAAACATAACAAAACAAATATTGAAATAAAGAATCAATGAGATACATACTAAGAGTGTGATTATATTGTAATTCTAGCGCAAAATACTACGCTATAAATTTTATTACTCCTATTAAATCTTGGAGCATTACCAATCAGAGAAAAAAAAGTATTAACTTTTGAAACAAAGAAAAAAATTACACTAAACATTACTCTGCATTTTATAAGAGTAAATTTTATCTGTTTTCCTCTCTCTCTCTCTCTCTCTCTCTCTCTCTCTCTCTCTCTCTCTCTCTCTCTCTCTCTCTCTCTCTCTCTCTCTCTCTCTCTCTCTCTCTCTCTCTCTCTCTCTCTCTCTCTCTCTCTCTCTCTATTTGGTTCCTTCCAATTCCACCTTCTATGTTATTTAGGGCTAGATATTTTATCCGTTAAATTTGATCTTATTCGTTATTCGTTTTGATTCGATCCGATAATTTCAGATATCCGTCAACTTTTGAAGCAAAGCAAATAATAAATTTTGAGATCATCCGATCTGGTAATATATAAATACATGTATATCTTGATTATATTTAGAATTTTAAATGTATAAAATTATATAATTCTTATTCTAACATATGATATCACAAGTTTTATTCACATTATTACTTATATAAAGTATTATATAAGAGAAAGAAAAAATAATTATAATAGTTATTACTTTTTTTTGGTTCAAAATAATAGTTATTACTTATTTTTTAAGTTTTGTGTTATTATAATTGTTAACTAATTTTAAAAAAATTACAATATATATATATATATATATATATATATATATATATATAGATTCTCTAAAAGTTGTCAATCACACCTTAAGAATCCGACTGGAAATCACTTCCAACAATACTTTTTTAGCTAGAATTACTCTTTTTTCCAGTTCAGCTTGTACTTTTAGAAATAAATCAACTAAAATCAATTTCTATCTTAAAATCATTTTATATTGCTTTTAAGATCACTACTTTTTAGGGCTGGGACCTAATATCCGAGATTCGGATTCGATCCGGGATCCGTTTCGGATCCGCTCCGAAAATAGGATATTCGGGGCATCCGGATCCGAATCCGGATAGTAAAATCAAGGATCTGTCGAAACGGAATCCGGATCCGGATATCTTAATTTTCAGGTCCGGATATCCGGATCCGGATCCGTATTTTTAAAATATATTAAAATTTTAATTTTACAAATAATTATATTTGATATATTAATATTTGTTCATATAATAAAATTTTTAATACTATATTTTCATTTTTAAATATTATATTCATATTTATATTTATAAATCTTGTATAAAATATTTAATTTATATAGTATTTTAGAATGTTTATATTTTTAAAAATATTTATTTTTATTTTTATTAATTATTTTAACGAATCCGAATCCAAATCCGGATATCCGCGGATAGTATAATATATAGACGGATATCCGGATTCCAGATATCCGAAAGCCTCGAATCCAGATCCGGATACTAAATCTACAGATCCGGTGAATCCGAATCCGGATCCGGATACTCCGAATTTCCCGGATATCCGAATCTGTCCCACCCCTACTACTTTTTAACGGGAGGTATATATTACACTTTATTCATTCACTGATTTTGAAGTAAAAAAAGTTACACCTGATTTAATATTTTTTTTTTACTCTGCCACTTTTCCTCTTAGATACACTGTTTGAATTACTTCTAGTTACTCTAAAATTCACCAGTGACATCTTAAATATTGTATTTTTAAAAACAAATAATGTTCTTTTCATGCAACAAGTATATACATAAGAGGGTTTTGATTGTATAACAACGTGAGAATAGAGAAGACACACACGCGTATAATACGAAAGAAAGATTCTACTGGAATCACAACCAGGGAATGAAGATGACAAGATGTGGAGGAGGTGAGTGGTTCTAATTAGGCTTCACTTACTAATTGTGCTGTTAATTGCGATGTTAAATCAAGAAAGAGTCGATGTGGTTGTCATTGCTTGGCTAATGCCATTACTTAACCAAATATCTTAATCCCAACTTGTCTATTTTTAAGAGTCCCTTGGATCTCCGTATCTTTTTGGACGGCGGGACACCTAATTAACATTTCCATCCATTCTCTGTTCCATTTAATTATGACTCTTCTCCAGAGTTTATTATTTTATGATCACTAATGTACTGCTACTCCAGTCTCACAATATAAATATATTTATGTTTTACTTATTTATAATGTATTTTACTTCTTTTTTTTGAAAATAACATTATTTGATTTTCGGAACTGTTTGTATTCTAAAGTATTTTATGATTGGTTAAATTGGTTTCTATTAAATATTAAATGATGTTTCCAAGTAAAAACATTTTAACTTTTAAGTAATATATTTTCTTAGACTCTGCATATTTAGGTAAGACAGCTTTTTTTTTGTCAACAGGTAAGACAGCTTATTAATGAAATAGAAAAAGCGCTACTGCTTAATTTTTCTAATAAACTCATCATAGGTACTTTTTCAGAAAGAAAAACTCATCATAGGTAGCACGAAGAGAATACTAGAATTTGCTTGAATCAATAGAACTGATATGATATAATATAATTCGTTAATAGAACATTACAAGTAATACATACGTCACGCGGGAGACAACAAACGAGGCGGGGATCGTGCAAAAATCTTCGTCGAGTCCACAAATGAATAGCTAGATCAAAGTTTACATAATAATCATAAAAATAACCCACAAGGCATAATCAATTAGTTGGTTCCCTGTCAGTTGTTAATCAAAGAATAATCACCAGAACGCCGTCCAAAACCTTTTTATATTGTGTAAAATGTCTTCTCTAATGTTCTACACTTCAATAAAATAAATGTATAAACGTAGATATACGAATTATTAAATGCATTTAGCCGTTTAAAAAATACTAGTAATTGTCACAGTACTTGGGTAACCTAAAGAAGGTCGACGCTATTACAACTCTATCCATGTTAGAGAATACTTAAAATTGATCCATAATAATAGGTAGATCGTGAATAAAATTAGTTTATATCATTGATATTTTTGAGCTAAATGTGATTTAGAAAGAATAAATATTTTTTTGTGTTACCATGAAATACCACGTAACACAAGAACCGTGACACATTAGCTGCCATCATACCTTCAGTTGTCTCTGGTTCCAAAACTCAAGTCATTGAATGCCTTTTAAGTTTGTTTGGTCTTTGAGAATACGGAGTAGCTAAAAGCTAAGCTAAAATACAAGAAAGTCATCATCATCCTCTTAGTGTTTGTGAACCTCTTTGTGTGTGTGTTTATGAATTCATATCATGTAATTAAATATAACCTGAAATTCTGATTAGATCATTTGGAAAATTTAGCCTTGTCGTTAGTGAATAAAATTTGTTATATGTAATGTGTTGGTTGTTTATCAGGGGTTGAGATTTTTTAATCTAAATGTGATATATAAAATAAGAAACATATTGGTGTTAGTACCATGAACCGTGACACATACTTTCAGTTTGTTTTTTTTTGTTGTGGTTCCAAACCTCAAAAGATCATTGAAGGCCAAGGCCTTTAAGTTTGTTTGGTGTTTGAGAATGCGGAGCAGCCAAAGAGGTAAGCTAAGATACAAGAGAGTCATTCATCACCATCCTTCTCTTCCGTGTAAATTGAATTCAACCAGGAACCGCTTTTGACTTTCTTTCTACTAATTTCATAAAATCGAAAAAAAACGAGTTCGGGATGGGGGAGAAAATGAAAATACAAAATTATGTTGGCATATTTTGTAATAAAATGAAATTATGTGGGTGAAGATTAGAAAAGAAGAGAAGGACTGATGCTGATAGGGTTAAACTAAAAGCAAAGAGGGAAGGGTCCCGCAACACGTGACATGTAACATCCATCTCCCTCTCTTCACCTCCTCCATATAAAGAAGGGAGTAGATGCAGATTAAGAAAAACAGCAAATCCCTTAAAGTTCAATATTGAATTCTTCAGCAACAGCAGCAAACAAACACACACTCTCTCTAAAAAAATTCTTTTGACGAAGAAGATGGGGTTACAAGGTCAACTCTCTGACGTTTCATCGGATTCAATTCCTCTCATGCTCGTTGCTCTCCTCGCTACTCTGTTCAAACAGGTCCGCTCTTTCTTCCTCCGCTTCTCCTCCTCCTCTTCCGTCGTCGTCGAAGATGCTTCTCTCTCTGTCTCCTCAGGACTCGCAAGCCTAGCCGTACTCGCCGACCAGCTCAAACTCAATCGTCTCTTCTCGTATCCCTACGCCGATAACGCAACCGCCGCCGCCTCAGATTGCATCGTGTGTTTGTCTACACTCAAGTCCGGAGAAGAAGTGAGGAAGCTGGGTTGCAGACACGTGTTCCACAAGCAGTGTTTGGAAGGTTGGCTCCAGCATCTTAATTTTAACTGTCCGCTTTGTAGATCTCCCTTGCTTGGTCGTGGAGGAGGATGTGAATCGGCGATCTCTTCATCTTCTTTATCGCTTCTGTCAGAAGCTCAGTGAGTTTCTTCATTGTCTGATGAACATAAAAAGAAAAGGGAAAGAGAGAAGAAGAGTTTGGGCGTTTTTTTTGATCTCGCGGCTTTCTCCTCTTTCTTTTGTTTCTTTTTGTTTAGGGATTTGGGTGATTATTATTATTATTGTTTGTTCAAAAGGGGATTCTTCGAAATTCTCTTATATATTTTTTTTTTTGAGGAATCTCTCAGATCGGAGAGGTTCTTTTGTTATTCAAATTTTCGCGCATGCAAAAATTTTAGTATGAAAAGTGTTTGTGTTGTTCAGAAAATTAGCAAAATCGAAAGCTTGCAATACGCATGGATTTGTAATTGTTCCTGCACAAAGACGTGAACTAGTACTACTTGCATTTTATTCTCTTGTTTTTTTTTGAGGATACGATATCCTCAATCCTGCAAGTAAAAAACACCAGCAACATTTTCCATGTGATGGGACCACGATTTCTTAAGTTTTGCACTTATTTCTTCTCATTTCCACCCTTTGCATTTATCTTTGAAAAAATATATTGTTTTCATATCAAAGAGCAATGGGCAGCTTCAGATCCTTCGACAAGTCTTTGGTTTGGATGTTGGTAGCATTGCCTCTTTATAATTGGTACCTTAAGCTCCTGTTTAATCATTTGCACAGTGCCACCCGGGCGGGCCACAAGACCCAAACAAGAAGCTTAATCAAGTAAACCGAAGCCTTACCCACCCAAACCCAAGTAAAACCGAAGAGCCAAGTGAAACACATTAATATATGATTTCTTAATATATAGTGGTTGTGAAATGTTAACAACTCGAAACTCTGAATAACCAACTAATGTATAAGAGAGGAAAAAACAGCCAAACATGGCAATTTGCAAATCACATGCCTTGCTGTTATTAGTTTCATTTTTGCATAAGAAAGTCAATGACTGAATCACAGCCATTAACCCAAAATGGGAAAATGTCTGCTTTTGTTTTCTAACTACAAAACGTGAGGTTTTGTATTCTTCGTCAATAGCGGACTTGAGGGTGTAGTGTAGTGCGCAAGTTGGATCCATCAGAATACTTTCCTAAACCCAAAAATCATAATAGCATATAATTATCTATTCTTCTTGTTTTTCCAATATATAATTGGTCAAGAGTGATTTCGTTGAATAGAACTTTGAAAAATCAAAAATAAAATTAAAGCCAAAGGCCAAAGGCCAAAGGCCAAACAACTCAAAGTAACTCTTGAATGCATATGTAAAGTACGACCTATGGAACTTCTACATGTTTTTCGCGTTTTGTAGATCCACAGATGTTGAAATTAACGTTGCTTCAAAACACTCCTTATCTCAACTTGTATCACGATCAATACTATATGTTACAACTTACAAGGTATCTGAAACCTTATAAAAAATAATACATTACAAGATCACAAATTAAGAAGTAAAAGGCTATAACTATACTAAGCATAATCTTAATCTAACATGTCTCTTGACGGGGGAGAGAAAAACTACATTGTTGTAGTTTTGACATCCGTTTTGCAAGTCAAGTTTTGGCAAGTAAATAAGTTACTAAATCTATTTGTTTCACTACAACAAAAAGCTGGAATAGCTCAGTTGGTTAGAGCGTGTGGCTGTTAACCACAAGGTCGGAGGTTCGACCCCTCCTTCTAGCGTATCTATTTTATCTTACTCTCATTTTAGCTGCCAACAAACATGAAACAACCACACAAGATTATACCTTACTCTCATTTTAGCTGGCCATTCAAGGATTATGAGTTGATTATTACTGTATATGTTAATTTAAGTTAAACTTTATAATATAAGAATGCGAGATGCTGTTGCTTGTTGTACATATATAAAAGACACTGAACCGAAAGTTACAGCTACTGCCCTTTACTATATAATGATATGAATGAGAGCAACAAACATGAAACAACCACACAAGATTATAAACTTGTTTCAGCCAAGAATGTTGGAGACCGGTCCAGTAAACCAATGGCGAGCACTTAGAAGCCAATACGAGAGGATTATAGCCAACGCACCAGCGACTGCCACCGGAGTGTAGTTGAGTGTCTCGGCCGTTATGGGATACGCCACGGGAAGTGAGAAGAGAACGGAGATGGTTGCAACCCATATGACTGCCACCCACCCAACCACCATTCCGTACCTCCCAAGGCTGAATGGTCCAGCCACAAAGGTGTTGCGTGACAATGTCACTCTTAGAAGGATCGGTATTGCGTATGCTATGTACAGTCCAATAGTTGCTATCGACACCATTGCTTGGAACGCCACTATGCTCCCTAGTGACTGCCAGTTTTTTCATCACATCAGAACAGAAAATCTAAACAACATAAAGAGACAGAGATAGGGACTTACGGTGAGGGCCATACAGAATGATATGGAAACAGAGAGCCAAACCGCGTTAACAGGAACCTCGTTGCTGTTCACTTTGTGCCATAAGGGAGACAATGGCATTGCTCCATCTCTTGAAAACGCATAAGCCATCCTGATGTAGCCCAAACACATGCATGCATATGGTGAAAATGCAAAATACAAACGATGCTTTTAAATTTCAGACCAAACACAAGTACACATACCTGGAGTTGCTGGTGACAGAGCTCATGCCACAGAAAAACACAGCAACCGCAACAATGCCTAAGCACACAATCCCTCCAGTACCACTCCCAAACCTGCTCTTGAAAGCTAAGTAGAAGATCTCAGCAATGGCGTACCCACCTGAGTTATTAGTCTCACTCAGAAGGTAAGGTATGTCTGTGACCGTATAGCATATGCCCAATATATAGCCCCATCCAAACAGAATCGATATCCCAATTGCACTGATTATTCCTTTTGGCCCATTCTTGTCTGCATCGATGGTCTCCTCGGTCTAACAACATTTTTAAAAATCTTATAACATCATTAACAAAAGCTTAACACAATCATAAAAACAGAACCCGTTTGTTTCAAGACTCACCATGTGGGCAGAGGCATCATATCCTGTAATGGTGTACTGGCTCATGAGTAGCCCCAAGACAAATATGTAAACGTAGCTGGTAATACCGACTTCATTGTCAGTGTTGAAATGGGTGAATACAAACTTAGTCGTTGCTCTTTCAGTAAAAACCAAAGGAATCAGAATCATTAGCACCAAGACCCCTGAATAACAAAACAGATCATTTACTTACTTCCTTGTGTTGAGACATAAACTACAAACAAAGAGATGAGAGGGTACCTAGTAGGTTCCAGAGAGCAGCAATCTGTCCAATGAAAGACAAGACAGAGATAGGGAGGCTGTTGAGAAGTGCATGTATGAACAAGATTCCCCCATGGATGGCAATCACAACATAGTCAGATCCTTCATATCCTCCTCCGTTTTTACCACCGGTGGAGAGAAGCACGATCACCTGAATCAGCTGTGCAAGAGAGAAGTCAACGCTCGCCGTCACTGCCCACTGCAAGTACACAACCTATAACTTTCAGGCAGCCCACAACAGTGATCTATAAGTTAAACTCTTGGTCGGAATTGTTATACAAACCTGACCAACAATGTTGAACCTGAAATATTGTGATACGACATTAGAGACGAATCAATTTAGAGAGAGAGAAATGAAGCAAAAATTCATGCAGAAGAAGAAGAGTGTACCAGCCGGTCAACCAAGAGGCAAGAGGAGCCCAGCGTGGGCCAGCGAGCATAGCACTCCAGTAGTAGAGACCACCGGAAGTTGGGTAAGAGGAGCAGATCTCAGCCATTGACAACCCCACACACATAGTGAAGCCTCCAGCCACGAACCATCCGTAGACAAGAGTGACTGTCCCGCCGAATCTCAAGCCAGTGTTGTAGGTGGTGGTGATCCCTGTGAGGACAGAGATGATGGAGAAGGAGATGGCGAAGTTGGAGAAGACCCTGAAGTAATCAAATGTTTTTTAAGCTTTAGAGATTAAACTGAAATTCAGATTGAGACAAAAGAAAAGAGAGGAGACAGACGAGAGGTCACGCTTGAGTTCTTGCTTGTAGCCTAGCTCCTTGAGACGGGTTTGGCCGGAATCCACAGATTGATCGCCGGAGATTCCGACCATAGTTGCTCTGTCCGAAGGTCGTTGGGATGTGTTTCTGTTAGTTACGTAACCATCCAAAAGTCTAACCTTTTCGCTTTGGTTAACCTTTTCCATTTTGTTAGTTAAAAGCTTAAAACTGTCTTTTGCTTACATATACACAAATCAAGCCGTTTATTAATTGTTCTGTACTTGTCCTTTATAACGACATCTTACCCATGTTACTTTACATTTTTTTTGTAGTTTAAACAGCTGTAAAATTATACTAATATCGAGAGATTCTACAGATGTGGTGTGTGATCTTGTTTGTCTATACACTCCAGAAGTGGCCAACAGAGTAGTTTTTACTTTATACAAATGTAAGAATAAGTGAATACTCATATGCAGCTATAGCATTTACTCTCTCTCTCTCACGATGACCAAATAATGAATCTATGTTTAGTTGATAGCTTAGATCAATTGGACAGAATCTCCTAAACGTGTTGAGAGAGTTAGGTTTCTACCCAGTTCATAGGAATAGGATGATAAAAATTATTATGTGTCCTTATGATAAAGCTAAGCACTGTTTTTAGTGATTACATAACTTTGAAATCGTGGAAGTGACAATATTTCTAAACATAGTTAATAATGCACTAGGGCATGTATATTAGTCTATAAATTCTTTTAGTTTGTCACCACAACTATTTTATATTTTAAAATAAACGTTTAGAAATTTGACAAGTATCAACCGAGTATTTCAAAACAGATGAGACTATGAGAGTCACTCATTTAAATATATAAGGAACTCCTCGAAAGACTTATAGATGAGAATGATCATACCTAACCTAAGTAGAGTTGGGAAAATGAAAAGTGGTTTTAGAAATTTGACAAGTATCAACGGAGATTCTCAAAACAGACGAGAGCCACTTATATATTAATTAAAAAATATTACATTGTTTTATAGCTACGTGTTGTATAAAATTCAGAACTTTTTAAAATATAGGCGGTCTATCTTAGTTGATATTGTACTTTTTATTAAACTAACTATCAAATTAATAAATGAAAGATTTAGTGTACAAAAATATTCATGAGCTTTTCTTAAATAAAAACTACGAAATTATCTAATATGATTAACATATATATAACAATTAATGATTATGAATAATATTATTTGATAACAATGTTATCTTTATTTTTGTTGTTTAATTTTATATTATTAAAGAGACATTAAGCAATCAAAATTACCATATAATAAAAAGTAATTTTTTTCTTATATGTTATATTTTGATTTTTTTTTAAAAAACTAGAAATTATTAGAAATTTTAAAATTCTACTGAAAACTATGTGATCAATGGCTTAATTTTTTTTGTTATAACAAATTACAAATGATCATAAAATTGTATTAATATAGAATTTTACTTAATAAGTATTCAAATTAAATTATATATATATTCAGCTAACGAGTTAAACAAGAAAATATGCTGCATCAATTTAGTCGCAGTTGAAGCCCTTCAAAACTTTGTGAAAGACTAATGTCAAAGTAATTCGATTTTGGAAACAATACAAAACTGCTGGTTCGAAAACCACTAAAATGGTTCTCACTGGTGTTAAAGTAAAATATTTAAAAAAATTGTAAAACATGTTTTTGTAATAAAAATTCCTTTGATGACCACAATACAACTCTTATAGATATAAACAGTGTGTTAAAAGTATTAAGTTCAAATCGATTAGGTTCATCATAGATTTAATAGATTTTGGTCTACAATTATAGTTACAAATGATCAGCCCAACTTAAAGATGATTATATAAAGAAACCATAACTGTATGCATATCAAAAAAATTAAACACAGAAACATATTTAATTTGTCAATACTATATATTTTTAATTTTTATTATATAAGTTCACACTGAACAAAACGCATATATTATCCTAGTATAAATATCTGGAACTCCTCGGAAGACTTATAGATGAGAATGATCATATCTAACCTAAGTAGAGTTGGGAAATTGAAAAGTGGAGTTCTATTCTTTAAATCCTCTATACATTATTTGTCAAATGATTTGCATATATATCATCATCACATTTAATTTCAACAAGATAATATAACATGATTTTTGAAAAAAATATGATATGGCGCAAACTTAATTTTGAGATATACAATTTTCTATTAATATTTTTATTTTTTTACGTGTTTTTAATATAGTAATGACTATAACTTTTCATATCATTAATATACATTTTCTATACCACTTAATTTTGGCAATACTATTAAAATATATCAATAACTCATATGTCACTGTTCAATTAATATCTGCTTGTTTTAGTATAATTATCTATTTTTTTCATTGTTTTTATGTTGAAGTAGTTATTTTGTAAAAAAAAATGCACTTGTTGTCATAGTATCTATTTTAACTATTATTTTTTCTGGCTTTGCATTTATTTGATTAGCGAAAACATAACCGTGTTATTTTTTATGTTGTCTACCAGTTTGTCAATACAAAAGTTAAAGCAGTTCTCTTTATATAAGCGGTGTCCATTACGTATTTTGCTATAATAAAAAACTAGAGCTTGACCCGCTCGCCTGAACCGGTGTTTGTTTTGAATTTCTTAGAAATATATATTTTTTAATTAGTGGTATATTTTTAAAAAAATCTGGGACAGACTTCGATATCTGGAAAATTTAGAGTATCCAAATCTATATCTGTATTTGTTGAATCCCTTATTTTAGTATTCAAATTCAGATCTGTGTTTTCCGGATATCCGAATTTTGGATATCCGTCTAGACATTATGATATCCATGAGTATCCGATTTGGGATCCATAAAAATAAATTTAAATTTTGTAAATCTTCTGATATCGCTATCATCTAAACTTACAAACCTAAGTATTTTAAAGAAATTATAAATGGGTAAACAATAAAATTGCTAAACCATACTTAGTTTAGATTAATATACACAATGTTGATTTTCATATTCAACAACAAAAAAAATAATGTTAAGAAATGGTCGATACACCATCAAACCGACAACGAAAAATCAACACAAAATCATTCCTTCAAATTTTTAGAAAACCAACACCAAAGCATATATGCCTTCAAAGAACGAAACACCAAAATAGATGCCCGACCATTGCTGGTAACAGAGATGGAACCTTTGAACTCACATATATCGCACTGGACTTTTAATATTCAAGAATTCCAATTCTAAATTAATATCAAAACTTTGATGACAATCCCTGGTTCTAGTGTACTCTTGCCAATCCACAACACACAAAACCAAACCATCTGAAGAAGAAGAGGTTGAAACCCAAGGCAAAACACAAAGTAAAGGAATATTTTATACCTTATTGATATATGGTGTTTTATACATCGTTGTATATATGTATTCTAATTGGTTTTCAAGTCTTTATCGAGTCTTTCTAGTCCTTTTCGAGTCATTACAGGTCTGGAGTTTTATTGGATAGGAGATGAACCTGTTGGAGCAAAAGAGGCAGTCAACAGTGCAGTTTGATGATTTTCACGTAAAACAGTCATCACACAGTCTGATGACTGTTCCAAGTGCCTGTTCCAGCGGCAGATATTTTTAAGAAAACTAATAATATTTCGGGATTTTACCTAGGGTTGTCTCTTTTTCATCCCAAGCCGCCACAGACATACATATCTATTTTTTCTTATTATTCTTTACATGTTATGTTACTTTTGAGAGAAATATTTTGGAGAGAAAACTTGTACTCTTGTTAAGGGAGAAGAATCTCTACATCCTCTAGAGAAGATTTCTAAACCCTCTTTGATTTTTATTATTGATTCAGACATATTTTCTTCATTTATTATCTCTGTGTTTTCTCTGTTTATGGCTGAATAATCCACGTGCTTGGTCTAGGGTGTTAGAGTGTTTAGATCAATGAGTTAAAGACAAATAAGGTTCATTGTTTGATTGTCTCCATTCATGTTATGCTTACTGCCTGCATTAAACTAGCTATTTATTGTTTGAAACCAGGTTTAATCTAATCATCAAAATTGCTTAGGTTGCTAGAAACAACATGAATGGGCAGCTTGTCCCTAGCCAGCGAAAGTAGATGTTAGGGCAATTTGTGAACTGATCGGATCTACTCTTAATGTTCATCATCAGCTCTCAGACCAAGTGATAGCTTAGGCTTTGAGACTGATCGATGAAAGGTGAAACACCACGACAGTGAGTTGATCTAGTATTGTATTCCGAGTTCTAGACTCGCGCTTAATAAAACCTTGAAAAGATGATTAACTCATGATCGCTTGACACCCAATCCTTCACCCTAGGCTAGCAATCTCTTTAAATTGAATTTACATTTATAATATTTGTTGCTTGTTACGTCACCACAAACCTCAATCAAAACCCCATCATTGTTTTAGCTAGATATTGATTCCATAGAAGTAAAATGTAATAGTTGGTCCCTGTGGATTCGATCCTAAAATGCTACATCGACATACCATTCGATTGTGGTAGTGTGCACATTAGGTTAATTTGTGTGCGTGAACACAAATATCACTTATCCTGCCATGAGGTAGCCTTAGGAAGATATTATGCCTCGGTATCATATTTTAAACACTGAAGTTCCTCGATAAACAATGCAAAAGCATGTACACACGCTAGATTGCTAGAACACACTCACAATATAAGACAAAATGAAAATTACTTACTTCTGAGATGAAGATCTTTGGGAGGACACTTTACATGATCCATAGCTTTGACAATGGCAAAACCTAAATCCATTAAAAAAAATTCCATGAAAATTCCAGAAAAAGAAAATCTAGCAAAAGGATTTTCTTATGAGAGTAAACAAAAAATTAAGGAGAAATTGGGAAAACGAGTTTTCTTTTGGGACTCATTGAGCTTTACGCCATGGTACATCATTTCCATGGAAGGAGACTCTTCAAGAGAGATTAACTAAGAAAACTGAAGAAGGCCGAAATTGACGCCAAATAATTAGGTATAGTTAGTTTCTTTTTCATTTCCTGAATTACCCATAATGAAATTTTAGTTTTGTAGGCAAATCTTATGGCACAAGAAGTAATATCCCAAAGAAAACCAAGGACAAATCCATAAAACTAAAAGGGTTCTTAATCAATAATATTGATGTCAATCGATGAATTCAATGATTGGTAGATTGGTTCATACGGCTTTCGTCACTAACCAAAAGAAAATTATAAAACTAGGAGAAGCCATGTGTCACTAATTTATCCTTGTAATATGCTGACATGGATGATTGTGGAGAGTATACCAAATTTAAATTTATTATAATAAATAGATAGATATAAAAATAGATATGTTACTGTTTTCCCTCTTTACTACATGGTAACAATTGTTATGTGCTTTGTTAGAAAAATAAGAAAAAAATGACAGAAGAAAATCTTCTTTTATCTATACTATTAAAGCATAATCCTATTTTATTTTGGATTATGTCATTAAGTTTTCATCATATTTACAAAATAATATCTTTCCTTATTTTTAGAACTTCCTTATTTTAATTAACTAATATTTAAAGAATATATTTAAGTTCTACAAATGAAATACTAAAAGCGTTATCAAAATTTTAAGGATCACAAATCATATATTTTATTCAAATCATGTACTATTAAAATATATTAAAACTTGAATCATTTTAAAACAAATATAATCAAATTTATATATATTTTTATCAGGTCAACCAGTGTCGGATCGCATGTTAGTGACAAACTTTAAGATGTTTACAGATTTATCTGGTGTTTAAAATTCGGTTTTAACTAATATGAACCATACTACATACATGTTATCATATTTACCGGTTCGACCGCGAATCTGAATTGAATACAAAAAACTGGTAAAAACTATTAAAACCCCTGCAAATATATATTATTAAACTAGTCTAAAATATGCCAAATAAACTTATGTCTCATTAATTCAACAAATTTAACTCTTATAAAATGCATAAAAATATAAAGACGATGTTGTGAGATAAGAATGTGCATACAAAATCTCAAATAAAGAATTGACGAACTATATAATTTTAATTAAAAAATATATCCTCTCTTCAATTTTAAAATGACGGGTCAAAATCTAGGTGTCTATTAAAGTGGATTGTCTCCATACATTCTTGAGAGGTTCGACAAAGAAGTAATCTTCCTTCTTTGTTTATTAAAAATTTTACATTCTCATGAGTTGGTTCATTATCTAGATTGTTTCCTTAATATTATCATTGCAAGTTTCAGATTCAAATTTGCTTTTTAAGATCATCTAGGAATTTATAAATACAAAGAGATATAGTGTCCAAGTATCCCTTCTAAATCAAACAAGCTCAACCATGAAAATAAAGCATATATGGTTTGCTTAAGTTAACGCACCGACCGTCGGAGGAACCTACGGACCGAGTGAGCGCATGTGGATGGCCCATTAGCCATGGGCAAAGATGGTCCATTAGGCGTGGAGGTGGATGGTCCATTAGTCCTGGGTGTGGATGGTCTATTAGTTGTGGGTGTTTGAGGCGTCACTTTCTTCTTCCTGGTAGCCCTAGATTTGAATATTTGAAGTGTCATGTTCTTCACTTCTGATACCTCCCCAATGAAATTGTCAACGACCTCTTGAAATTGTAGGTACAAAACTGGAATTGTCATTGAGCTGACCAGACCTGGAAGGTGTGTGTGCATCGACAAAACATTAGGAAATAAAAGAGAGAGAATGAAATGACAGGTTGTAAGGTAATAAGGATCTGCTTACATATATACAAAATTGAGAGGAGGTTGATGTAGCTCCCAATGATGAGTATGATGGCCACATAAAGGATGGCCTACCATACAAAGAGAGTTTAATAAATGAACAAAGGATTCTTGTATGAAAATTAGAGAATAGATATTGTTGAGTGGCAGAAAAGATTCACCCAGAGAGAGGTTTTGATGTCTTTGCAGCCATATGCGATCTCGTAAAGCATCAAGAAAAGACGTTCGATCTTTGGATATAAAGCTCTAAGTGGGGAACCTCTCATTTTTATTTCTTCAGGAGTGGGAGGTATCCTGTTTGAGATATCATTGCATATATATAATGAAGCTTCTATTGTTAATTGTTCTCATAATGGCTAGATCCGGATCACCAATGTTAAAAAGAAATAGACGAGAGAGTGTGTATAAGTGGTAAGTACCGAGTGAAAAAGAGTTTACCAAACTTGACCCAGATGAAGAGAAGCAGCATCAAGAGAAACAAGATTGAACATATGAACGGTACAAGTCGGGTCTCCGTGATCTCCAATATGTACCAGATAATTGTGGCCATTACAAATATGATGCCTGATATTATCTTGTTTTTCCACAAACAGAACTCCGCCACTGCAACAATATTCCAAATGCGTTAATCTAAATGTAAAAGATCAATTTATATCCCCAATAAAATAAATTTCAGGTCTTACTCATATTCTGATAGATGCGAAGAAATAAAAAAAAAATTAAAAAGATGTGCTGTCACCTGCTCCTCTGCCAAGTATTTGATCCACGGGAGACATTGCTTTTTGTTGTGATTATATGATTAAGGAGACCTGCGACCTCTATAAACATTGTCAATCAGGATTTTATATGTGTAGTTACCATTTACTCTCACATAGATGTCAGCTTTTTTTGGCATTATTTAACTCTCAGTTAAACTATTTTCATGGTAAAAACGTATAGCCATCTTTAATTAATTGCTCCAAATGGGGTTCATTCCCTCCTATAACTAACATGATCATAGAAACATATAATATTCAATTTTTTTCAACCTACCAATTCAATTCGTTGTAGATAACCAATCTCAAAAGACAATTCCATTGAGTGATTTAAGCTGACCTTGCTCGTTATATACGAATGATTTACACCTATGTCTTTTGACAAAATATATAGACGCTTCATATCGGTAATGAAGAAACATTCTAAACAATTATATTACATATTTACAAGCTACACATGATGAAGTATATGCACATACACGCTCCAAAATATAATTAGAAAACAAAAAAAATCTAAAATTATGAGAAATCACAAGCAATGTGGAAAGAGAAACAAACAAAAAAGAGCAAGCATAAACATATACAAACATGCGTACTCACGTTATGTAAATATGAACCCATTATATTCTTAAGTTGTTGAGTATAGCAAGCATTATATATACACATTGGCATGCAAAAATATGATACCTTTTTTACCCCATGCGATAACTTTGCTTTTTTTTTGTCACACACCCCATGCAATAACTTTGCTGATATTCATTATCTTTGTTTTTGTTTGGTCAACAATGTGTTATCTTTTTCAGTTGATTTCTTTCCTTAACAGTATATGCAGCATATGAATCTAAATACAAAGTATGAATACAAATGTAATGTTTCATATACAGATTCGTTTCCTTCTTAATTTTCAAACAAATATTTCATTTCCTTTCCCATTTATGTTTTTCAAAAAGCTTCATTATTTTACCTTATACAAAAGAACATTGGTTCTTTCATTCGATCATTTCAAGGTTTGATTTGTGTGTGTTGAGTTGAATATGGTTTTATTTTTATCACAAATTGGCTTTACAAAGAAACCCGGAATATGAATAAACACATACAATCATCAAACATCAACATAAATAAAACATGTGTCTTTGAGATGAAAGACTATTTTATCTACATAACCATCACATGACAATAACTAACTTCAATCTTCAGATATAAGCTTATGAAAGAAGAATTGAGCCTGAAATTTAAAAATAAGTTTTTTTAATTAACAACAGATACGCCTTAAACATGAGATAATGGTAAGGGTAGTGATATAACTCAAAGAAAAACAAGATTGTATAAGTGAAATTTCCCCAAAACAAGATTGTTAATCAAATTGATATATCTCAGAAAAATGAAAACAAACAATCATAGAGAGCATCCACCATACCACTTTCTAGATCTTCCTCCGACCTGCTTAAACCTTAAACCTGCCGTAGCCTAGAACTGATTTGACCATAAACCCCACCGTAGCCTAGATCTGATTGATTTGTTGGTTTATTGTGAGGATTGTCAATTTCGATCTATGAACTGAGCAACAAATCTTTCTTTCTTCCATTGCCGAGTAATCTTAGTTGCTCAGTTAAATAGATTTGTGAGTGGATCTGAAGAGGAAGATAGACTGATACAGTCAGTGAACACAGATGAAGATGACACATAAATGTAAGTGAATAGAGATTACATTTCAACTTTAAGAAAAAAAGTGTCAATTGACGAATTCAACGATTGGTCGATTGGTTCATAGCACTTTTGTCACTAACAAAAAGCAAGTTATACAATTAGGAGAAGCGTATGGAAACGCAGAAGCAAAATTTTTAAAAAAATCAGGAAGCGGATACGTGTTGGAAACATGTATATATATATATATATATATATGTGTGTGTATTAAAATATAATAATTTTTTATAAAATCTAAAACTAAAGATTATATGATTTAAATTTAAAATAAATTACTTACTCATTTTTAATAATTTTGAAATGATTTCATATTATAATTATGAAAATACTCATAAAATAAGTTTGAATATATGATATATCTTCATTATTATTATATTAAAATTATGATTTAAATTATGAATATATGTGACTTCATTAAATTATGATTTAAATTTAAAATAAATTACTTATTCATTATTATATTCATTATTATTATTACTTCATAAATAATTGACAAAATATATTTGAATATATGATATATCTTCAATAAAAACCTTAATACATAAAGATAATTTATAGTATTAATTTTAATGTTTGTGTATTTCTATTCTCTCTATTTCATTACTATTAAATTTTAGATTTTATATAAATTAAAAAATTGATTTTATATTTTTATTGATTTATATTATTGTGTCTTAAAAATTGTAGGCGTGTGATTCCAAACCGAAATCGTAAGTTTCCAACCGGTTTCTAAAGAGAATATTGTGAAAACGTCTTGGAAACGAGATTCCGCAAGCTTCCGCAAGATTCTGATTCTGATTCCGGTTCCAAAGTGGGACGAGGACGTCCGATGAAGCTTCCATGCAACCTAGCTCATTGCTCCATGCTATGTGCTGAGGTGGATGATTACGGAGAGACCAAGCTCAATTTTATTATAACAGAAAAGATAGATAGATGTGCTATGTTTATGTGTTTTTTTTAGAAAAAAAGAAGAAAAATAAAAGACAGAAGATGTCCCTATATATTCTTGAGAGGTTCGACAAAGAAGTAATCTTCTTCTTTGTTTATTAAATATTTTACATTCTAATGAGTTTGTTCATTATCTACATTGTTTCCTTAACATAATCATTGCAAATTTCAGATTTCATTGGCTTTTTATGATTGATAATTTACGAATTTATAAATAGAAAAGATATATAGTGTCCAAATATCCCTTCTAAATAAAACAAGCTCAACAATGATAATAAAGCATATATAGTTTGCTTTAGTTAACGACGCACCAACCGTCGGAATAGATTGCACCTACGGACCGGATAATGGGCATTATCCGTGGGCGTGGATGGCCTGTTATCCGTAGGCATGGATGGCCCATTATCTGTGGGCACAGATGGCCCATTAACTAAAGGTGACTCATTAGTCGTGGGCGTAGATGGTCCATTAGCTGTGGGTATGGATGACCCATTAGCCGTGGACGTAGATGGCCCACTAGCCGTGGGCATAGATGGTCCATTAGCTGTAGACGTGGATGGTCCATTAGTGTTGGACGTCGATGACCCATTAGCTCCACGTCCATTAGCCGTGAACTTAGATAGCCTATTAGCCGTTGGCATTTGAAACTTCACATTCTTCTTCTTGGTGCCCTTAGATTTGAAAATTTCAAGTGTCTTGTTCTTCACTTCCGATACCTCCCCAATGAAATTGTCAATGGCCACTTGATATTGTAGGTACAAAACTGGAATCGTCATCGAGCTGACCAGACCTGGAAGGTGTGTGTGCATCGACAAAACATTAGGAAATAAAAGAGAGACAATGAAATGACAGGTTGTAAGGTAATAAGGAGATCTGCTTACATATATACAAAATTGAGAGGAGGTTGATGTAGCTCCCAATGATGAGTATGATGGCCACATAAAGGATGGCCTACCATACAAAGAAAGTTTAATAAATGAACAAAGGATTCTTGTATGGAAATTAGAAAATAGATATTGTTGAGTGGCAGCAAAGATTCACCCAGAGAGAGGTTTTGATGTCTTTGCAGCCATATGCAATCTCGTAAAGCATCAAGAAAAGAAGTTCGATCTTTGGATATAAGGTTCTAAGTGGGGAACCTCTCTTTTTTATTTCTTCAGGAGTGGGAGGTCTCCTGTTTGAGATATCATTGCATATATATGATTAAGCTTATATTGTTATTTGTTCTCATAAGGGATAGATCCGGATCACCTATGTTAAGAAGAAAGCGTGTGTATAAGTGGTAAGTACCGAGTGAAAAGGAGTTGTCCAAACTTGACCCAGATGAAGAGAAACAGCATCAAGAGAAACAAGATTGAACATATGAACGGTACAAGTCGGGTCTCCGTGATCTCCAGTATGTACCAGATAATTGTGGCCATTACAAATATGATGCCTGATGTTATCTTGTTTTTCCACAAACAAAACTCCGCCACTGCAACAATATTCCAAATGCGTTAATCTAAATGTAAAAAATCAATATATATATATATATATCCCCCATAAAATCAATGTCAGGTCTTACTCATATTCTAATAAATGCGAAGAAAGAAAAAATTAATTAAAAAGATGATAAGTAGATTATTATGCCGTCACCTGCTCCTCTGCCAAGTATTTGATCCACGAAAGACATTGCTTTTTGTTGTGATTATAGGATTGAGACCTGCGACCTCTATAAGACATAGTCAATCAGGATTATTTAAGTGTAATTACTATTTAGTCTCTCATGGATATCTGCTTTATTTGCATAATTTAACTCTCAGTTACACTATCATCATGGCTAAAAACTTATAACATCTTTAATTAATTGTTCCAAATGGGGTTAGTTCCCTCCTATAATTAACATAGTCATAGAAACATAAAATATCCATTTTTTTTTTAATCTACCAATTCATTTCGTTGTTAGATATCAATCTCAATAGAAAATTGTATTGAGCAATTAAAGTTGAAACTTACTCCTTATATACGAACGATTTACACCTATATATATATATGTCTTTGGAAAATATATCTAGACGCTTCAAATCGGTAAAGAAGAAACATTCTATAGAACTATATTATGATATATGCACATACCCGCTATAAATAAAAAATATAATTAGAAAAAAAAACAAATTCTATAATTATGATAAATCTCAAGCAACATGAAAAGAGAAACAAACAAAGCAGCAAGCATAGACATATACTGACATGCATACTCACGTTATGTAAATATGAACCGAGTATATTTTTTAGTTGATGAGCACATCATGCATTATATACACATTGACATCCAAAAATCTGATAACCTTTTATCTTCCATGCGATAACTTTGCTGATATTCATTATCTTTGTTTTTGTTTGGTCAACGATATGTTACTCTTTTCAGTTGATTTCTGTCCTTAACAGTATATGCATTATATGAATCTAAATACAAAGTATGAGTACAAAAGTAATTTTTCATATACAGATTCGTTTCCTTCTTTATTTTCAAACAAATATTTTATTTCCTTTCCCATTTATGTTTTCAAAGATTCATTAGTTTCCCTTATACATAAGATAAAAGTAAAGTTATTATATTAAACGGCGTGAGTATGATTTAATGGGTATATCTATGGAAGTCAGAATGGATAAACCAAACCCAAAGTATACTATATCAAAATGGTTTTAAGTTTATATGGATTATGAATTAATCATTCCATTTGAAAAATGGATTGTATCAATCCATAACTTATTTAAATTAACGATGTAATGGTTAAACCATGAACAAGAATTATATAATATAAATCGTTAAGCAAAACAATATTACTTTTTCGGCTTAAGTATAAGATATAGTCAATGTTAGGCTAACAGTGTTTTATGATTTTGCCGTTTTGGTGAAAAATATACAATATTACAAAACACAATTTTGCAATTTTGGCATGATTCCATTAGCGGCTATGGTGAGAAAATATGATTCTGCGGTTTTCGGACGAAAACTCGATTTTATGGGTTTTTGCAAGAAAACATTGTGATTTTGATGGGAAAAAAAAATTATCGTAGTGTTTTTAGAAAATCAATTTTGCAATTTATAGTGATTTTGTAGTTTTGACGGAAAATACAATAATAAAGTTTTGGCATAAAACACGATTTTACGGTTTTGGTGAGAAACCCACAAATTTTAGGTTTTGGGGAGAAAACAGGATTTTGATATTTGAAGGGAAAACACTACATTTAGCGGGAAACATTATTTTACGACTTTGGTGGAAAATTTGATTTTGTAGTTTTATGAGATAAAACAAAAATTTATATTTGGGTGGAAAACATTATTTTAAAATATTGGCGAAAAATTCAATTTTCCTATTTTTACGAAATACATAATTTTGAGATTTTTGTGAGAAACACAATTTTGTGATTTTGGTTAAAATATGATTCTACTGTTTTTGCGAGAAACTCAATTTTGCGGTTGGCAAAAAAAACATGATTAGATTTGTTTTACCAAAAAATGTTTATATAAAACAACCAAATATAATATTTATATATTTGAGAAATTTTGGTTTAAATCGATATAGAGAAGAATAAATAATACTTAATTGGTTTAGTAAAATTGATAGAAATTTGGTTAAATTATTATTTTTGTTTATATATTTGATTTAAGTTTATGTTGATAATAAACTTTAATTGGTTGGTAGTGATAACTCAGTATCTATTACACAACCAAACCAAATCTATTTACCCATTTTATCAATTAATTAATTTACACCCGATTTATATCTATTAAAATATAGATAAAATACATCTGAAGATTTTTGTGTAGATACTATAAATTTTCGGACTTTTTTACAATTTTTGAAAATTTGATAAATCACGTCAGTTTGCTAATAACATGTGGGAGTCGACCGATACCCTCTTCATATATAGTTTGATACCGAGTTTTTTTACTTAGCTTTATCCCATCTCTATAATATTATTTGAGAAGTCAGTTTCCTATGTGTCGTGCTCACGTTAACTCCACAGTAGTTGATTACATTGATATCCTTAATGAATTACAAATATAATATCTATACTATTATTTATTTTTAATTTAAACTCATTTTGTAAAATTTCCAAATATTATATATAATAAAAAGGAAATATCTATAAAGTTTAAAAACGAAATTATATGTATAAATAATATAATTTCATTAAAAAGGAAAAATTTCACAAAATAGTAATATTCCATTAAAAACGAAAGTTTCACATAGAATATACTAATACAATACTTTCTTTATATTTTTCAAAGTAACATAAATATTTTTTTATATCTATCTGTTTTTAGATGATTACATAAAATAAGTAACTGATATAAGTTTAAGTGACTAAAATTGTTTACAATCAGTACTATTGAAATGTTATTTGTATTTCTTCTATTTAGTTGACTATAATATCTTTGAATTACAGGAAAAAAATATCTATAAATTATAGTTTACTATATAATATGACTTCTCAGGTACAGTAACATTTTTTTTACTGCTTGTTTTTAAGAGATATTAAGATTTATGATTTTATGTCGAACTTAATATAACCATAATCAAAAAGTATTAAAATATTTTGAATTTATAAAAAATAGTTTAGTTATTGTAAATATTGATATGTGTTAACCAGCTTCCAAAAAAGTATCAGTTACTTATGTATGTAACTTCCAATAGATCATTTTTTTTTCCAAATCTATTTTTTTTAAATCAAAATTTAGTTGATATATATTATGAAAATACATGCACATTTAAACGGTAAATAAGATTAATCTGACTTGGCTTAATTATAATAAAAATAATTATACTTCAGCTTGATTTTTTTTAAAAAAAATTATACATGCACATTTAAACGAGAAATAGAATTAATCAGACTCGACAAATCCAGCTTATATCTAAAATCATATATTTAACTATAATAATAAATTATAATTTCATAATAATAGTCATTTATTTTTATATATAAATTATTGGATGACTCAAAGCACACTAACAAATGAAAATAAAATATTAATCAACTGTAGCAATTTAGTTATTTTGTAAAATTTATATATATGCATGAAACTTCAAAATAGTATCGTAATATTTATTTACATAATTTTGATTCACACTTTAGTTTATTTTTATACTTCATTCTAAGCATAATATACCTTAAGTTATACATAATCTTTCTATAATCTATTTAAATATCTAAGACAACAACCAGCCTAAATGCATATAAGAGAACTAATCAAAATTTTAATTATATTTAAAATAAAAAATATTATAGTTGAATTTAGAGAAATAGATGCAATCCAATATATCCAAATGATAGCTAAATCAACTGAAAAACATCAAAACGACTAGATATAAGTTATTTAAAGTCATATGTCTAATTAAAGTAATATAATATTATTAATATAAATTATGCATACAATTATGAACTAATTTAAAATTAAAAATAAATAGAAATCAGTTATTATAATATATATTTACTTTATAAGTATTTATATCTGTGCATGAGCACGGGAAAACCACCTAGTATATATTATTTGATGATTTCTTATAAGATTATAACCTTAATTAGTATTAATTACAAAATGAATTTGTTTATGTGTCTTTTTGGACCACTGTTTCTTTACTATTCACTTTGAACTTTTGCGATGCAAGTCTTTTTCGAAAGGATATGTAATGAGAAAGGAAAGGAAGTTAAAAAAAAAGAATTTGTTTATGTGTCATTCTCGTACCTTTTCTAATCGCTGATGTTACATCAGTACAAAGCATTGGCCCAACTTGTCTAATTCTAATTTCTCTAGAACAAAACTTATGGACGAATAAATTAAAACGTTTTAGTACATACAACAAATCAGACGACTTGAATATTTGCAATACGTAATATGTAATATAGAAATATTTGCAATTATGTAATATGTAATATAGATATTTCTGTACGGTACAATTACAAATCTTGTCCGTGTTCACATGATCAGAAAACATGTATATTAAATATACAGTGCCCATACAAAATAATTATGGGCACTCTCGACTATTAATCCACTACAAGAAAACTAAGCATTTACTAGGAAACTTTACTAGGAAAATTATTCCTCGTAAAATTACTACGAGTTCACTTCCAGTTTACGAGGAAACCAGATTTCCTCGTAGGTTCCTCGTAAAGTTACGAGAAATACGTTTCCTCGTAAGGTCGTAGTACATTAACGTGGCCATTACGAGGAAATAGTCACTTTCCTCGTAAAGCCGTAGTAAAATATTTCCTCGTAAAATCCTAGTACAAACTTACTAGGAAATTAGGAGGAACTGTTTTCTTACTACCAAATTAAGAGGAACTTGATAGTAAATATCCAATTTAAATTTTGTACCTATTTTTCCTAGCAATTTCCTAGTAAATTCTCAAATCTCTATAAATACCACCACATGTAATTCATTTGAAACACACCAAACAAATAGAAAATACTCAATTCGTAACTGAAAGGAGTTCACCGTCAACAGAATAGTTTGTTATCAACTCAGCGTAGCTTTTCCTCAACTTTTCTTGAAGTAGATAGTTCGAGGAAAGCTATGTGGGGTTGATAAAAACCGTTCTGATGACTGTATACTTCTATTAGTTTTTTTTTTAAAAATTTGTGATTTGGGATTTAGGAAGATGTATAGGTATAAGTTATGGTTGTTGGTTTAGGTTTAGGGTTTAGGGTTTAGGTTTAAGGTTAGAGTTTAGGGAATTTAGATTATAGATGGTTAGTTTAGGGAAAATTTAGTTTTGAAAATTATTACTAGCAGTTTCCTCGTAAGGTCCTAGCAGAAATTGATGACATCCTACTCATTGATCCGCATAATCGTGAATACGAGTTTGTCGAAAATGATGATGTTTCTACGGATTATGAGAATGTATCCGAATGAATTATGTATGTTTTATAAGTTTGTTTAATCACAAAAACCAATTTCAATTATGTATGTTTTATAAGTTTGTTTAATCACAAAAAATGAATTTGAGATTTAGGTGTAGAAGAGGTTAGGATTTTAGTTGTAGAAGAGGCTATAAGTTATGGAAGTTGTGGTTTGGGGTTTGGGGTTTGGGGTTTAGGGATTTACAAACACTTTCCTCGTAAAGCCCTAGTAATCGAAAACACGGGCATAGCAATTTCCTCGTAAAGCAATTTCCTCGTAAAGCCCTAGTAATCGAAAATACGGGCATAGCAATTTCCTAGTACAGCTTTTACGAGGACCTTACGAGGAAAAACGGACACTTTCCTCGTAATTTCCTCGTAAATAGAAACACGGGCATAGCAATTTCCTCGTAAGTTCCTAGTACTGTTCTACGAACTTACGAGGAAACCTTTTCCTTATATAAACGCGACAGATCCGGATTGTCACTCATAGTAACTTCCTCTCTATTTTCTCTTAAGGTAGTCTCTAGTCTCTAGTTAGGTGATTAGATTAGGGAATTTAGATTAGGTGGTTAGATTAGGTGGTTAGATTAGGGAATTTAAATTATGTCGTTTGTTTAGGAAATTTAGATTAGCTTAGTTTAACTGTTTTAAAACATTATACGAGAATGAATTAATGTTTTCTGTTTTTTTTTAAATGTAGATGGTTAGAAAGAACAAAGTTGCTGCTGCTCAGTCCAGGAGGTCTCTTGATGATCAAGAGCGTGGGATACATTATGCGGATCTATTCGGGTCCGGCTCGTCTTCGTCAGCTCCTGGGAGTTCATCTGCAGGAGTTGCCGAGACTCAGCAGCCATCTCATCCTCCTCCACCTCCTCCTCCACCGGTCGGGATTCATCCTGATTTGCAGGTGCCGTCGACCGCACCATTCGCGGTGTACACGGTGGAGGACATTTTGGCCCTTCCAGGCAGAGAAGGACTGCCAGAGTTAGATCCGATCCGACGGAACGGCCAAAACATCTTATGGTACGTTTTAAATTTAAAACTTTTTTTATTATGGTATGCTCTAATTAATGATTTATTTTTCTGTCTTTCCAGGTTTGGTCTTGACAATTGTGTCGCAGCTAGCGTCACGGACTGTATCAAGGGATACTTTCCCGATCCAGCCCCAAACTGGAAGATGACGCCGAGCCACACCAAAAAGACGTGGTTCAAATCGTTCGCTGTAAGTTTAGTAAATCCACTTAATTTATATATTTTTAATCATTTAAATTTTGAAATATATTGAAGTAATCCGTCTTTTATTTTTTCTGGTTGCAGCAAAAATATCGTTGGTCTATTGGGATTCACCAGCTGGTGAAGTCAGAGTTCGAGGCCAAGGCAAAAGCCCGATTGTGCGACACGGTCTACAACTGGAAGGGCGACTATCAGGTATAAATTTATAAATTATAATATATGTATACTTTTAAAAATATATATATTATTGACTACTTTAATTGTAATTATTTTTAAATCAGGTGGACGGTTACGAGCGCGGGAAACCCGATTGCCTCACAACCACGGTGTGGGATGGCCTCATCGCCTATTGGGCGTTGCCGGAGTCGATCAGAACCTCCAACAAAAACTCCGAGAACCGCATGACCTTAGACGAGCATGGCAACACGAAGATTCTTCACACCACGGGCCGAAAACCTTACGGGGGAGTTCGTCTCGACATGGTATTTTTGTAACTTTTTACTTTATTTGAATATTCTAATATTCTACATTAATTAATGTTTAATTTAAAAAAAAAAAATTAGGCTAAAGAGACTGGAATTCTTCCATCTCTTAAAGACCTTTACGAGCGGACCCACCGGAAAAAGAGTGGGCAGTTTGTAGATCCTGCTTCCGAGCGGATCTTCCAGGAGGTTGCTGCCCGGGTTGAGGAACGCCAGACCCAGCTGACTCAGCAGACTGGGGCTCCGGTCGTATTATCCACTCTTGAAGTGGATAAGATTTACGAGGAGGTAAATAATTTGTTTTAATATATTAATTTTTATTATTTATTTAAATTTTCCTTACTTTATTAATATTTTTTTTTGCAGGTCGTCCCTAGGAAAAAGGGCCGTATTATCGGGATTGGCTCGGTGAACGATGTCCCCGCAGCGACATCATCTCATGTTCACCAACAAGTCGAGGCCAACGATCAGCTGCGGTCGGAGCTGCAGGCGACGCAAGGTCATGTGAGTTCGCTCACCGAGATCCTCGACGCTGTGGCGGTCGGGAACCCGCAAGTGGCGGAGATGTTGCGTCAGAGACGGGAAAGCGGAGCCCTTCCACCATCTCAGTCGCAGCCGGCATCCAACACTGGAGACGACGACTTCGTCCAACAATTTCATGAGCAGCATCAGTTTTAGTTTTAAATTTGTATATTATGAATTTTAAATTTTAAATTATGAATTTTTAATTTTAAATTATGAATTTTTAATTTTAAATTTATAATTATTTAATTATTTAAATTGTTATTTTTAATTTGGTTTTTCTAATTTTTTTAATATATATATAATTTTTAATTTATAAATATTTTTTTAAAAGAAAAAAACATTTCCAAGCAATTTCCTCGTAAATCTTTCGAAGTAAAATCCTAGAAAGTTCCTCGTAATAGACTTACTACGAAATTACGAGGAAAGATTTTACTATGAGCTTACGAGGAAATCTTACGTGGACTTTACGAGGAAAGCTTATCCACGCGTTTACGAGGAAATGTTTCCTCGTAAGTAAGCTAGGACTTTACGAGGAAAATAGGCTTTACGATGAACGCCTTTCGACGAAACGGGTTTCCTCGTAAATTCCTAGTAAATGCCCTTTTACTAGGAAATAACGAGGAGAACCCGTCCTAGTAAATGGCATGTTTTCTTGTAGTCAAAGGATCTTCACCATTGCAACAATTTTTTTTTGTTCCGCACAAGATATAAACATTGTCCCTCTTTTTTTGTGTGCAACTAGATATAAACATTGTCTCCAACCTACAAACGTATTAGTAACAATAGTTTGTTTTCAAAACATACAAAGAAGAGTTCACTGACCGAGCAGTAACAAAAAAAAATCAAATGTTCATGATTTGTATTAACATTGGTTAAATATCATTTTAGTTTCAATTGAACCGAATCGTCCCTATCATGGTTAGAAGAAGTTAAAAGTCACAACTCAGCGTGGTAAATAACTTGAGAATCAGGTTAATCAATACAATTAAAACAAGAATATTCCTGATTTATACCCTTAATGAAATATTACATTTTTCTAAAATTGTCTTTAATGATATGATTAAAAAATAAAATTCATTAATGGTATGTTGGTCTTTTGATTTAGTAGGTCTATATCAATATGGCCTAATTAAATGGTTTATATTTTTTTATAATCAACTAGGACCGGCCCGCCCTACGGGCGGGATATACTTTACGTATGATATATATAAGTATACTATATGTGAATGTGTAATCTTCTTGTTTGGTCTAGTTTATTTGTTGCACTGAGTTGGTGTTTGTCTAGGACAGATTTTGCATCAGTCTAATGCTGTTGCGCGATTAAGGTTACTGGTAAAATGAGAGTGTTGGACAATATGAATATGCTGGTTAGATTACTTACGTATAAGGTTGAGCTTCTTTTCTTCATTGGTCTTAGTTGGTATTTTAGTAACCTTTTTTTGTTGGCTGAGTTACGGATGCACGAAAGTGGTTTCCATCAATTTCTAGTTTTACTCTGTTTATAAAGATTTTGTGGGAAAAAAAAATTTTTGTGAGCCTAAGTTAAAATTTAGAATGTAGCCGAAGACTAATTCCTCATCAACATCATCAGGTTTAACAGAGTTTTGTTTGTTGTAGATGAAACTTATTGATGTAACTCCTAGCTTGCTCTTTTAATATGTCAGTTATAAGTGGAATGCCTATATAACATTATTAAGTTAGTCTCATTGAGAAAGCTAAAATGTATTACATTGACATTCCCCAATTTATTTGTTTGAATAACAATTATTGGTTTTTGTCATGTCTTAAAAATTTTGGTACGTTGTTACCGTTTTATGCGTGTATAAGGTGATTGTTGGTCTACATTTTTATAACCCCTTATTTAAACAGATTCTACCCGATATGTGTATTATATAGTAGAAGGAATAGAGAAAATATTATATCGTAGTAGTTATTTTGGTGGATGCGTGTTTGAGCAAATTGTTGATTTGCATTTCGTATAACCACCAGTTAACCACCAAAGCTTGCTAACGACATCTTAAGAAAATATGGCTACGTTGAATAAATGGTCGTATTTTCTTATTTAAGCCTGATAGCAAGTTTACACACACAAAAAGGTTAAGTTTAGAAGAAGAGAGATGATTTTGCTACTGCATCAGCCTTGCATAACCTAGAAACATGATAAAAAAAGCAAGCTTTAAAGAAGCTGATATTTGATGGAAAAAAGAAGGCCGAAATATAAATATTTAATTTTTCATTGGGAAAAATACAATATCTACATACATAAATGATATAATATAGTCTTATGTCAGCCAAAATAAATCCTTAGAATTGAGACAAAAAAAAATCTAAAATATATTTTGTTTATACTATTTGACAGAACACAACTTCCAAAAATAATTAAGGGAGCTGCTTTCATTTGAAGCATGATGAGTGATACCTACAAATAAGAAGTTCATTTCCCAGATTCATCAAAGCTAAGCCAATCTCTTCTCAAGATCATCCACTTCAGTAAATTCCAAGCTGCAATAATATTTGAACACAAATAAGAATGAATTATCTATAAACTTAATAGATCAAAGTAAGTATTTTGAACTGTCATGTCTATTTACATACCCGTGCCTTTTTTTTATTGACTGTAGTGGAAACATCATTTTTGAAGCCATCCTGCATTTTAGAGATAAAACATGCAAAACTTAGTTTTTTTTAAACCATCTTTAATATTTTCTTGACAAATCTTAACTTGACTACTGAAGAAAAGCCAACCTGTGATCTGTAATCTCATCGACCACCTATAAGAACAGTAGAAATATTGAGGAATTAGTTAGATTGAAGAAGATTGAAAAAAACAAACGAAAGGTGTGTGTGTGTGTGTATGTATCTTGTGTCTGAAATTTCAGTACTTACGTGATTAGCTAGATCTGTAATTTTTCCAATTTCTTCTTTGCCAAATGTTTCATCAATTGCCTATGACATCATCTCTATCTATAAACACACAACACACACGACACAACCAATCCTCTCAGGATTTTAGAGTATTATGAAGTTAGGAATGAGTACATCTGTTTACTGTGCAGCTGTGCATTCAACTTTTATCAATCCTTGATCACTTTAGCAGTTTAGCTTGTTTTGTGGGTGACATTTGATAAAAAAAAAGTGAAGACAACGCAAGATTGATCGGAAAGCTGTTTGAGGACCATCAAAGTATGTAGTAAATGAAGCAAAGTGAGATCATTACCTTGTTCATTGCAATTGTAGTTGTGCTTGTAAGGTGTAAGACGCCTCCTACTCCTCTGTTTCTTTTCATCCCATGTTTCTTCATATACATCCGGAGAAGCATTTAACTTTATGGGACCTGTCGGGACAAATACTTTAAAACGGGCCAGATGCAATGTGAGGCCAATTGATCAGAGATACAACTCCAAGGCATGGACTTTCAGCTCCGTTACAGACAATACATCCTAAAAGCTAAATTCTATAACTTCAGTCACTTTTAATATCTGTGAATCTCACATGTTTGATCCCTAACGAAATCAGAGACTTGCTAGATCTTTCTAGTGTTGGCAAATCTTGTGGCTTAACGTGTCGGAGGAGAAATAATTTTAGAATGCTATGATCTTATAACAATCTAACTACCAAGTCAGAGTAGATGCGTAAAGATGCAACCATAAAATAAAAACACATAACTGAAAACACATAATGATAATTCTAACATTGATTCCAGATGGCTCATAAGGGCGGAGAACTGAATCCGTAAAACAAAACAAAAGCGATATAAAAACAAACCTGAGAATCAACCAACAGCATGTAATGAGCTCTCCACCACGACGGACGTTCTTGGCCTCCCAGAATCGGAGCATGCAGACGTGGAGGAGGAGCGACCGGACTGGAGATCGGAAAGGAGAACCATAACGTTAGCCATAGCGAAGATCTTTTTTTTTATGATGTGTGATAGAACGAATGAGATGTTGCGAGGATGATTACCTTCTTATAGTAGACTCCATAGACATCCGCAATTAAAATCCCGCATTGAATCTACATAGTGGGCGATAGCTTAATGGGAGGTTTAAAGGGGATCGATCGGTTTCATAGATCAGGAGATGAAGAAGTTGAGAGGTCGACGGCGGTATCTCTCGCTCTCCGCATAACCTAATCATCAGATCACATCTCTGATAGGGAACATGAAAGCCCGTAGAAACAAAAATAAAGCCTTATCAAACGTTAATGGACTTTGCCACTTACGGGCCTCGGAACAAAGAAACCCATATTGAAGATTAATGAAACGCAACAGAGGAGAGCGTTTAGACACGTGGCGCGCACAGATGAGCCTATTTTCTTGCAACTTTCCCTTAGAAGAGAGTTGAGCTTTTTTTATGTTATAAGATTTCATATCCCATAAAAAATTTAAATATTAATAATAGAAATTAGAATCTAGAATAATTTTAAAAAGTTGATATTAGAAATTAAAATTTTGTAACTACACGAAAATAAGACTTAAATAAAAATATTATTGGTCACTTTATATGTTTAGCAATATTTTATATAATTTATAGTTTTTTTAAAATTATATAATATCCCAAGTACGAATTTTAAATACAACTATTGATTAACTTATTTACAAACATAAAACGATTGTGTGCCGCATTTTAAATTTCGGCATACTGTACACACTATAACAAATCTCATAATTGTAACTTGATCATGTCACAGTTTATATAGTTAAAACAAAAAATTATCAATCTTTATATTGAAAAAAAAATAAAAAAATACTCGTCTTTTCAAGGACGGGTCAAAATCTAGCCCACATTTCTAAATAAATTAGTTATGATCCAAATCTGTTAACTAATTAAATGTTTATGTTTTTATATAATCAATTTCAAATTCCATAATTTTTTAATATCAATAACATAAATTAAAGTTTGCAATAATTTTAAAAAAATTGATATTATAATTTGAATTTTGTAATTACACGAAAATAAGACTGAAATAAAAATATTATTGGCCACTTTATATGTTTAGCAATATTTTATGTAATTTATAATTCTTTTAAAATTATATAACAGTCCAAATACAAATTTAACTATTGTGTAACTTATTTACAAACATAAAAAAGTTGTAAGATGCATTTTAAATTTCGTCATACTGTACACACTATAAAAAACTCACATAATTGAAACTTGATCATGTCACAGTTTATATAATTAAAACGAATAATTATCAATATTTATATTGAAAAACAACAAAAGAGTACCTGTCCTTTTAAGGACGTGTCAAAATATAGTCAATACTATTAAAAGGGGATCATTCTCATTTTATACCCTTAATAAAAATTACAAATTTTCTAAAAATACCCTTATTTTTGTAAAAGATTAATAAAATTCATTAATAGCATTTGAGTCTATTGATTTTGAACCTGTCGATTGTATATTTAAATGGATCAATAAACAATAGGCTTACATAAACTTATAAAATATACTATTTTATTTAATATAAATATTTTAAATTTGAATACTACATTTATATATTATGAAACTAAGTTAATCAGCAAACATCATAACATTATTTTCTTAACTCTATCTATCATAAATTAAATTTTAAATCTAAAAAGTACAAAACTTATAATAGGTTATTAAAAACAAAAATAAAATAATATTGTCATATCAATAAGATTTTTATATTATCATTTTTATTTGGATGAAAAAATGAAAATATCATCAAAGTTTAAAAATCACAAGTTTATGTAATATTAAAAATATATGACTAAATTATTAAAGTCTTAAAACCTTATAAGATATTTTTTATTTTAACGGATCAATCACACGTTAATAATGTATTTTTGGGTCACTAAATGAAAAATAAATGCCGCGCTTTTTAGCATTATTATCTTTCGGTTTTTCCAAAATGTTTTTAATGATATGACTAACTAAAAAATTTTATTAATGACATTATTGTCTTTTGGTTTTGTGGGCAGATTTCAACATTTAGGTGGACTTGCTTTCGTACATCAATTTACTAAAATGGTGATGTCGACTTTATGGTTTTGATAATGGGTCTTTCGGGTTTTTTTTAGGCTGAATAGTTTTGATATCGTGGTAAATGGGTTATGTTTTTATATAATCACTTTCATATCCCATAAACTTTTTAACATCAATAACATAAATTAAAGTCTGCAATAATTTTTAAAAACTGATATTAGAGACTAAAATTTTGTAACTACACGAGGATAAGATTTAATCAAAAATATTATTGACCACTTTCTATGCTTAACAATATTTTATATAATTTATAATTCTTTACAATTATATAAAAGCCCAATTACAAATTTCAGATACAACCATTGTTTAACTTATTTACAAACATAAAACGGTTGTATGACGCATTTTAAATTTTGTCATATTGTACACATTATAACAAACCTGCATATAATTGAAACTTGATTATGTCACAGTTTATATATTAAAACAAAAAAAAATTATCAACTTTTATATTGAAAAAACAATAAAAAAGTATATGTCCTTTTAAGGGCGGGTCAGAATCTAATTTGATAAGTTATATTCAAATGTTTGTTAGTAACAAAAATAAATTAAAAACATGAAAGTTCTCTGGAATGATATATTAATCGTATATGTATGCCTGATACATAATTTTCAGAAGTTATAATTGGTTATGTTAATTGAAGACTAGAAAAAGCTTTGTCACAAAGAAAAAAACTTATCTAATGTTGAGTTTTATCAACAATTTCTTTGTGTAGGTGGGGATCCAATATTTTGTGATAATTAAGGGAAATTTACATTGATTTTATAGTCTTTCACGCCAAAATTTAGATTTCTAGGTAGCTAGCACTAATTATTTTTTCTTGGCAAATAATCCATTAACCTAAGTAACATATATATATATATATATATACTGTCAACTTCTCCATAAGAACACCATTAATCTCAAACCATCTTTTAAGCATGCGACTAAAATTAGAGAGCTCAAACCATCTCTTAAGCATGCGACTAAAATTAGAGAGCAAACTCATCGAGCTGAGTCATCATCGGTTGGTTTGAAAGTAGAGAGAAAACTCATTGTCGGTTGGAGTGTGTTAATGTTGATTTGGAATAAATTGCTTGGTAGAGATTTAGAAATAGACTTTGACATACATTCATATTGTATCAGAAATAGACATTGACATAGATTCATATTGTATCGCAAGTGTCTATTGTATCTCTTAACCTAATCCCCCTTTGAGATTGATTTGATAAAAAAATATGTGTTCGGCGGAAAAAGATACAGAAGGTCGGAGTGATAAGATTTTATAGGCCCAATTCTATCGTACCCATGATATATTAATTACTATTTAGATCCACAATTTTAAATAAAAAATAAATCCGAACCATTAAATATAACTTAGATAATAACAAAAAACAAAAACAAAATAACATAATTGTAGAAGTATTATATATATAAAGATTAATTTATCAATATTTTCAAAATATTTATCAAATAAATTCACCATGCGGAAAATGCAGGTTTTATCCTAGTTTTTCTGTAAGATTCAAGGTCCTTGATCTCCAAATTCATTCAAAGTGATCTAAATTTGTAAAAACTCTAAAAGCAACTTGAAAACATATATGAAAACCTATATAATAGGACTTATATCATGATCAAAACCTATAAAAACTATGATATATCACTTCTTCAAAACCAAAGCATTATTTCAGCATAATGGCAACACAAATCAGCAAAACTTAGGTCTTTTTCATGGAAGCTACATCCTAATCGAATATACAACCACAAACAAACCCATAGGACTGTTGAGCAGTTTATTTCCAGACTCGCAATATCAAACATTACCAATGTCACTAACACTATTACATAAACCAACATTTAGTAACATAGAGAGATAAAAAAATATATATGGCCTGCTTCAGTATATTCGGTAAACTCCAGTGACTTAGTACTAATCCTCCTTGGTGGCCCTAGGAATATTATTCAGAATATTACATTTGAGTACTTCAAGTAACTTGTTCTTCTTTTCTGATACCTTCCTAATGAAATTGTCAATAACCTCTTGAAATTGTAGGTATAAAACTGGAATCGTCATCGAGCAGACCAAGCCTGGAAAGTGCATGTATTGAAACAATATTAATAAATAAAAGAGAGAGAATGAAATGACAGGTTGTCCGGCCATTTTGACATTTTCTTACATATATAAAAAATTGTGAAGAGATTGATGTAGCTCCCAACATTGTCTACAATGGCCACATAAAGTATGGCCTGCATATATTGGAAGTTTATAAATGAACAAATGCGTCTTGTATGTAAACTATAAAATTAGAATTGTAACGAACATTCACCAAGAGAAAGGTTTTGATGTCTTCCCCATATGAAATTTCGTAAAGCATCAAGAAAAGGCCTTCGATCTTTGAAAATAAGACTCTAACTGGAGAATTTTCTAGTTTGATTTCTTCAGGAGTGGGAGGTCTCCTATTCGAGATATCACATCATTCGTATGATCATATCGTTAAGCTTATAGTGTCATTTATTATTAGAAGGACTAGATCAGATCACCTACATTATTAAAGAAGAAGAGGGTGTGTGTGTGTACGCGCGCGCGTGTAAGTACCTGGTGAAAATGAGTTGTCCAAACTTGACCCAGAGGAAGAGAAGAAGCATCAAGACTAATAGGATTGAACATAGAAAAGGTACAAATCGAATCTCCATGATCTCCAAAAAGAGCCAGATAAATGTAGCCATTACAAGTGTGATGCCTGATTTTATCTTGTTTTTCCACACACATAAATCCACCACTGCAACAACATTCCAAATGCGGTTAATCGAAAGTAAGAAATCAAATTATATTCTCCCTAAAATCAATGTCAGGTGTTACTTATATTTGTAACATTTTTTTAACTGGGACAGTTCAATTCATTCGAAGTCCTAGTACGTAGAGGATAAAAAATTATCTATGAATTAAGAACATGCTAAGTTATGATGTCACCTGCTCCTTTGCCAAGCATTTGATTCATGAGAGACATTGCTTTTTGTTGTGATTTTGATATTAAGCAGACCTGCAATCCCAGAAAACATATTCATTGAGGTTTATATAAGAGAGATTGCCATTTAATCTCTCATGCATGTCAGCTTTCTTTGGCATGCTTTTAAATCTTAATTAAACTATTATTATCACTAAATATTAATGTAGCATTGATTAACTGTTCGATAAGCTTAGGGATAGTCTTATCCTATAATATGTTCATCAAACATATATATATATAATGTTCTATTTTTCAAGCAACTAATGCATTTCGTTGTTAGAAAAACAATCATACAACAATATACATTTAGATTGACAGATAGAAACTGACCTTATTCCGTATATACAAACTATTTCCACCTATAAAGTTTTGAACACGTACCAGAATGCTTCAGATCTGTAAACAAGAAACATTCTAAACAAGAACAATTATCAGCGGGCATTGCGTACCCGTCGTTTTGCATCTCTGTCCTTAGGTTTGAATCGCGTTTTGTTGTCACCCCACCACTTAGCGATCACCCAGATTTAGTCACCGGCGAGTATCACCAATGATATTGTTGGGAGATATATCATCACGTATGCCTTTTCGTTGAGCGCTTGGAGTGCGTCTCTTCTCCCAATGGGAGTATCATTCTCCGGTATTGGAATTCCTAGTCTTGTGGAGTTACATTATCGATGGCCTTTCCTAGCACATATTGCATATTTATATTATCACTTGAGGATCTTGCCTTGTGCAAACAAGGAATCGTCAAAAAAAACCTCCATGGCCAGGAGATATCAAGAGATGGATGCGTATTATACATTCAGAGTTGATGACATGATATATAATCATTGGGTTATACTTTTGGTGGTTAATGTCGTACAGACAATTGCTACTCATCTTCTTTATTCTAAAAGCTATCCTTCAAGATTATGTGGTCTTGATGATTAAGAATAAAATACAGAGGAGTGAAGGGGGAAGGGTACGATTTGAAGCAAAGTGTCTGAAGAATTTCAACAACAAAATGATTTGAAGTTATTGCTATATTGGTGAATATCAACGCCATGGACTATTGATGAAGCAAAAAAACTATTGGTCAAGAATCCTTGCCGATTAAAACAGCAAAGACTTGTGATATTACGGGCGAATGCAATGAAGAACAAAACAAATTCTTCTTCCAGAGAGAATAGACTTTGATCAAACCAGGATCAAGCGAACTTGCTTTCCGTTGAACCAACCTGTAGAGCCAGAGGTTCTGATTCGGGTATTTAGCGAATCACAACAAGTGGATTAAGTTTGACAGCGTGATCACTTTGTTGGATTCAAGTGTACTATTTCCTAGAGAACCAATAAAGCGTAGAAATAAATTTATCAATTGCTAAAATCCAAACACAATAGCAGAGAAAGCTCCGAGTGTCTTTTTTCTTTAACATACCCGAAATATCAAAATCCAAAAGGAAACACTTGGTGAAGACAAGTTCATAAATAGTAGGACAGACTTTGGAAAAGAAGAAACATCTCTAATTCATCCTCCTGATAAGCTCATTAATGAAGTTTTCACGGTTTCCAGCATCACCACCTTCAACGTAGTGATTCCTCTTTTTCTTAAGACCTCCAAGGGGTGCCTTGAGCTGGAATGGCCACAGGAAGTTGTTGGCTTCCTTGAAATGAGGTCCAACTGTTAGAATCTCGTGAATCAAATCCTCAGTGCAGATGATCCCATGTTTGCCTAGAGCCTGAACAAAAAGCAAACATCACTTTACTTAACACCAGAATAACAACATTCAAAGAAGCTAGGAGGACAAAAAGAGAGAGATTTGGAACCTGCTCAACGATGGAGTTATCAGTCAAAGCCACCCTCTGGTGGTTAAGCTTTCCGTATCCTCTCTTGTAGATCAATTCCTTAACACTCTTCAGGTTAGGGAATCTGAATTAAAGGAGAGAAAAGGTCACTAACTCTGTCACCAAGAGTTGTTAACATGCCAAACAAAAAAAAGGATAAGATGTATTATACCCGTAGGTCACATAGGGCTCAACACGACGAAGCATGTTCATTGTAGCCTTGTTGACTTTCAGAAATACACCGTTGAAGATCTGCATTTACATATGCAATTATTTCAGCGAAATGGTGACACAAATCACAAAGGCCCAATGTCTTTTTCATGGAAACTAACATCAGAATTGTCTATACAACAGCAAAGAATATAAATAATCTAAGATCTAACAACGATAAAATGGTATAATTCAAAAAGGAGACAAACCTGTCTGAGACGCAAGAGCTGAAGAATCTTCTTAGTCTTTGGGTCAATAGCATTAATACTGCATATTCATTCAAAGGTAATAAAAAATAAGAAAACCAAACATTTAATTAATCATCAGTCACTAACGAAATGCTAAATCTCAAACATAACATTACCCACGAATACGGATGATGAACAAGAGTTTAGCTTCGGGGTCGACATAGAAACCACCTTTAAGTTTGGCCTCACGTTTCAACGAGATCAACTCCTTCTCCTATACAGAGAATAACAATGTTCGTTTACTTACAAAGAACCAAACCAAAGCTAGCACGATAGATATCAGAGACGAAGAAAAATGTTTACTTTCTCGGCGTATTCCTTGGCGTACTGCTCAGCTCTTTTGTAGATAAGCTTCCTGTTAGCGGCGTTCGTCTTCTTGGCAGCTTCAGCGGTTTGTTTCTTCGCGAGAGCCCACTCCTCCTCTCTCTTCCTCTTCTTTAGCACTGATTCAGGAACTACAACCTTCGATTCTGCCATTTTCCGGATTCTTGCTGATCAAACAAAGAGAGGGATGAATTTCTGTGCGGCTGCGAGGTATATATGCCGAACACACTCAAAACTAGGGTTAAGCAGAAACTTAATTGGGCTCCAATACCCATCTTGCATTTTATATTTAGCCCAATGTCCCAATCGTGCACGGCTAAACTGTATAGCCGGAAGCCCAGTCTTATTAATCTAAAACCAATATATTAATATATTAAGTAATTATATTATGTTTTCAAACATTTAAATCAAACATCAGAGTATTTATATATTTCAAATATTTTTATGAAAATATACTTATTATTGTGTTAAATTTTTAAACACTTATATCTTAGAAATTAGCTTAGAAAATAATTTTATATAATTTTTTTCTCCTGACTAATATTTAATTATAATTTTATATCTTTTTTTACTTTTATAATAAAAATATTAATTTAATACTGAAACACAATATTATAATTGTGATATTTTGAATTTTTTACAATTTTTTATATTATTTTAGAATCAATTACTTCATATTTAATATAACATATAAAATTTCTACGATTAAAGTTCATATTAATCATATATAAAATTCAGTAAGGGTATTTTTTAAATTTAAAAATTAGCGAATCAGTTAGAAACTAATAATAGATCAATAACCTAGGTAAAAATCTTGACCCAAATAAAAATATAACAAATAAGAAAAAACTAACTAAATTTTAATATATTATAAAATTTTGATTTTTTATATATAAGATTCGTTAAAACTATTTTTAAAATTAATAAATCAATGACTTAACTAAAAACAAATAAAAATCAATGATTTAGCTAAAATCTAACAAAAATATGACAAATAAATAAAATTACCTAAAAATATAGAGTTCACTTCATAAATAATAATATAGATATTCCAAACAAATTTTGTTGAACAATTTAATACACAAAATACTATCTCCAATTTAATACTTGAACTAGTAAATTTTAATTTTAATACACTAACTTAAAAATCTTACTCCTTTTAATACTATAAATATTTTTATAATCAAAAATCTTGGTAAAATTCAAAAAAAAACTTAAAGCTTTTAAATTGTAAACAAATCATAAAAAAATTATAAATTTATTTTCAGTTTTATGGATAAAAGAAAAAAATGGACAATTTATTTTTAGTTTAAGTATAAAATTTGATTTACTTTCTGAAATTTAATATTTATTTATTTATTTATTTTCAATTCCAAATTATTTCCCCTAAAATTTAAAATTCATCCAAAATTTAGTTATTTTTATTCCTAAAATTACAATAAAATAAGGGATTGCAATGTAACAAATGTATTGCATCCAATGATCTTTTTAGAAAAAAAATATTTACTCACAGGTTTTTAAAGGCGCGAAAAAATATATTATATGAGGCTAAAAATAAAGTGGAAAAACCATAGTGAATCAGTTTATCCTACGAATGTGTTAACAACAATGTTTGATGTATATCATGTTCATGTAATCAGCTTAAAAAGCATCATGTTACTAATGTTGCTATTCAAATTCATATTAACAACAATGTTTGACGTATATCATGTTCATGTAATTAAATACGCTGATTTGATATCAATAAAGTTAAGATAATATAAAAAATTCTGATTCCTTTATATCAATCAAGAAATTATGCCAAAAAAACATATCAATCAAGAAATCGATTTCCTTCACAGAGATCAACCGTGGCTTCCGTTAAACTCGAATCAAACAATGGAATTCCAAAGAGAGCGTAGTGTACCAAGTACACTAAAAGTATTTGTATGTATAGTTTCGTCAATAAATGTAATTAAATTCTTTTCAAACACTGAGAGTTTGGCTGACAAAAAAAAACACCGAGAGTTTATTTTTTTTAAGTTGGTTCTATTTTAATTATGATAATAGGTTTTGAGAACACAAATCATAAATTCTTTTCGTCTTTGAACGTTGTTTCTTAAATTCCTTACTACTTTTCTCGAGTGAGTTACAATAACAGACACATTGTATCTTTGTTTCACGTAAAGAGACACATTGTATCATTGAGACACTTATTTGTGACAGCTGTATTTTTTATCACTCAAATACCCCCAGCTTGTGTAACGATGAGTTTGAGTAGAATTGGTGGATTGGGTTCTTCGGTAACTAGATATCTTTTGTGTAGTAACTAAATATGTTGGAGAGAGAAATTTGGAAAGAAGCAACCGTAGTTAAATTTGGAATTTGATGAAATGGTTCTTTTAGTTGGAGAAATAAAAAAATAAGTTGATGGAATGGTTCTTTTAGTTGGAGAAATAAAAAAATAAGTTTTTATATAATTATTATTTTTCAGTCACATGCATTTGTATTTGTTTATTTTTAATAGTTAAAAATACATAAATCAATTTTATTTAATACCATAAATTATAACTTTTTATTTTCTACAATTTAAGATCCATTTTAATATATAGTTTTTATATTTGAATTTTCTTCGTATCCACAACCTCTGTATCCACCATCTTTGTAGCCACCACTTCCGTCCATAACTACAACATCCACTCTGGTATCTACCACCACCTCCACCTTAACCACGCCATCCACCACCACCTCCGTATCAATAACTATCACAACCTCAACTCTGTTATCCACCACAACCATCCTTCACCACCGTGCCCACCAAGAAAATTTTCACCTTCACTGTATTTTTTTCGGTATCCACCATCTTTGTATCCACCATAGCCTCAATTGCGATGGTTACCACCATCTCCAGCTTCAAATCTTCCATCTCCTATGTATCCACCACCACTATGTCAACCACCATCTCCTCCACTTGAGTAGTCACCTCCACTAACCACCGCCATTGTATCCACACTCACGTCTTCCACTGTAGCCTCCATAACCACCACCACCTCTATTGCGGTATCCACCGCTTCCTCCACCATATCCACCACCACTGTATCCGCCATCATCTTCTACGATCGAGTAGCCACATCCACCAACCACCACCATTGTATCCACACTCACGTCTTCCACCATAGCCTCCATAACCACCACCGCCTCCATCGCGGTATCCACCGCTTCCTCTACCACCACTTTCACGTCTTCCACCTCCACCATATCCACCACCATTGAGATTCCTGGATCAAAAAATAGAAATTGAGATTCCATTGAAATACAGAAATTGAAAACAAAAACAAAAGTGAGAAAGGATATTGGGGACAGTTTCAGATGGAGAGACTAGACTTTAATCTCCGACGTCCTCTGCAGATTCTGAAAAAAAAAACAAAAAAGGTTAGGACATGGGACGAGAACAGAGGCAAAACTACTGGCAAAACGACGGCTGAACTACTAGCGAAACGGAACTCACCTTTCATGGGAGTTTTACTCTCAATCAATGGCGGCTTGCGAGAGTTAATTACGGATACGATTATCGACAAAGACAATGGAGAAGTTTAGAAAAGGGATTAGGGTTTCTCGAAGTATTGAGTATCTAGATCTAGAAGAAGTCGGAGAAGAGGGGAAACTAGGATTTGTCTCTTGGAATCTAAAAAGACAGTGAAAAAAGAGAGACAGTTGTGTTTCAAAATTTGGATAATGAAATTATATTATTAATTCTAGTTTCTCAACGTTTGTTTTGTCTGATTTAGTTACAAGTTATTCAGTTAGGAAACCAATGTTCTGATTAGGCAACTTACACTAGAAGTGAAGTTAATTTTGACAATTCACAAGCAAAAAGTGTTCAATGTATTTAATGTGTCTGTTTGTGTAATTGAAAAGTGGAAATGTGTATGTGGGAGTAAATTTCTCATAGAGTGTGATAGTTGTTAAAAAAAGGAAGAGTGTGATAGGTAACCATTCATTTACACGTCAGTACATTTTGAACGAAAAACATAAAATAACCTTACACTAATCACTATGTATTTTTTTTTTGATAAAATGTTAAATATTATACCAGATTTTCAGTTTTTTACAGAAGTTACAAAGATACACAAGAAACAGAATTGCAGAAAATAAACTAAACACAAGAACCTAAACAGAGAGAAGAACAACAAACCATAGACTGCAACTTGAATGTGAAAAGATTAGGGAAACAAAGACCAAGGCTCAAGCAGGAAGCAAGAGGACTATCCCCAAGAAGATAGTTAGGACCACAAGAACTCACCCAAGGTCAGCAGCGTTAGGCTCATCTCCACAGAACTAGCAGAAACAGTCCTGACGCCAGACAACGCAGAACCTAGCGGCTTAGACTGTATGAACAATGTCCCAAGGAGACCAACCCCTAAACACATGCAAGGAGTATGACCCGTGACGCAAAACCAGGGACCATCAAAAGCGTCAAACCACACAAACCACAGCAACCGCCAAACCCACATCCACATACGAAACTCGAGCAGCCCAAGGCTTGTAGCAGGTGAAGCACGAAGAATGTAGAAGAGAGGAGAAGCCTTACACTGAAAGAAGAACCAGCAACTTCAATGCGGTGGAGGCGGATATAAACCGGAGGAGAAGACCCACCACCAACGACTCACCCACCAAGACTACCTGAAGAACATAAAGCGGACCCAACAACGGAAACACGCGACCGGAACAGAATCGAAGCATCAAGGTGTGGAACCCATCCACCGGAGAAGCCCGAAGAACAACCGCCAGTGCTGGGAAGAGAGGTCCCATCGTGTCCTCTTAGCAAAGCCTCCACCACCGGGAGACAACTCCGACGGAGTTAGCCTTGCGACACGATGCCTCCGAGAATCGGAGAGAAATGAACCCTAACCGCTACTTGCCAAACACCCCTCCGAACGCCACACCGCCTAGCAAGGGGTAGATCAATGCTGGAGAAGGACTCCCACTGAGTCACGCGCCGTATACATGAGTGAATCGCCGGAGATCTAGAAAATTGAAAACCTAGATCCGACAACAAAACTCGATCCTAAGCACGACAGCAGCCATCCTGCAATCTCGCTGCTTTTCCAGGCTTGCTGACAATATCTAAAGCCACAAAGACCACCGGAGACGCCCAACAAAAACACAGAAGCACAAGCATATCGATGGGGATAAATTGATGGAAGGAGAGGGAAAGGAGAAAACAGGAAAGGGAAAGAGGATGACCTCCGGTACCGGAGTGGAGCCGGACCGGAGAAACAGAAAAGCCAAAAGGGAGATAAACTTGTTGCACAGAACTTTGGAGAGAGACTTTAGAGAGAGAGAGAGAGAGAAAATAATAACACACACGAAGTTCTTTTACTAATCACTATGTTTTAATCAAATCACTATGTTATTTCTACAGAAAAAAAATTATAAATATATAGCTATGTTTTGATTGAAAGATAAATAATTAGATCTGTAGGCAGTAGTAGGCACACGTATACACACGCAGTTAAAAAACCAGTTACCTAATTCATTAACTAAACTAATTGGTTAAGCAAACCAAGTCATTACAGATTTAAGAAAAAGACATAAAATGCTTCTATTCAATATTTTCCTCTTTGAGAAAGCTTCTGTTCAAAATTTAATTAATTCATTAACTAAATCAATCAGTTAATCAACTCGGTTGAAGTCAATTTTGTTGATTTATGTTATCATAAGTTTTTGAAAAAAATAAATATTTTTGTATAAATATATTATTAGTTTACTTACTCATCCCTCCGCCTTTAGGGCGGATTTACCCTAGCAAGAAATATAAGCAAGCATCAAAATCTCGAACAACAACTGTTTTAAAAATTTTCAATCCAACTTAGATAAAACATTCTTACAAAATATAATTACAGTGGAACCTCTTACGCGATCTTGGAATAAACAAAGCTACAACTCATTAAGCTTTCAAATACAGTATCCAACTTCTCCTCACATATAGGCTCCTTGAATGTTATGGGACCTCCGGTTCACTCCTAGACAGAGTTGTCCCTGTGGGCTCATACTCATGCGATTACCAAATCAAAAGGGATAAGGTTCTTTGAGAGTGAGGAGAGTCAATGCAACTTATTATGTTGTGAGGAACAACTTAAGATGTATCTTCGTTGAAAAGTGCAAGAGTTTTATCGTCAATGCATCTGGCCTGGCAACAATGATCATGTTGGAAACTTTCAAAGATTTTTCATGTGTCCTGACATTTTCCAAAATGTGTGATACATATGCCCTGAAACTTTAAAAAGGATATCAAGTTAGGATTCTCATGACAATGATAATCCCAAACAAAGGAAAATAGAATTTTAGATCATACAAATCAAAAACAAAACTGAGACAGAGAGAAAACCTTTGTCCGTAGACAACCCAATGCTTCTAAGCTGCAGACCTCACTCCAGAATCAACACCATCTTCAATTATGTCGTCGGATGGACCACCTTTCACTCCCTTCAAATTGTGTTGGGTGCAAAATATTAATATAGAGAAACTGGGACTGGAACTCAGGCACATCATGTACTAAGAATAGATATATTTTGTTTCAAAGAACTTTTTTATGTCTATATTACGATGCACAACACCAAACACAAGCCGGCCATACCTGTTTGCTACTCGTGGATTCAACCCTCTCATACGCTAGGTATCTCACACTCCCACCAGTATCACTACCATGAGACAGCATACATTATATTGCTGCAACAGCTGCTGCTGATCCTCCTGATTAACTTTCCGCTACACGTGTCAAGTCCCAAGACTTCGCAGTTACCTTTAAACCAAAATCGAAACTCAAGCATCAGAAACTACCCATCAATAAAGACTTAATTTCTTCATCAAAAGACAAACCTGAATTCAGTTGGGCTTCCCATACCGAACTCATCCATATCCATCTTCCCAACAACAATAGTCCCAACTATTAACCTTCTTCACCGCCGTGGCATTGAACAGCCGACGATAATGGTCTGTGATGCGAGGACTTACCTCTGTGAGGGTTCCTGAGATTTAGCTAAAAGCCCATTGTATTTTATTTGACGATCAAACTGCTAAGCTTGAAGCTTGTCGTACTCAGAGAGTGAAGAACCTCCTAGCTTATGCTGAATGAATCTGGATTAAAACCAAAGAAGGATCATAGAAAAACCACTCAAGAGCTGGGATTGCGAAAAACCAAAGCATCATAAAGTATGAATCCAAGATTTTACAGAGAAAACATTTTATATCTGCATTCGTGAACACGAAAAACAAACATAAACTATACTTTTGGGAGATAATCAACAAGTCCATCAGACTCTATATACTTTCTGATTCAGACAGACTCAAAAACAATTCAAAATCTTTTTTTAAAAGTTGCAGATAATGGTTCATCCCCAGATCTAGCGATTGGTTTCTTTCTTCATTATAACCTAAACAGCTTCTTACCCATCAGATTACATCTCTGACCGTTCCTTGAACACTAACCCTACGTTTCTCCTTAGAAACTTGAGAAAGTTCACTTCCCCTCCCTCTTCGATCTTCCCCTTCTCCTTCAAAACCCTAATTATGTATGTCAACATAATCATGCTTAATCCCATTCTCCGCAAGATTCTCCCCACCACCTTGCTGCCTATCGATCTTCACTAACCTGAGATCAACAACACGTAGAGTCACAACTATCTCTAAAACAGAAGCGCTACTGGTCTTGCGATCTTTGATTTTGCTGTGGGGATGGCGTTTCTGGGAGGTGATCGGAGCTACGGCTAGCGAGAGGACGATGAAGGAGATAGTTTGGCTCTTTTATAGATAAATGGACACAAAAAAGGAACCTCAGAACTCAATAGCCCAATACGGGAATGTTATTAGTCACATAGCACATATGTATATAATTTTTCATAGAAACAAATTAGTTCACAATGGAAAGTCTAAACTCTGAAAATAAGGAGTAAAAATAGAGCCCGTAGGAGGATTCAAATGTACGAAATTATAGGCAAATAATTTAGAGACAAGAAACTTCTTATAATATTTGGAAGTGGCCTTAAGTGTGATGAGAGTTGAGATGTCGAGGGGAGACCAAGGAGAAATCAAACAGAGGTCTAGGGAGAACATCTTCTCAGATTCCCACTCGGAATCCATTGTGTTTTTGATCCTCGAGAAGTGGTGCATACCACCAGCATCTGCCACGTTATTTGAAACCCAGACACGGTCACTTAGAGTACAGAGATAGAAGTTGTATAAAAATGGGATGCCTGGGAGACAATCTTATTTGTAAAGACTCTAAACATCTCCGTGTGAATATTGTAACCAAGAATATTATACTCATTAGTCCGATTTGCATTGATCCAGTAAAGCCATCCCTTTGCAAATATTGGTTCAGCAGCGGATGCCTGTACATCACAAGGCGTATTCACAATGTACCTCCATTTCTTGACTTCAAAATCAAAAACTTCGCATGATAAGGTGTAGTTGCTTTCGTTGTTATGCAGCCAGACTAGGTTGTATGTTCCTGTAACGTCGTCTTTCCCAAGTCCTGGGAAATGTAGAACAGGCTCCTTCTTGTCTTCTAACCACTGTCGCTGAAACCCGGAAAGAGGGAGGGGGTGAGAACGTACCATGGCGGGGTTCGCCACAATTATTGGACTTGTCAGGCCGTCCTGGTCGAATATGCAGACAAGCCCGTCACAACTATTGGAAACTCTGGTAAATTTATGGATTTGTGGTTGTTCAATGTGAAAGAACGGGCCTTCTTCGACTAGACCAGACGGCAAGGAAGACCAGTCCAAACTCATAGTCGTTAGAGTAAGGGATTCGTAATCATCCACGAGACAGAGAAATTTGGGTTCTTGAGTTGTTTTCTGATGCGACAAGTATTTATCCTTGAAATATTTAGACTTAATCCTATGCTCCCAGTGTTTAGACACGACCTGGAATCGAATTATGTCTTTCACCGGAAGCCTCAACATAATTTCTTCTAACAAATCGTCGTTGATCAATGATACATCATGTCTTCTCTTCTTACGACAACAACTTACTGTATCGTCATCATCTCTGTTGGACCCGAATATGACCCTCAGGTGAGGTACCGGTAAAATGTGAGCTATCAAGTGGGCCGAATAAAGCCCATCATGATAATGGGAGCTGGAAGCTGAACCAAAGGCTGAACCTAGAAGTCGTCATAATAGAGGTCACGATATAAAGGGAGCTGATACTTCGAGGAGACTCGGTCAAGAGGAACCTGGGGCAAGTACGTAACTGAAGCCGTATATCTCGGAGATCAGTTAAGGAGCTACAGACGAGACCTAGACTATATAAAGACGGAGAAGATCAAAGACAAGGGGACCTTCTCCGAAGACCAACTTTTAGACTAGATAAAAAGCACTGCGTATTCCTTTGTAATCATCTCAAGATATATTCTTTTGTATTCATCTTCTTTTCAACTCATCAATAAAATCATATTCATTCCTCAAGTTTATTTACGGGATTCAGCCCACGATTTTCATTTACATCTCTTGACCTAACCTAAAATCTAAGAAGTGAAATCTTGTCTCTCACAATTGGCTCCGTCTGAGGGGACAATTAATCGAATCCCTTTCTCCAAAGCTTAAGGATGAATCCGCTCGATGGAACGATTCCATCTAATCCCGATCAATCGAACCAGAGCAATAGCTCACAGAATCGCACTGCTCCGGGGGCAAATAACCCAAGAGCTTCCGGAGGGACCAATTCTGGGTCCTCAGCCCTCAATAACCCATCGCATCAATCCATTCCGAACCAAACGGAAGCTCAGCTCTCTGAGATCCATCGGATGATGCTCCAGCTAGTGGACAAAGCTCAAGAAACCGAGCGAACGGTGCAACAGCTAGCCGAACGGCAGCAACAGTTCGAAGAGATCACCAGATCTCAATCCGCAACGACCCAACCGTCCGTCCACCAGGGAAGAGGAGTCACATTCCATGAACGATTAGCTGACCCTTCCTTCCCTCGAGAGCGCCTGAACTTCTCCCCCGATAGCCCTGGAGCAGACGGACAGGAACCTGCTCTCCAAACGCCTCACGCTAGGACAGCTTCTGCGTTCACCCCACCTATCACCAGCACCATGGGGAGCAATGTAGCTACAACTAGCTCCATACCTAATCGAAACATTGGTGGGAGCACCCGTGTGCCTCCGCCGCCACCTCCTTCCGAGTCTGGAGCAGGAACCAACATACCTTCCGGGGGCAGAACATCAGCTTCGGTGTTTCAAGCTAGGGTTTCAACCCCAAATATCGACGAATATCAAAGGACGGATGCTGATCCTGCAGTCCTCCGCACTAACCTCGCTCGGAACCTAAGAACCAATGAACGACCTGTTTCCCCAGCTAACTGGGAAAACGATCGAGCCAGGTTCCGCCAGGAACCTGTTCTCCGAGTGCCTGATAATGACCAAAGTGTCCTTCCCTTCGAGGGACCTGACGCAATTCGTAGATACATGGAGCGAACACACGCCGCTCTCCAAAAATTGGGAGCTCAAGTTCACAAAGCGACGAGCTCAGCTCCCGAAATCAAGAGCTTAATTGAGGAGACTCGTGGAACTCCGTTCACCGATAGAATTGCCAACTCTTACATAAGAGACACTCGAAAAATTAAGATTCCCGAATACGATGGGAACGCAGACCCCAAAGCTTATTTAAGAGCCTTCCGATTAGCCATCGTCAAAGCTCATTTCACAAAGGAAGAATGTGATGCAGAATATTGCAGAACATTTGCTGAAAACCTGATCGGAACAGCTCTCGAATGGTTCTCTGGCCTCGAGCCGAACTCTATAGACAGCTTTGATCAGTTGGCTAACGCCTTCATGAAACAATATTCAACCCACATCCTGAAACAAGCATCTGAGGCTGATCTCTGGAAGATCAGACAAGGATTGGGAGACTCACTACGAGTCTACATCGAGAAATTCAGGGCAGTAAGAACCAAACTCTCAAACCCTAACGATCAAGTAGCCATCGAGGCCCTTAGGAGAGGTCTTTGGTACAAGTCAGGCTTCTTCTCGGAGCTAACGCTAAATCCTCCCCCAACTATCGATGACGCCCTTCATAAGGCCTCTAGATATATCACCTTGGAAGAGGAAACAGCAGCATTAGACAAGCTCCACCGAAAACCTCAGAATCATCCGAAAGGCGAAGCCTCCGACGGGAAGGGACCTCACAAAAGAGGGAGCTCCCGAAATAACCAGACTCAGGGAGAGCATTCTTATGTAATCGAGGACGACAAAGACGAAAAATTTGTTGCCCCAACAGCTAAAGCCCCCTGGTCCAAAGGCTACGATGAGAGCAAACACTGCTCTTACCACGATCGAAAGGGACACTCAACCGAAGAATGTTGGGACCTCCAACGTCAATTGGCTGCTAAGTTCGCAGCCGGTGAAATAAAAGACGTGGACCTCAAAAAGCCACAGCCTTACCAGAAAAGAGGTCCCCGGGATAACTCCCCAAAACGCGAGAGGTCACCCGAAAAAGAAACAGATTCACCACCTCCAGCTCCCAAGAAAAGAGTCGATATGGTCCTTGGAAAATTCCCCCAAGGAAAAAGCCTTCAAATCGAAGCCCTCCTGAGTAAAACACCTCCCCAGTCGAGCCCTGACTCAAGGGTCGATTACATCCTCGGAGGGTCCGACGTATGTCAAGACTTCGTTAACTCTATTAAAAGTCACGTACGGAAAGCTGTGTCCAATACTCAGTCCAATCCGACCAAACCCGAATCTAACACTAAAATCTCTTTCTGGGAGAGTGAGACATCAAACCTCGACAGGCCTCACGACGATGCCCTTGTGGTAACATTGAATATAGCAGGCTACGAGGTACCTAAGCTCATGATCGACACCGGAAGCTCCGTCGATCTCATTTTCTATAATGCCTTAAAAGGAATGGAAATAGACGATTACGAAATCGTCGACCAGAAATCCAACCTCGTAGGTTTCTCAGGAGAGACAGCTACCTCCTTGGGAACCATCAAGCTCCCAGTCATAGCTGGCGGAGTCATGAAAATGATCAACTTCATAGTTGTCGACAAACCGTCTCCCTTCCATGCAATCCTCAGAAGACCTTGGATTCACAAGATGAAAGCAGTAGCTTCAACTTATCACCAATGCGTGAAGTTTCCAGCAATCGACGGGATAGTTACCGTACATGGTAGCCAAAAGATTTCGAGGATCTGTTACCTGGGTGGATTTGAGATCATAAAAGATTCCCCCCAATAGCAATTACAGATCCAGGAGAGTCGCGAAATGCAACAAAATATCTGAGGTCCTCCTAAGAACCTCACCGAAAAAGTTAGCATCGACGACTCAAATCCTGAAAAACAGGTAAGCATCGGATCCGAGCTGCCTCTCGAAACCAAGAAGGAGCTCATCGAATTTCTAAAACAAAATGTCAAAACCTTCGCATGGACCACCAGTGACATGAAAGGCATAGACACCAACGTCACCACCCATAAGCTCAATGTATATCCCACCTTCAAACCGATCAAACAAAAGCGTCGTAAGCTAGGTCTCGAAAAAGCCCAAGCTGTTAACGACGAGGTCGATCGACTAACGAAAGCCGGGTCAATCCGAGAAGTTCAATACCCCGATTGGTTAGCCAACCCAGTGGTAGTAAAAAAGAAGAACGGGAAATGGAGAATCTGCGTAGACTTCACCGACTTAAACAAGGCTTGTCCTAAAGACAGCTTCCCGCTACCTCACATCGATCGTTTGGTTGAAGCAACGGCTGGTCACCAGCTCCTGTCCTTTATGGACGCATTCTCAGGATATAACCAGATTATGATGGATCCTGAGGACCAAGAAAAAACCGCATTAATAACCGATCGAGGAACCTATTGTTACAAGGTCATGCCATTTGGTTTGAAAAATGCGGGAGCTACCTACCAAAGGTTAGTAAACAAAATGTTCGCTGGACAACTCGGAAAAACCATGGAAGTCTACATCGACGACATGTTAGTTAAATCTTCAATGGGAGAGGACCACATCTCCCACCTAAGGGAATGCTTCGACATCCTCAACAAATACGACATGAAGCTAAACCCAGCTAAATGTACCTTCGGAGTACCCTCCGGCGAGTTCCTAGGTTACCTCGTAACCGAAAGAGGCATCGAAACCAACCCGAAACAGATAGCGACATTCCTAGAAATGTCGTCACCTAAAACGACCAGAGAGGTACAAAGATTAACAGGACGAATCGCAGCACTAAACCGATTCATATCCAGGTCCACCGACAAGTGCCTTCCATTTTATAAGCTCCTGAAAAACAATAAGAAGTTCATGTGGGATGAAAAATGCGAAGAAGCCTTTAAACAGCTGAAAGCCTACCTCTCGGAACCTCCGATACTGTCCAAACCCGTCGTAGGTGAACCTCTGTATCTGTACCTCGCCATATCGCCAGCTGCAGTCAGCGGGGTGCTAGTACGAGAAGAACAAAACGAACAGAGACCTGTTTATTATACTAGTAAAAGTCTAATAGACGCCGAGACGAGGTACCCTACCATGGAAAAACTAGCCCTAGCAGTCGTGACAGCTGCTAGGAAGCTGCGACCATATTTCCAATCACACTCAATCATCGTAATGACCTCACAGCCATTGCGAACGATTCTGCATAGTCCTAGCCAATCCGGACGATTAGCTAAATGGGCTATAGAGCTTAGCGAATACGACATCGAATACAGACCTCGAGCAGCAGCAAAAGCTCAGGTCCTTGCCGACTTCGTTATTGAGCTAGCATCCGAACATTTAGACCAAGAAACAGAGGTTCCAAAATGGAGCCTATATGTGGACGGAGCCTCGTCAAAGCAAGGCTCCGGCGTCGGTCTAAGACTAACCTCCTCAACTGGAGAAACCATCGAACAATCCTACAGACTTGGATTTAACGCTTCCAACAACGAAGCCGAGTATGAAGCGTTAATCGCCGGCTTAAAACTAGCCCTAAGCCTCGGAATCCGGGAGCTGAGCGCCTACTGTGACTCACAGCTGGTAGCTAGCCAGTTTCATGGAGAATACGAAACGAGAGACGAAAGAATGGGGGCATACCTTGAAGTAGTCCTAGGCCTGACAAAACAGTTCGATAAGTTCGAGCTAACGAGAATCCCACGAGGAGAGAACTATTCAGCAGACGCGCTCGCCGCGCTAGCCTCCGCATCCGACCCTCTTGTAAAACGAATTATACCCGTGGAAGGAATCGAGAAACCAAGTATCGACATAGCTACCAAAGCTGAGCTAGATAACAAATCAAAAGCAAAAGTTGAGGATAACAGCCCTCCCACCGAAGCTACCCAAGTCTTCACGACATTCTGGTTCCCTAGAACTAGAGCACGCAGCTTCAGAAAGTACACCCCCGACAATACAACAAAAAACTTAGAGGGCAATAACCAAAGTGAAGGTATTCACCGAAGTTCGGACTCCCCTGAGCCTAACTCAACGAATACCCCCGGGAGCACCATCCAAACCTCGGAATCACTCATCCTAAAAGTACAAACAAGAAGCCGCGCAGCTCTAAAAAAAGCAACGCAAACCACAGGGGACAACGAGGAAATTGGAGATATTCCTCAGAACCCAGAACCGACTCCAACGAATATCTCCAGGGGCACCACGACACCAGGTCCCGAACATGAACCTCCCTCCTCCCTTCACAACAAAGTTGTAGAAAGAGAAGACTGGAGAATACCGATCATGGATTACATCCTCGAGGGAAAAATCCCACCCAATAAGTGGGAGGCTCGAAAACTTAAAGCCTTAGCAGCAAGATATTGCATAATCGAGTCAGACCTCCACAAACGAAGTGTCTCCGGACCTTACCTAAAATGCGTTCATGGTCTAGTAGCTATGAAACTCATGAAGGAAATGCATGACGGTTCCTGCGGAAACCATTCCGGAGGTAGAGCTCTAGCCATTCGAATTAAAAGACAAGGCTACTTTTGGCCTACTATTATCGCAGATTGTGAGGTCTACTCCTCATCATGCGACAAATGCCAAAGGCATGCACCGATCATACACCAACCAGCGGAAAAGCTGTCTAACATATCAGCTCCCTACCCGTTCATGAGGTGGTCCATGGATATTGTAGGTCCATTGGTACCTTCAGGGAAAGGAAAGAAGCTATTAAACCTCCTGGTCCTGACCGACTATTTCACGAAATGGATCGAAGCTGAAGCTTTTCAACAAATAAACAGATTTGAGGTCGAAGGATTCGTTTGGAAAAACATCGTATGCAGGCATGGTGTCCCATACGAAATCGTAACCGACAACGGAGGACAGTTCATATCCCACGATTTCAAAAAGTTATGCGATAAGTGGAACATCCGCCTCATATTCTCATCACCTCGGCGACCTCAAGGTAATGGCCAGGCGGAGGCTGCTAACAAGTCGATCTTAGCAAACCTCAAGAAACGCCTAGGAGCTCAGAAGGAGCTCTGGTCAGAAAAACTACCCGAAGTACTATGGGCTTGCAGAACCACCCCACGAAAAGCTACAGAAGAAACTCCTTTCTCTTTAGCTTACGGAATGGAAGCTGTCGTCCCAGCAGAAACCACCGCAGGCAGCCTCCGACGGGAGCTCTGCACCTCAAATCCCGCAGCTAACAACCAGCTCCTGATGGACAGCCTCGACTTAATCGAGGAAAGACGAGACCAAGCTTTGCTTCGCATTCAAAATTACCAGCAAGCAATGGCACGGCACTATAATTCCAAAGTAAGACCCCAGCAGTTCGCTGTAGGAGACCTGGTACTTAGAAAGGTGTTCGAAGGAACTAAAGAACCGGGAGCTGGAAAGTTAGGAACCAACTGGGAAGGACCCTACCGAATTATCCACATAGTACGACCCGGAGTCTATAAACTCCAGAAGGTACGAACCAGGGTACCTGAAATCCGATCGTGGAACGCCACGAATCTCAAAAGATATAATCATTAGGTACCCAAATTCCCTGAACTACGTTTGGCTTGATCCCTTGACTGGGTACGTAGGCAGCTCCGTCATGAGTGCAGCCCCAACCTCTCTCCTCACCTGAGCAAGAGAGGCATATGTTATCAAGAACACATAGCTTGAAAACAGTTATTGTGTGGAATCTAAATCATGTATCCTCTGACATCTGATATTAATAAAACAATTAATCCAGTTTCATAAGCATCAAAGGTTTTAAAACCCTCCAACAAAATTCAGATCCCACTAAATCGTGACCTAAGCTCAGTTATCTCTAACACATTCAGGTCCCTGAAAACATGGACCTAAGGTCTTAAAATCCTTAACATAACCTAAGGTCTTAAAATCCTTAACACCCACAAAGGTCTTAAAATCCTTGACATAAGCTAAGGTCTCAAAATCCTTAACATAACCTAAGGTCTTAAAATTCTTTAACAACAATCAAGGTCTTAAAATCCTTGACAAATCAACCAAGGTCTTAAAATCCTTGACAAATCAACCAAGGTCTTAAAATCCTTGACAAATCAATAAGGTCTTAAAATCCTTATGAAAATCAAGAGGTCTTAAAATCCTAAAGAATCAACAAAATCTCAAAATCCCTCAGTTTCATCCGCTACATCCCAAAGGTCTCGAAATCCTTCGGACTAACTCAGGTCCCGACGAGTCTAACCCAGGTCCCAACAGACCTGGATGCCAGGTCCCAGAACTTTCAAATCGGACTCAGGTCCCCAGATTTTCCGAAATAATGTCAAGGACCCCTCTTCAAAGTCCTCATGACCGAATGCTAACTAAGCTAAAACGTTTACAACAAATCAAGACTAAAGGTCTTAATTCGATTCAATATGCAACTCATTCGAGATAGATAACCATTATGTCTAAGTAAAGCATGATTAAGCTCAAAAGCTTGAAACGAAAATAAACAAGTCTTAAATACGATAAAGGGTTTAAAAGCCTCCCCAGGCTATTAAAATCTTAGACATGGATAAAGGTTTAAAAGCCTCCTCAGGCACTAAAGTCGCAGAACTTAAACAAAGACAAAGCAGAAGTCTTGTAAAACATAAAACATAAGTTCAAAAGAGCTTCAGCTCTCAATTCTCATGATCCTCTTGGACCGGTTCACCATCGCCAGCGGGAACCTCTCCTCCAGCCACGTTATCATCGCCTCCTTGAACTGCTTCGGCCGGAGCTACGTTAGGAGCCATCAAACCCAAGTTAGAACCATACTCCCCAGGAAAGGACGGATTAAACAGGTTAATCTCGAAAGTACCTGAGCTGTCCGAGATCTGGGGAAGAGGAAGCTTGCTGACTGAAAAGTCAGACACTTGAGCCTTCTCGTATGCAGTTGTCGCCCCTGGCAACAAAGCCACCAGCTGGCTGTACTCCTCTTCAACGCTCTGGATCTTGTTGTTCAACATGTCCTTCAAGAGGTCAACGTTAGCTTGGAGCTCCTAAGCGTAAACCAAAGCACTGACCTCTTCCTTCTTCTTAGCGAACTTCTCTTGAACACATGCTAAGATCTTGCCATAAGCCTCTGCAACCTCTTTCTTCCCTTCCCTGACTGCCAGCTTGACTTCAGCCTCCTTGTTCTTCTGGCTGTCCTGGGATGAGGCAATGAGCTCACGAACTTGATGCTCAGCTATCCTTCGGGCAGAATCCAAGTCATTGATCCTCCTACTCTTCACCTGGATATCAAGCCCTTGACTTTCGATCTGTCCTTGCTGAGCATCAGCCTTCAAGCCTAGCCTCGTCACTTCAGCTTCGAGTTCAGAAATTCGAACCCGGGCCTGATCGAGATCGGCCTTGGCTGCCTTAACCATCTCGGTCACCTCAGCAAGCTCACCAGCATTGGGGGCATCATGCAAAGCATTCTCGAACTTGAGCTGGGCTCTGTTAACAGCCCCAGCCAACTGCAACAACACCAAAAGTGTACGAATATTATTATCTCCAAAAGAAAAAGTATAAACAAAGAACGGGTGGAGATCACGCACCTGACCCATAAAATGGGCTATGTCGAGATACTCATCCCGGTTAGTTAAGTCCTTGAGCACTGGAAGGGGACATCCTACCCTCTTCAAGTGCCTCAGTATCGCGGCTAAGCCCCAGGAATCATCCAGGATCGACCCAGGCTTCGAATGAGTGAAGCTCCACCCAACAGTTCCTCCTCTAGATGACGAGGAAGTGGATCGAGTGGGAGCTCCGCCTTGGTCGGTCCTAGGCCTCTTGTGTCTCGACGGCTCGACCTCGGAGGTACCCCTCAGAGCCTGGGTATCAGCCTCCGGCATAGGGACCTCAGGAAGAAGAGTAACACCCTGAGCTGTGACCTCAGCAGGAGTGGATTCGACAACGGGTCTGGATCCCCCATCGTCCAAGACATCCTTCACCGAATCAAGAAAAGATCCCCCTTGGCTCTTGTCTCCCCCACGGGAGGTACTGGCAGCCTTCGAGGGGTTACCCCTAGAACGAAATGATGGCCTTAGGGTCATGTCACCTGACTTAGACTTCTCAGTACCTGAAGCACTAGCGCCGGTCGAGATCGATACAACTGAGTCCCCTGCCGAAACTAGAACAACGGAAGTTCTTATGAGAATTAAAAACTTCAAAATAGCAAAATCATTTAAAAAGATTCAAATTTGAGCTTACTTTCAAGGTCTTCAGCGGGAATGGGATCTTGAAAAGAGGCGTTATAGATATCCGGGAACCTGGCTGCACCTATTCGAGAAGTAGTGTAAGCAGGCCAGGTACAAGGAGTCTGATGCAACTTGCGGTATAGAGCTCTGGTAAGCTTGGTAGAAAGCTTCGGAGGATCTTCAATTTCTGCGAAACAAATCCGAGCAAAAAAGTTAATCAACCATGAATAGATAAACTCCATAAAGCTTATCCCTAGAAATCCTAACCAGATGGGTTAGCCCAAGTAATCCTGAGATCCCGACCTACAGGGACCGTCGAAGGATCGACTTTAACATAGAAGTACTTCTTCCTCCAGTCATCATCACTACTAGAGAATCTAAAGATGACATGATTGAGACGACTAGGGAGGTAGAAGGTTCCGGTACCGCCTTGCTTAGAAGCACTCTCCTTCAAGGAGAAGAGGCCCATAAGCTCGGTAAGACCAACATCGACTCATTCCTCCCTAGATCTAGTGATAAAACCGTTTATCACTCGGATGACTGAGGGACAAAGTTGGGAAAGAGCCAACTGGTAATGATCGAGGAGATCAAGCAGCAACGTCGGGAGAGGAAATCTCAGGTGACACTTGGAGATATACTTCTCGTGACAACAAAACCAACCCGCCGGAGCAGTTTCGGGGGTATCATCGGGACCGCAAGTTTGAGCAAGCTCCTTCCGGCCAAGTGCTTGAACCATGAGGTTAACCACATCCTGACTTGTCAATAACGAGGGTGAATGGGGACTACTTCCGCTGGAATCGTCCTTCTTCTTCCGCTTAGAGACCCTGGTCGCAACCGTCTCTCTGGCTTTCTTCTTCCCCTTCATCTTGGCTCCGACTTCTTGTTTAACTTCCAATAGTTTAGCTCCGGAGGCAGAGGGAGGCATCCCGGACTCACCGGAACCTTCTTTTGGAGGATTCATGGTATGGGAAGTTCAAGGAGAAAATCGATTGCAAGGTTTGGGAGAGAATTTACAGAGAAAAGTAACGAGGAAGATAAAAAAAAAATTAAATCGCAGTAAAATAAAGAGGGAGGAGAGAAGTTACCTTGAAAACTGAACAGAGGCGTGGAGAAAGTGGGAGGCGTAGCAGTTAATGCTCACAGCTTTATATCCCATCACCTCTTGAGATTCGGAAAAGTCATTTCAAATCCTCTCCATCTGAACCGTAGATATCGCCAAATATAATAAAGACCGTCAGATCAAGAAGATCGAATCTAAACGGGATAAGAACTAATCATTACCTTAACAAAAAGATAAGGTCGGTAGCTGGAATCTAGCTTCTGAGACAAAAGATTTTATTCGGAAGCTGGGGGCAACTGTTGGACCCGAATATGACCCTCAGGTGAGGTACCGGTAAAATGTGAGCTATCAAGTGGGCCGAATAAAGCTCATCATGATAATGGGAGCTGGAAGCTGAACCAAAGGCTGAACCTAGAAGTCGTCATAATAGAGGTCACGATATAAAGGGAGCTGATACTTCGAGGAGACTCGGTCAAGAGGAACCTGGAGCAAGTACGTAACTGAAGCCGTATATCTCGGAGATTAGTTAAGGAGCTACAGACGAGACCTAGACTATATAAAGACAGAGAAGATCAAAGACAAGGGGACCTTCTCCGAAGACCAACTTTTAGACTAGATAAAAAGCACTGCGTATTCCTTTGTAATCATCTCAAAATATATTCTTTTGTATTCATCTTCTTTTCAACTCATCAATAAAATCATATTCATTCCTCAAGTTTATTTACGGGATTCAGCCCACGATTCTCATTTACATCTCTTGACCTAACCTAAAATCTAAGAAGTGAAATCTTGTCTCTCACAATCTCTTCTCTTCTTCCTCCAACCCCGTAACGATGAATCACGATCGCTTCTTTGTAAAACCGACGTCTCTTCAATTTCTTTCTCTGATGACAACAACAAAACTAACTTGCCTTTTCCCTCCTCCATTGATGATGAATTGTCTCTGATAAACTCCACAATATATGTCTTCGTTTCTTTGTTCTCCTGCCTCCAATTTATAGAATTGGGCACTGTGGATGGATTTTACTGTGTTCCTTTTTTTTTGGAACACGTTTCCTTTTTTTTTCCTTTTTCCTTATTTTTTTTGAATAATTTATGCTACTACTAAGACCATTTACAATAGACCTGTTGAATCTTTTTTTAAACTGTTGAATGCACACAATGGACATGTTGGAAAAAATTAAAATCTTACGTGAATTGTTTAGTGTTGAATTTATTAAACATGTTAAAAGCCAAAAAGTGAGGTCTACAACAATCTGTTTTGCTTTCTTATTGGTTGTTGATACTAATGAGATTTTTCATATTCACCTTTCTTATTATAAGTCATTTATTCCACAGCAAATTTATTTATTTAATATATTAAAAAGTATCAAAATTTATAATTTTTGATGGTCTATAAAACAAGACTAGTTTTATATCATTTAGACATATACAAGATAAGGTGTTAATTTTTTCTTTAAAACATTCATTATATATTATAAATATTAGATGTATATGTGGAAGAAAAAGAAGATGATGTGTTAAGGTAAAAATGTAAAATATGGTGTTGAAACAATTGAACCAATGTACATAGTCTAAGTTGTGGTCGGTTTCTTTTTGAACACGTTTCTGTTGTTTTTCGTTTTTCGTTTTTCGTTTTTCGTTTATTCATGTTTCAGAGAGAGTTACATTAGGAATTAAGATTTTGCAAACAGTATCTCTTACATCGGTTGACCTTGGTTTTGTGTGTTAGATAGAACCTCTTCTGAGCCACCATAGATAGATTCACCAACAATAATTTTACAGAAAATTGTAAATATGTATATTATCAATTCAAAAACCAACTAAATATTAAAAAAAAATTATACAAAAAGTTTTGGAGAAATTTCACTTATACAATATTTAATATCATTAATCATGTGTGCCTTCATTAAAATGATATTTTAAAAAAAAAATTCTTCATTAAAGAGACAAAAGATTGTTATATTCTTGCTTTATAGATATTATAGATATAAATAATTATTTAAATAAATAATTTTAAAGAGAAAAAAAAATATTTTATAGTTTTCATATTTTTCCTTTTCAAATTCGAACTTTTTATAGTTACTTTTTTTTTCTTTTTCTTTTTGAAAATTTTAACCGTTTTTTTTAATTTTCTTTTCAGAATTTAAAAATTCTATGTGAATCTGCTTTTAAATATCATTAAGTTTTTAGGTATTTATTTATATATTTATCAAACTTATAATATCACATTCTAAAACCCCACTCCTTAACTGCAAATCCTAAGTCTCGATTAGTTAACCTTAAAATTATAAACATATATTAATGAAGATAAATGTGGTTAGTGTTAACATGAATACATGATTACAAATTTAATGAAATTTGTTTTAAATTTATAGGTAATTAAATTAAAAAACCAATTAAATATCAAAAAAATTATACAAAACTTTTTGGAGAAATTTCACTTATACAATATTTAATATCATTAATCATGTGTGCCTTCATTAAAATGACATTTAAAAAAATAATTTCTTCATTAAAGAGACAAAATATTGTTATATTCTTGCTTTATAGATATTATAAATATAAATAATTATTTAAATAAATAATTTAAAAGACAAAAACATATTATCTTATACTTTTTTTTGCTTTTTCTTTTTGAATTTTTAACCGTTTTTTTTTTAATTTTCTTTTCAGAATTTAAAAATTCTATGTGAATCTGTTTTTAAAAATTATTAATTTTTTAGGTATTATTTATATATTTATCAAAATTATAATATCACATTCTAAAACCCCGCTCCTTAACTGCAAATCCTAAGTCTCGATTAGTTAACCTTAAAATTATAAGCATATATTAATGAAGATAAATGTGGTTAGTGTTAACATGAATACATGATTACAAATTTCATTAAATTTGTAATCATGTATATACTACTAAATTAAATATATATATATATATATATATATATATATATATATATATATATATATATATATATATATATATATATAATTGGCTTAATACTACTAAATTAAATATAATATCAAAATATTTATAATACTTTATTATTATTAAAGTAAATATTTTAAATATGATATTATCATTCAAAAGATTTAATTATTCTCAAGATAATCATTAATTATTATCAGATAAATTACTAAAATTATTTATTAATATTAATAATTGAATATAAAATATGACTAAACCTTAAATTAAGGAGAACATAATCAATCATCAAAATCACTTCTCGAATAATAGTATTGATTAGTTGGCTTTAAATTAAATTTACAGTGAAAAAGTCTATAAACTAATAATTGATAAATTAATAAAAATGATAAAATAATAAATTTTTCGGTCTTGTATTGAGCTAGTTTAAAATATGATACAAATTATAGAATAATAAAATAATATTTGTTTAGAAAATCCTATGTAAAATAGAATGGTCCTATTAAAATCATAAATTAATAATTAATATAAATAGAAACAAAAAAATATACATTTATTTTATATTCACAATATAGTTTTCCTCTTTTTTTTCTTATATCTTAAATATACTTTTAAAACAAATTCACTAATTGTTTTGTGTGTTTTTTATTTGTCATAACCAAATATTATATATTCAACTTTATGTGATTATATTCTTATTATTTAGCATAAAATTATATTTTCATTGCTTATCTATCTTTCTAAAATAAATATATAGATCATTAGTTTTTTTTTATATGTTCATTTCTTGTGTGTATTAAAACCAAATAAAAATATAAATTCAAAATCATTGTGATTATATATATTTTAGTTACAAACGATCTAATTTCAAAAAATATAAAGTATATTTTTGTTTTTATCTATTAGATTCTAATGAAAATATATATTTAAACTTACCGTTAATGCATTTTTTATTTAAGCTTAAAAGTATTATTATGCAAAAACAAAATTATGTTTTCTATAGTTTTAAACATTTTTTAATATGCAGATTTTTCAGATTTGACAACTACATATGGACTCTATAGCGGACTTCTCAAATTCACTAAGTGGGAAATTAAAAAAAAAAGTTATTAAAATTTATCAGTGAAGTAGAAGACTTCTAGAAAAGTATGCTAATGGTAGTGATCGGTTTCTTTTTAACATGTTTCTGTTATTTTTCCTTTTTGTATATCCCTTGTATATTAATTGAGAAACGACAACAATTATCATGTGTCATCATGAGAATAAAATTCAAATTTGTTTTGAAAAATAAGTTGGTTCATCTTAATTTATATTATACTTTTAATAAAACTAACTATCAAAATAATAAATAGTAATCTCATACTTTTTAAAAATAACAACATAATTACTTAATATGATTAACATATATATGATAATTAATGATTATGAATAATAAATATTTTATTACAATTTTTGTATCTCTTTTTTTTTATTTTTATACTAGGGTAAGTCCGCGCTTCGCGCGGAAATTTATTTCATTAAATTATATACAGATTATTATTTTTTTGTAGTTTTTCAAAAACAATTACCATTCCTTTTTATTAAATATGTTTGTTGTAAAGACACAAAATCAGTTTGTTTGGGGTTGACTAAATTTTCTAATATGATTGTTGCGATTATTAATGAAATTTTGTTCTATTTGTATTATGTTGGCATGTATATTTGAATCTGTTTGTTTTAATATAAGTTATCCAATTTCATTTATGTTATTATTTTTTGTTTGTTATCATGTTATTTTACATTAACTCCTTTGTTGGACGATGCAAGTATATATATCTTAGTTTCAGTTCGGTTTTAAAATTATGGCTGATATTTTTATTTTAGTATTTTTTAAAAAAAAAATCTTATTAAATTACAAAATAACCTTACAATTTTTGTTCACAATACTTATAAAACATATAAAATATATTTTTCACTATTTATTTTACTATTGTTTCTGTAAACTATATACAATATGATTTTTTTTGTTTGATAATTACTTTCTTTTGTAAGAATTTCTTGTTAATTCGGTGGGTTTGCGTTTAGATGTACTGATTTTGTGAATGTTTTTAGCTTTTAAAAATATTGTTTGAACTTAGGATATGGAAATACAATGTCGTTGCAATTAAAGTAAAACATATTTCACTTGTTAAATTTGTTTTTATAAGCTATGTTATATTTTATTTTGGCCTTGTTGATCTTTCTATCTATTTTATTATAAGGACTATGTTTCATCTATGCGGTTTATGTTATTTTCAAATACAGTGTTCTTATTGCTTGTAATGCTGACTACTCCCTTTATTTGAATTGTTTCGAATTCATATCAGTAGTTAATTATTAATTCGCTAATCTTTTCCAGGATCCTCTAACTCATATATATGAAATTGTTAAAGAATTTTTTTATGTTCGTGTTGGACCGAGTAATAAGTATTATGCTTTTTTTGTAGGGTGTGTATATGATGTAATTATATTACAACTATTTAAATCTAAGTCTCTTGATTTTAAATAATTAGAACTCAAATTTTGTTTTCTAAATTATATCCACTTTTACTTTGATCATTGATTTTTCAGTATCTGATTAGAGGATCTGTCGGTAAAAAAAAAAAAGATTAGAGAATATGTATGGGTTCATTCTACATTGGAAGGAGGGACTTGTATTCAGACAATGATGATGGGCAATATAACCAGCTGTATTAGTCATTGAGGATCACGTCGTCACTCTTGCTTCCCTGCGATCCATTTCTTATGGTCTTATGCTCTGCCCTTTCTACAATTTAACATGAGGAACTGAGGACCATCAGCTTTCATTCTTAAGTTTGACAAATGACTTCCAACTTTTATCAGATTTCAGAATAACACACATATTCGAGACATTAATATTTAGTTATCTACCCTCTAATTTCAGCTCTTCAACATTCCTAGAATTGCAGGTAAAGAAGAGAGTCTACTAAATCTACACAGCATCAGTTTGGAAACATTTACAAATGCCCAATGGTGTAAGAATATTAGAAAAACTGGAAGACGACCGTCTCTGTTCTCGGGCGACCAAGTTTCAAGTCCATTTAGAGGTGATTATGTAATTATGTACCTTTTCTTGACAGAAAGAGTTAAGGAAGTATAAACTGAAGTCCTTCAAACGATGAATAGAAAAGGTACTTACGTACAGCTCCGATGAACTATCTGCAATACATTAAAAAATGAAAATAAATGTAGTAAGATTTCATTACTAATGATGGTAAGCTATCAAATTATAGTATAATTAATTTTACTACAAAGGATAGTGGAACTGGTGTTCTCCCCTAAGCACATAGTTGTAATATTCTATCGCTTTATTCGATGAAACATAGTATTTTTTTTTTTTTTTTTTTGAGCAAACGATGAAACATAGTATAAGCTTATAGTATTGTACTATTGACTTTTGATTAGCAATTAGGGAATGATTAGTGAGAGATCTACTGACTGATCTACTTGCTGCTTTTAGCTTTTCAGTTGTTCCAGTTGTTCAAAAGCTCAAAGGCATATCATATTCTCTTATATGGTTCTTAACTTTTATAACCTTAACTATAAAGGTAGATTCATAATTTTTTGAATAATATTAGCTCCTTACTAGGGATGTTAACATGGGTATTTATCCATGGGTTTACCCAAACCCATAGATCATGGGCTGGGTTTTTACCCTTTAATAAATAAATGGGTTCAATATGGGTTAAAACTTTTAGAGTTTATATTAATTTGGGTAAACTCAATAGGGTAACTGGGTACCCATATATTTATATTATAGTTTTTTGTCAAAGACAATTTAGTCATATTGTTTTCACCAAAACCGTAAAAGTGAGTTTTTCCGCAAAACTTGTAAAATTGATTTTTCCCGCCAAAACCGTAAAATTGAGTTTTCCCGCCAAAACTGTAAAATCGGGTTTTCCCGCCAAAACCGTAAAATCGAGTTTTCCCGCCAAAACCGTAAAATCGGGTTTTCCCGCCAAAACCGTAAAATCGAGTTTTTCCGCCAAAACCGTAAAATCGAGTTTTTCCGCCAAAACCGTAAAATCGAGTTTTTCCGCCAAAACCGTAAAATCGAGTTTTTCCCGCCAAAACCGTAAAATTGAGTTTTCCCGCCAAAACTGTAAAATCGGGTTTTCCCGCCAAAACTGTAAAATTGAGTCTTCCCGCCAAAACCGTAAAATCGGGTTTTCCCGCCAAAACCGTAAAATCGAGTTTTCCCGCCAAAACCGTAAAATCGAGTTTTTCCGCCAAAACCGTAAAATCGAGTTTTCCCGCCAAAACCGTAAAATCGAGTTTTCCCGCCAAAATCGTAAAATCGAGTTTTCCCGCCAAAATCGTAAAATCGAGTTTTCCCGCCAAAACCGTAAAATCGAGTTTTTTTGCCAAAACCGTAAAATTGAGTTTTCCCGCCAAAACCGTAAAATCGGGTTTTCCAGCCAAAACCGTAAAATCGAGTTTTCCCGCCAAAACCGTAAAATCGAGTTTTCCCGCCAAAACTATAAATTCGAGTTTTCCCGCCAACACCGTAAAATCGAGTTTTCCCGCCAAAACTGTAAAATTAAAATTTTCTACCGAAACCGTAAAATTCTGTTTTTCGCCAAAATCGTAAAATTTTGTTTTTCGCCAAAACCGTAAAATCAAAATTTCCCGTCGTAAAATTGAGTTTTTACGCCAAAACCGTAAAATTATTATTTTAATAGTCTATAAAATGTATAGTTTGGTTATGTGTACCAAAAAAGATATTCATATTTTCATAATTTTTTAGAACAAATAATATGGTACATGGGTACCCATGGGTAGACCAATATACTAATGGGCTATTTTATGGGTTTAAATTCCAACCTTAATGTTTTTGGGTTATCGTGGGTTGGATACAAACTGGGTTGGGTTATTTGTGGGTTGGGCTGGGCTGAGTTTTTTTACCCATTTTAACATCCCTACTCCTTACCGAGACAAAGATACGTGGTAGCATATGCAGCCTGGCCAATATCGGGATAGGTCTTGAGGTCAAACTCACTCTCGGGACAGTGACGCAGGAGTATTCTGAAAGAATGCAACCATATATATAAACAGTATTATTAGTCCCAACCATCCTCCTTTGGCAGCTTCAAACAAATGAAAGTATTCCAACTCCACATAGAACGAACTATCCTGCACATACCCCACATGTTTTAGACAAAGATGATCATCATGAACTGACTAAAGAGTAAAAGATAAACAATTATTTCCTTGGAACTTAGACATCTTTGGTCTTTGACAGTTTTGTTCATGTACGCTTCCATGAGCTGCATGACAATAGATTTGAATGCTGTTTTGTAATTTTCTCTTATTTTATAAAGATAAAGGTTACGGTATTCAAGACCCATACACACATGTCAGAATATGGACTAATCTGAACAAAAAGCATATTCTAATACACACCCTAGATTCTTGTACAGTTGTGCTCACGAACAAACAACAGAAAAACGGTTAAAGGTGGACAACTTTTCATAATAATTTGCTCTCACATGTTTACTACTATCATCAAGCCGAGCATCTTTTAGTTTTTCTAAGCTAATTTCGACAAATAGGAAATCACCCAAGAACTAAGGTAAGTAAAAAGCTCACCATTTAGAACAGCTTGCCTGTATGAGCTATTGCGGGACACTGGAATCTCATGAGAGACCATTGTTGGTTTCCCGTTCTTCCGCATTGAACCTCAACTCAAAGGATCATGAGAGAGCAAGCCATGAGGGACAAATCTGTGTTTGGAGCAGAATACGGGCAGACTTCAGCTTCCTTTGTTTCTTTTGAGAGCACACCTTGACACTTATTCTTGACCGATGAACCTACACCTAGAGAGTTGATTAAATCACTATGATAAGTATTATATACACTATGCAATCTTGTTCTCAAGGTTAATAAATCTTACCCATCCTGATGGATCCTAAACCAAGTACAGCTACCAACTGTGATCAAAATAGCAACATTCATCAAGATTACGCAACATAACCAGCTCGGAGAGTTGTTGATTCACTACTCCACCAGGAAAGTCACAATCATTCATCATATACATTCCCCACCTAACATGAGAAAGATATATGTTCAAAAGAACATTAGTGTGTGAAAGGATTAAGATGATAATGAACTTACGAACAAAGCTTGCTAGACTTAAAAACAATAAAGAAGAGATTTGATACCGTCATTTTAGTTCTAATAAAGCTTTGGCAGCTTCTTCTTTAGAAGAGAATGTGATATAAGTACACCCTATCGGCCATCTTCCTTTACAACATCCACTGAAGCGACCAAAAATTTGAGTAAGACAAAATAGATGTGAAAGTGCAGCTGCGTCAAGAAAGTCCGAACTAAAACTGGTGTTAAGAACTTGAGATTTAAGAGACTGACCGCCAAGTACTGGGCAATATTAGCCCTGTTCTTTTGATAAACGCTGGAGGCAGCGTCAGCGACTCCAAATAATCACGGCAACTGCTTTGTATAAGCGAAGCGTAAAATGATGACGACATAAAAAGTCTCGCCGTAACAGTAAAAACAGTTGCCGCTGTGTGTCGTAACTGCCGCTAGAATTTTTGGCGATCAATTTTCATCGGAAATCAACCGCCGCGTCTCTTATAATTAACACCAGTTCACTGGTTTCTCTGCACTCGTGCTTTAAAATCAATGGAAATACAGTGGTTTTAAAGACGCCAGACGCTAGACGCAGCGTCTGTGAAAAGAACAGGGCTATTGATAAAATGCTAGGGCTCATGTCTCTTCTGTGCTTCAGAAAGATAAACCTGCAACAAACTGGGCATTCAATTTTAGTGACAGTAGAATCACTGAAACTCACATAAGAAATCACTCATGGGATCTGTCCTAAAAAAATGATGATGCTTTTACATACACGACAAATTCACCTATACAGACGCAGTTAAAATAGAACCAGATAAAAATAGTGGTCATAGCATATCTGAACACAGAAAATCACTGAAACTCATAAGAAGAAAAGATGCTTTTACATCTGAAAGTTCAAAACTTCAAGATTGGTCAAACTTCAAATCAGAGAATCGGAAATTCTGATTACGTCGGGTTACATCAACTCCGTCCGGTTAGGGAATATATCGAACCCTCCTTCAGGTTAGGCCTGTAAGTAGCGATCCGGTTGACATTCACGGTGGCCGATATCATAGTTTCCTGAAAGCATGTGGTTTAAACGGAATTAAATATTATGAACAAAAATCTAAACAGGTAAACTTGGTTCTAAAGGATTGTACACGACAGAAACGTTGAACTCATAACCGAAATCTAAACAGGAATATTGGTAGTAATGATTCACCACGACGGAAACGTAAACAAAAAACACAGGAGAAATGTAATTTAGACATGAATGGAGACGGAACTACATAAGGAACCTGTGAATCTAGTAGAAGCATATCCACTCCGATGAGTCCGCCGCGCCGCCGCGTCGGATCTTGGCCTCCCAAAAACGGAGCAACAGTGTCCGGTCTTCAAATCAGAAAGAAAGATTATTGCGTTAGCTATTTCTCGGAAATCAATGATACTGGTTTGTCTGGACTGAATGATGAGATGATTCTCAGAGGAAAGCCTACCTTTTTATAGTCGCGGTTACACCGACTCGCAGGATTGATGCTTGCATTTAAGAGAGATCGTGGGTAATTGATTAAAGCAACAACTTTAAGAAGATGAACCTGTAACTGGTTGCTTCTCAGATGTTTAGGAAGAAGATGAAAGAACGCTTTCGAAACCCTTATCTAAAACGCCGCGTTTCTATACATTTCGATTGTTCAAACGGCTGAGTTTAGAAAAGAAGGGACATGTTTTGACTTCTAATAACACTATTATTTGACTTGGACGAAGGAGAAGATAATGAAACGTGATGGACATTTAGACTGTAAGGCCCAACAGCAAACCAAGTAATTAAATGAAACGCATTATATTCATGCGTTTGGACACGTGTCTTTTCCCTGGTGAAACCATTTTTTTAACGTGAATCAAGGAGAAGAGAGTTTCCTTTTTTTTATGTTATAAGATTATTAAAAGATATTAAACAGTCACATTAACCATATAATAAAAAAATAGTTTTTTTCTCATATGTTATATTTTAAATTTTAAAAAATGACTATAAATTATTATAAATTTTAAAATCTCATTTTGAGAATTTTGTGATCAAATGCTTACTTTCTTTTGTTATAACAAAGTAGAATTTTAAAATCCCATTTTGAGAATTTTGGGATCAAAGGCTTTATTTGTTTTTGAGAATTTTAAAATCTCATTTTGATTTTGTGATAAAAGGCTTAATTTTTTTTATACTTATATATTCAACTAATAACTTACAACAAGAAAATATGCCTCATTTATATATGCTAGTTAGTACAATTCTGCATTGCATTGCGTTACACTTTCATAGTTTTTTTTTCAAAAAGGTTTTCTAAACACTTTCATAGTTACGCCTGCTTTTAATTAGTTTGTGGTTTGGTTGTATGGGTTATTTTTTTTTTTGAAAAAATTGCGGTTGTATCTATAATTAAAGAAAAAAAACTTCAGTTAACCACATCTCATGCAGTTGCTTTCTTATAACAGACCAAAATCCAAGTACACTAAAAACTGCATGTTTATTTAAGTTATAAATGAGTACTACTAAATCATTGATGAGAAGACCGACTATGTGTATATGTATCATTTAATGAATATAAAAATCTGGTGGGTGTATTTAATGTTTTTCTGTACGTCGATGTAAAATTGAAAATAAAACCTTTATCGAAGCAGTAGAAGAGCTGGGCCCAAACTTTTATTCGATAAGTCGAAAGAAATTCTATGGTCGTCGGAGTGAGTAAATCCCAATTTTTTTTACAGTTTCACACAAAAAAAAATTCGCTACTTACCATGTTTGTTTTCTCTCTTTCTTTGGTTTCATGCCGTGGTCCTCTGAAGAATTGGTGGAACTTCGACAACTTGAGAGAAATTGTTTCCCTCAATAGATAATAGCCCTCAATAGATAATAGCGGCCAGAACCCTGTGCAAACCGGTACATAGTTGCATTGAAAAGTTCAAGACTTTGAACACAGGAGGCAGTTTCAAGAGAGAGGTAAAGAGAGGTTCATGTTTCTTGTTTCTTGTTTCTTGTTTTGGCTTGGCTTATAAACTCTTCGCTAGTCTGGTCGTCAGAGTCCGGAGGAGTTAAAAGAAAAAGATATTCGCGTCTCAGCGAAAGAATAATCCATTTTTTTTAAGATTCTCAAAATCGAAAATTTCTTATCTACTTACTATGTTATTTTCTTTCTTTGTCTTCAGCTTCGGTCCGCTTAAGAATTGCGATTAGAAAAGATTAATAAAACAAATAATGCCAACTAGAATTTTATAATGATAAATTTACGTAGTTTAGAATAAAGTGTACTACCGGTGCACTCAATTGTAGGTAATGATGAATCACATTATTTACTGATTGTAAACGAGAAATGAAGGAAATGAGTTGATGGATTTATGTAGTTGATGAATGATAAATCTATCTATGTAAAACTATCATGATAATCTATGTGGCTGATGAATGAAAACGAGAAATGAAGGAGATGATGAATCATAAACTTTACTGATTGTTCCAAGGAGTCATTGTGAGTAAGGATTTGGTGGAGAAAATGTATTTTAAGTAGAAGGAGGCTGTGACAAAAATGATTGAAAGTTTGATTGTTTCGAGTGATTTAAGTAGTTTCTGGTTCTTGATTTTCCAAAAACCATTTTCTGCTCAATTATGATTTTGGTAAAGTAAATATCCTATTTTTCAGGAACCTAATTTTTTATTCCTTTTATTTTTCTACCTTAAAGCGAAAATCCATTTTTTCTTAATTTATCTTTCGGTTTGCTACGACAATCACTAAAAGGTATTTAAAAATAATATTATTAAATTTGGATAAGTAATGTAGTATAAAACATTAGGCATTAATCACAATATTTGATTGACACAATCGTATATCCTTATTATCATCTATTTGTATAAACAAATTAACTATCATCTATTATATATTAACAGAAAAGCATTGGCTTTAATGCATTCATACTAACTATCGCAATTGTGTCGCTCTCACAATCAAATTGAAAAGCAATTGAATATAATTTTTATAAATTATTTTTCCTATTTCCTTATATATTTTAAATATCATAAACCTCTGCATATAAGGACTCCAAAATAGAATTAATCTTTATTTATAGAGTAATTCCATTGTTTATTCTATTATATAATAAATCAAAGAATAGAATTAAATCATTTTTTACTTCAAATTTCATATTTTGAATAAAATAGGGAATTGTTTGAGATCTCTAACTTCTAACCATCATGGACATATATCCTTGTCTTGACAGACTTAATTCAATTCAGCATAATTTGAATGGTAGTTTGAACTGAACATATTCACATTAACTCCAAAAGTTTCAATTGCAGACAACTATGGTACGTATTGGTATACAACAAAAGGGTTAGCCCAGGGTCCACATACATAACCTGACAAAAAAAACCAAAACTCTGTTTATCTATAACTTACAGATAAAGCAACTGTAGGTCTGAGACCAACCATCAACAATTTGTGTTTAATATATCAAACTCTTTGTGAACCACTAAAAATGTTTTCACAAATTTCATTTTCGCTGTTCCTTGTCGAGAAACTTCCCTCTCTCTCTTTTTAAATCGTACTAAAAGTTATCATATCAGCGGCGGCAGAAGAAGAGGAAATCAGGATGGCTAACATGACATGAACGCAGCAACTTGTCAGCAGCTTGGAACAGAGAGTTTACTAGCTGGTGTTCAGAGCCTCCATTTTGTGTCCATACAAAACCTCTGAACTTGTATGAAGCGAGCCCAAATACAGGAATTGACATCATCTTAGCCTCTATGGGCTGCACATGGCTCATTGGTTGTGCACTGCTTGGACCTACAAAAGGCCAAACGCTGTCATTAACATCTCTCTACCAAACACTTAACTTCAGAAAACAATTGATTCCTCAGCAACCGTCTCAAACTCTTCTCATGAACACACATCTAGTTATGTTTGTCAAAGTGATCAATAGTAAAATGATCGTAAGATATTGGAACAAATTGGTTTCAGTCAAGTAGATTAGGTTCTGCCGATTAGATAATGTTCTAAGCAAGCGTTCTCTTGATCATTGCAACCGTGTAAATCTAAGGATTGCTTGGTTGAACAGAATGACAGTTTTCGTTTTACCTGCAAAGGGTGTGTGAAGGGAATGATACGTCAAGAAACAAGCATCCAGGTCCTTAACAGTAGGTCCTGTAGGTATTTTGTAAATTGGGTACCTACAAAGTGTATAATGGATTCTCAGAAGAGTGACAGGATATTGGTAGCAAGAAACAGTACACAAAAGTATAAATAACAATACCATGCCACAGAAAACCAGCTTGAAGGAAGTAAGTCACAGCTTCTTAGCGTCTTCAGCTCAGGAAACCGTGCAGCGAGGTCAGAGACCTGTAATGAAACATAGGCAATAGTCAGTCATGAGGAGCCAGAGAAACAGAGTCACACAAGTTCCTATGCCTTGTGAGCAGTGATCTGATTAGTCGATCGTCAAAAATTGACCCACAAACGATTTGCCAACGACTCAGTCATAACTTTAACAATAACTTCAGAGCACTAAGTATATTGTAATATATACTGATGAAATATAAGCAACCTAATAACAAGTTAACAACAATGACATAAAAGAGCAGATATGATCATCAACATCTATCAAAATTGTATGTTTTAGAGAAGCTTCTAGAGTTTATTTTACTGTTTAGCATGCCGTCATAATTTCTTATATGTAAGGTTCTAGAAAAGAAACTAACCTTATCAGCAAGAGGCTCACGGATGTAAGGAAGGTCTCGTTCAAGATACTCAAACATCAAACGACCTTGAGAACCTAAAAGTTCACCATCATCACTCGACGAGTCTTCCAGATGCTGATCTCTCAACGAAACATGATCCATCCTAGCAGTAACCCGTTCAGAATCACTATCCGTGCTAACATCGCTACTAGAATCATCGCTACCATCACCAGGCCGCCTGCCACACCATAGGAAAAGTGTTTAACAAAACCCCAAACACTACCAAAAAACATTCCAACAGATTCCCACAACAACAATACATTACCTTGCTTTAAGAGACGAACTCAAGGCATGAGTATCAGCGTATATCTGAATCCCTGATAAGGAAGGCACATAGTACTGAATCACACGATCCTTGTTATTCAGAACAAGATGCACTCCTGCCCCGTAAGCACTCCACTCCGCAAACGACTCCCAGATATCTCCGAGCACAAAGTAAGGAACTTTATCATCACCAGCAGCTTTTCTCTCCCGTAACGACGTCTGCATAGATTACCCATCACCGTTAGAGCTACTGGGTCCATCCACAATGTCATAAAGGAACAATCTTTTTCTTTTTATTATTAAAAAAATGTGTGTGTGTGTGACATGTTCAAACAAACCTTGGGTAAGTACTGGGCCGGCACAGATGGTGTGACCGACTCCAAGAATCGTTCCAGATTAGTCGGCCCAGAAGGAGACTCCTTCTCTCCTTCTTCTCGGTGTTCCTTGGGATTATTATTAGCTGATCGGCCGTTAGAGACGTCGCTCTGAGCTCTACGTAGCTGATCCGCGCGGTGATTGGGCTTACGAGCTCCTTTGGCTGATCTGTAAAAAGGGTCTTCGCCGTGTCGCCCCCTCGTCAACTGACATCCAGCTCCCAACATCTCCTTCGATCAAAATGCACAAAAGCAGCAAACACAGTCTTCCACAGTACTTGTGGTTGGTTGATTGATTTGACCTATCTATGGATAGGTCTAATGAGGAGTTTTGATATGAAGACGACGACGATGAAGAAGGTTTGGAAGGAAGACGGAGATTCCAAGAAAGTTTGAAATCGATTGGAGTTTGATTGAATAAAAGACCCACCCACCCAAAAAGGGATTACGAAGGTCCGATTAAGGAGGCGAAGATTAGTGGAAGAGGGAATCCGAAGGATGTATGAGATTCGGCTAAAAGAAAAAAATCAGGAGTTTTTTTCAAAAATGGAGTCAATGAAGAGGAAAGTAGAAGAAGAAGAAGATTGGTTCTTAATTGGAGGAGAGAGAGACAAGAGAGTTAATTAACACATGAGCCCCTGATATGTTTTAGATTTATACATTTTGTCCTTTTATTTGATAAATCTGTTACAAATTGGCTTGTTCACTAGTAGTTTGGGGTTATAAATGTAAAGTTTTATTTAATATAAGGATTAATATGGAAAATAGCGGATAGACCAAAGGCCACTTTAAGCTTTTTTAATTCATGGTGGATACTGGGTGCTGACAAGATGCAAAAAATGGCAAATTGGCATATACTTAAATAAAATTCTTTTAAAAACAGCAAAAGAGAACGAAAAAAAAAAGAAAGGCTGTAAACTTTTGTTCCTTTTTTCTTCATAGATAAGCTTCAAATTGGTGAATATAATTAGTTTTTTTTTACTTTTGGTTGATGTAGTTTTGTTATATACTACGAGTGAAACTGTAAAAATATAGGTGTTTTCTCAACAAAAAAAAAACTGTCAAAATATAGGTGGCCTCTCATTCAACTAGTGCATGCACACTTTACTACATGTGTGATGTATCATTACTTTACAATTTAGGTGGCAGCCCATTAATGAGTTTTCATTTTGGTGAAAGACATTGACAACAATAATTAATATAATGACCATTTATCACTCTTGAGTCACGCATTGATTGTGATTATTACAGAAGATTAAGAGGGGTTATTAAGACAAGTGATGCTAATCACTCTTTAAAAATCTCATGTACACGTGAATCTGTATTCTGCAGTAACCGGCTAATTTATCAGTTTGAGTATATTTTATTACGAGGGGAGTCATGACCGACCGACGCATTATAGTGTTCCTTTGCCGTACATTGATGGCTTCAAACAACAGATCAATAAAAAAAGAAGCAATTGCTTGCTCCATTATAAAAGAAAACTGCATGAAGCATAAATGGAGTGGAAGTGGGAATTATTTAAACAAAATTATTTAACTTTTTAAAATTAACATAGATCTTATGTTTCTGATACAAACGAGTTAAATAATTTTAAATTTGTAAAAATTAACATAGATCTTTTCGTACTATGATTTTTGATATGATATAAGATACATAACTAAAAAGTATTTCAAGATTTTCTTATGACTTATAAAAATCATAGTCCGAAAAGATCCGATTTTGAAAAAAAAAATCATTTCAAGAAAAAAATATTGTGTTTTCGACGCAAATATTAATTGTAAATTGTAAATTTCAAACACATAATTGTGTTTACTAACATTCTATTGATTAAAAGTTGTGAGAAGTAGTTAATTATGAAAAACAATGTATTGATAATTAGATTTAATATATTTCTAAGATATGAAAAGTTTTAAAATAGAGGGAGTATTATACAAAAAATCCTGCCTTCCCATAAATCAAGAAGAAGCTTTCAACCTGACACCTCGAGCCATTCAACCTTTGACGTGGTTCCATGTTTTTACAATCTCATCTATAGTCTCCCCAGAGCCTCCTCCCTCTAACAGCTTCCTCATTACTTTTATAATCAATCGCTTTGTCTAACCTCTTGTCTTAATCATATCAAGCTCCGCTGGTCCTCCCATACCTTTGCTCGTTTATGCTGGACACTAGCCATCCATTTTACTTTGTTCATATACTCTCTTTTTCGTTTCTTATGCGATTTTAAAATCCTTCATTCCTTTGCACAATGTTTCAAATTAAGTTAGATTCTATGTCCACAATGTATATATATATATAGACAGCTGAATTGTTATTTTATAAAATAAAAAAAGTGGAATCGTTTCTCCCATAATTCCAAAAAAACAGACGAAAGATAAAGAAAATTATTTTAAAGCAAGTTTAGTGAAATAATTGGAATAAGCTGTTTTATTTTTTATTTTTATATTCCACTTATGCTATCTTTTTTTTTTGAAACACGAAAAAAAAAAGATAGCATAAGTGGAATATAAAAATAAAAAATAAAACAGCTTATTCCAACCGGTTTCCTTCTTTCTACTCAAAATAGTATAATTAGATAGCATCTATCTAATTATACTATTTTGAGTAGAAAGAAGGAAACCGGTTGGCACGAAAAGGAAACGTGTGCCAGATGAGCGAAGTACGGCCCAAACACTTATCGGCAGTAATACAAATAAAGCCCATTAGGAAATAAGGCTCGGAGAAAAGTCACCCAAAGTTCAATGATTGGTTAAGCATACGTCGTCGTTCTGAGTTTCTATTACACAAAGCTACATCTCTCGGTGGTCGAGGAGGGAAGAAGCTTGTCTACAGATCTTCGCTGCTCTTCTGTCTCTGCTTCCCCTCTCTCTCTAAATCCTAACGCCAAACTCTGAAATCTCTTTTCCAAAAAAAAAAAAAAAACCTTTACGAAATCTCTGAGCGTTCCTAATTAAACAGGTTGAAACTGTTCACTCCTCCGATTCGATTTGATGTCTTTAGCACATCTGCTTCTGTTCGCCGGTTTACTCAGCCTCGTGATACTCGCCTCTTCTTCCTCTCCGGGCTCACGCTCGATCCTCCGGGATATATCCGGTGGAAACGCCGATCAGAAAGACAGAGCTGTCGAATTGAACTCTTCTAACTTCGATTCAGTTCTTCGCGACACACCCGCCAAGTATGCCGTCGTCGAGTTCTTCGCTCATTGGTCAGTTCCCAAACCCTAGAAAAAAACTTGAATTCGATCGCTTAGAATAGTTTTTGGTTTGGTGGGTTCTTCACCTTTTTGTCTACCTAGAGTTAGGTAGTGGATCTAGCGTGGAAAAGAATCTAACTTTATCATCGCTACTAGTAGATGTCAAAAGGGTTTTTTAACTTTTATATCATTGATTCGTGTAGGTGTCCTGCCTGCAGAAACTACAAGCCTCATTATGAGAAGGTGGCTAGGCTTTTTAATGGACCAGAGGCGATCCATCCTGGGATCGTTTTGATGACGAGAGTTGATTGTGCAATGAAGGTACTTACTACTTCACGTGAATCCTGTGGAATTGTGTTGATTTCACTGTTTCTGATTATTACTTTCTCGGCAGCGCAGACGAATACGGAGCTCTGTGATAGGTTCTCTGTTTCGCATTACCCAATGCTCTTCTGGGGTTCTCCTACAAAGTTTGTCTCTGGCAGTGGGGAGCCTAAAAAGGAGAAGAGCGAGATTGTTGTTATTGATGATGCTCGCACAGCTGAGCGTTTGCTTAACTGGATTAACAAACAGACACAAAGGTTTGTGCCTTTGCATTTTCTATCTTCAGCATCTTTAGCTAGTTTGCCACCATCGTCAATCATCTATCCACATCCTACTTAACTCTGTTTCGTTTCTCGATATTTTGTAGTTCTTTTGGCTTGGAAGATAAGAAGTTCGAAAATGAACATGTCCGGACCAATATAACAGACTACAAACAGGTTTTGAGAATGCTCCCTGACTCACTTTGCGTTTAAGATCAAACAGCTTAGGGATAATAGGGGTTTGATTTGCCACAGATTTCTCAGGCTGTGTATGACATTGAGGAAGCAACCGCTGAAGCTTTTGATATAATTTTATCTAACAAGGTAGCCATATGATTTTGTGTGTTTGTTTGTTTAACGTTCTCTCCATCGCTCTGTTTTCGGTTATCAACAAGTAGTTCCGTGATATCCACAGATCATTAAATCATCTGAAACAAGTGCGTCATTCATTAGATTTATCCAGCTTCTAGCAGCACATCATGCCTCCAAGAGGTAAAACTAAACTCTCATCATCCTAATGTCTACATATGCGTTTCGATACTTACTCTTTCCCGACACTATCTCTATCTTATAATCTAGGTGTCGAAAAGGAGCTGCAGAGATTCTAGTGAACTATGATGACTTGTGCCCTTCTGGAAAATGCTCTTACGAATCATCTGGAGGGAAAGATACCCTTGGAAGCTTCCCTATTTGTGGAAAGGATGTTCCGCGTGGATACTATGTGAGTGTTTTCTAGCAGTTCTCTTACTGTTTTGTCCTGTTTAATGGACTTTAGAATCTGATTGTCTTAATTTCTTATCTGGCAGATGTTTTGCCGTGGTAGCCGCAACGATACCCGTGGATTCAGGTACTGTATTCGATTTTAAAACTATGATCCTTCAGTTCAGTTTTAGCTCACTAGTGTTTCTCAAATACTGGACACTGCAGCTGCGGATTATGGGTTCTGTTTCATTCACTTACCGTGAGGATTGAGGATGGAGAAAGCCATTTTGCATTCACTTCAATATGTGATTTCGTCAACAACTTCTTCATGTGTGATGAATGCCGACTTCATTTCAACAACATGTGCTTGAGGTAAACATTGTACTGATCTTGGTCAGTGCCTCGCGGTCTTTGCTTATCTAACCATATGTTTCTTGGAACAGTGTAAAGACTCCATTCAAAAAGGCGCGTGACCTCGTCTTGTGGGTGTGGAGCACGCACAACAAGGTCAACGAGAGGCTCATGAAGGACGAAGCTTCTCTCGGTACTGGTGACCCCGAGTTCCCCAAGATCATATGGCCACCGAGGGAGCTTTGTCCGTCCTGCTATCTCTCGAGCGACGAGAAAAGCATAGAGTGGGACGAAGACAATGTCTACAAGTTCTTGAAGAATTACTACGGGCCCAAGCTTGTTTCACTTTACAAGGAGAAGAGTGTCATCGGGAAGAAGGAAGAGATCGTCTCAGCTACCACCGAAGACTTGACAGTAGCCACCAACGCTCTGGTTGTGCCGGTTGGAGCTGCGTTGGCAATAGCCGTCGCCAGCTGTGCGTTTGGGGCGCTTGCTTGTTACTGGAGGACGCAGCAGAAGAACCGAAAGTATTACTTTATTATCTTTACATACATCTAATGATAGATAGTATCTACAAACTCTCTTCCTCATGCTTTCTTACCCCCTTTTTGTCCATTTTAACCTTTCAGACCGAGGAGAAGCTGGAACTGAACTACTAGAAGCTCTTGATGTTTCCTTTACTTACAGACAGCAAACACAAAACCTCTTGTTTGGAGTTGAGATCACAAAGCTCTTTATCTGTTGTCTCTGATTTTGAAAGAGTGTACAGATTCTTCTCTTTAATATTGTAATATGGGGATCTTTTTATAGAAATTTTTAATATAATTTCTATCCGACCATATGGTTAGACTTCTTGTTGAATAATACTCGGAATGAAGCTAATGTCTTCATGCAATGCAGATCCGGAAAAAAACACTTAGTTGTGCTATGAGAAGAGAGCTTTGCCAAGTAGATACTTTTTTCTTTTGTTCAATCTGTTAAATCCAGTTCAAGACTTTTACATGTATAAGTGAGGGTATATTTACAGAGACATTTGTGCATGTGAAAGGAAAGAAACAATGGCTCATGGCACGCCTATAATCTAAGACTGCGTTTGAGGCAAGCGCCATAACTCTGCTTCTTCATCAGATGAATCTTCAGAGTCAGAGGTTTCTAATGTCTGAGAATGCCGGCGACATGTTGCGACTGCTTTGGCTACGACATAGATTGGTAGAATGATTCCAAGTATTCTCAGAAACAACAACTAAACAAACAAAAATAAACAATTAGGGTTTCATCGTCAGACCCCTGAAGAAAGTCTTGAAGAACAAGAGCCTCACCATGAACAAGGGGAAGACATGGAGGTCGGAACCGGTGAGGATTAAGGGGAGGGTATGTCGGAGAATCAGAAGTGCCATGAACTACATTATGTAAAAACAGAAACTATTAGTAAAGAAGGTCTCTTAATGGAAGGTTTGGTGTGAAAAAGGAGCGTGCGTACGATGAGAACAATGGAACGGCAACAGATGAAGCTTGTGGTGGAAGAAAGAGGGTATTGATTATGATGATAGTCGAGGAAGGTGGAATCAGAAGGTACAACAGTGATGAAACGATGATCACGTTGTTGAGATACTCCCCAGTTTCCCCTGAAATGAAGAGGAACATGACCTAACTCTAACAATGGAGATGGTGCTGTATAATCCGGCTTAAACTCCTGAACACAACACATCAAATATATAAATCAGATAAATTCAATTTTCAAGAAGAAGATTCAGCAAAAGAGATACAAAGAACCACCTGATGGCAAATCTCGCAGGTGGTGTCTCCTTTTTCATTACACCATCTCTGCACGCACCTCCTATGTGCATACTGCCCATAAAACACAACGTCCATCATCTAACATCAAACCAACAACTCTGTTTTGAATCTCAAATGTTTGTAACTTTGTCTTTACCTTCAAGCTACCGCTGCAAGAACAAGGAGTCTCCATGTTAGAATCCAAATCCTCATCGTGACAAATCCTACACTGCACCATCTTCAAATCTCCATTGCGCAGCTTCTCAAGGGTCTTCTCGTCCAGGACTCGACATTCCTCCTCAACGGGTGCATTAGCTTGCAGCATACGGTTCCTGCTCTGAATGGCTTCCTCAATCGTCGCTTCTGTTATCAACCGATCCACCAGGAGCACGAGATGATCTCCCATGATGGATATATATAGAAACTTGCAGCTGAAGAAACTCTACTTTTTAATTAATTTATATTATTCTCCCCTTTTCTTTATGCTGCGAATTGATGATGATAAATGGGGTTAGGGTCAGAATCATTTCACATAAGCATTCGCATTCAATTCTTTACTTGAACATGTGAATTAGAAGCTGCTCATTAATGAAAGAGTTGAAGAAAAATATCCTAAAGAAAACAAACGGTTTAGATCAAGCAACATAAATATAGCCAAGAAATTAAAGAAGTTGATAATCAGCGAACAACGCTTAGGGATCTGAATTTTCCCAAATGATGATGAAAACAAATCGCAGCGAGTCATATAATAAAAATACAAAAGACAAATATGAGTAGAAAAAAAAAATCGAAAAGACAGGAAGAAGATAGAGGCAGACCTGAACGTTAGGACAGGAGAAAGAGGGTTGTACTTGTACCGTTTACTTCTCTTTTTGTCGGAAAGGAGAAGAAGTGGAAAAGCGAAGAAAGAGGAGACTTTAAATTAGAACAAGTAAGAGAATCGTCTTTTCCTGACGCTAAAGCTTTAATAAATGCTTCCTTTCTTTCTTTCTGAACTCCGAATTAGATTATTATTCAGGAGATGATAAAGAGGGAAAGGGTTATGTGTGTTTACAGATGAAGCAATGTGATTGAGTATAGATTCTTGAATCTCTATGATATTACTATACTTTACCTCTAAAAATATATAGTTATACATTTAGATAACGTGGCTTTTTTAATTTGTAAATAAATAATCATTAATACTGCCATATGGTCAAACAAAGACTCAAAGTAGCTAACCAAGCAAAAGATCATTCAAGTGTTTTCATGCTTTGTTTTAATGGACTGAGTGACACGTGTTACGTTGTCCATAGTGCGTGTGAGCGAGTGAAGCGTGTCAGCTAAAGCTGGTGGAATGAGGTGTGCCAGCATCATTGATAATTTGACTGGTTGATTAACTAACTAACCAAACACGTACTACTATAATCGTTTTGAACTTTGTTTAATAGTGCTTTTTAAATTACTCTTTTAGGCCAACCCGTTCCACCAAAACCAATAGATATTAGAATCAGCACACCCCCATCTCAATCTTATGCGTTAATGATGACCTCAATTACTCTTTTCATCTCATTTCGATGATCGATATACATCAACAAAGGCCCTTTAAAGATCGAGAATTCACAGTCGCAAGCCTATAAACTCGAACCAGAAGCAAAGCCCAGCAAATAAGAATGCAATAGGCCCATCACTTGAGAGAGAAAACATCAAAAAGGCAAATGAAGCAAAAATGCCCGTTTACATATCAAAAAGCATCCAAAACTCTACGAAAAGGAGTCAAATCTCCTCACAGTGTGACATAAGTCACATAATATAACAATCATTCCCAAATCTATCTATTATCCGTTTCCTCTTACAATAATCAACAACAACAAGAGCTGTGTTTGTTCTTGATCTTAACACCAAGCTCACCTGCAATAATAACAGTAGAAGCCATATCAAGAAACATCCCATGCTCCACGACACCAGGCAGCCTCAGAATCGCATCGCTCACCGCCCACAAATCTCCCATATCCTTCTCCAAATACATATCCACAATGTAATTCCCATTGTCCGTCACAAAAGCCTCCCCTCCCTCTCCTCCTCCCAACCTCAGCCTCGCCTCGCACCCTCCGTAACCCTCCATCACCTCCCTCAGCTTCTCCGCCGTGAACTTCCAGCAGAACGGCACAACCTCCACAGGGAGAGCCAGCCCGCTCCCGCCTATGTGCTTCACCATCTTCGACTCGTCGACGATCACCACGAACTTCTTCGAAGCTCCCTCGATCATCTTCTCCCGGAGGAGAGACCCTCCACGTCCTTTGACGAGGTTGAGGCGAGGGTCGACCTCGTCGGCGCCGTCGATGGAGAGGTCGATGACGGGGTGCGCGTCGAGGTCGGAGAGAGGGATGCCGAGGGACAGAGCCTGCTCTTCGGTCTTCTTGGACGTCGGGATGCCGACGATGTTCGAGAGCTTTCCTTGACGGAGAAGCTCGCCGATGCGTGCGACGGCGTGTTTGGCGGTGGAGCCGGTTCCGAGGCCGAGGACCATGCCGGATTCGACGAAGTCGACGGCTTTGTAAGCGGCGATTCGTTTGAGGTCGTCTTGGGTTAGGTTCATCGGCGGCGGCGTGGAGGGTGGTACGTCCATGGGGGATTTGTCGGATGTGATGAAGAGAGGGTCGTACGCTAGGGCCATTGAGAAACCGCCGAATTTACAGGGAAACCCTCCGAAATTTTGGTAATTCGAGACCGACGGAAGGAAATGAGAAACGTCACGAAGAACCCAGACGGAGAATTGGATGAAGAGAAAGAAAGACAATGTTTTTTGGAGAAATGGGAGGCAATGAATAGAGGAAGGTTGAATGGAATGTTTGTATATATAGAGAGGTAGGAAGAATAGCTATTATGAAACTACGACGAAGAAGAAGAGGTAGAAGAATAAATTTGTGTGGTGGCGGAGAAAAGAGAAAGTGTAGACTGGGGAGAGATAGGGTTTGTGGAAGGACAAACGAATAAAGACACGCACTTCACTTTCGAGACTAGACAAACACGAATCTTTCGGTTTTTATTTATCTCCCAGATTTTTCTTTATTTATATAAACTAAACCCAAACTTTTAAATAGTTTCAAAAACCAAAATTGGTATTTGGCATTTGGGTCTTCATATTTCCCCAAAATAATATGTGCCTCATGTGAGTCATGTATTACTTTTCCTAGACACCTAGCATGAGGCACATATTATTGTTGATACATGAGGCACAAAAATGTATATCATTGTCCATGGTCTCCGTTCCATTGTCCATGGTCTCTCCTTAAAGGGAAAACAAAAACAATACATTCACTCTTTTACATAACAATACTTGTTTTTGTAACTAGAACTAAATGCAATCCGCACAACTATATAGAGTGATTTTAAATTGATAATGATATACATTTTTAATTTTAATGTATTTCAAATATAATAATGTATAGTTTACATGTTGTAAATAATCAATTGTTTAAAACTGTCACATGTATTTTTTGTCTCTTAATATATATTTATCTTATTATATTTATTTTTATTTATTAAAAAAATTAATATGTGACGGATTGTAAACAATAAAAATATACTTATTAATGCATAATAATATATAGTTCAATTCTAATTACAAATTTTGTGAAAATTATGATATTGTTAAAATATTTAAATCAGATAATAAATTTTAATATGATTGATTGTGATTATATAATAGAAAAAAATATAATAGAATATTTATATTACATTTTATAAATGATAACTGAATATATTAATGGTAAATTATATTTCAAAACTAACTACGAAATTAGTGAAAATATTTACATATAAGTTTTGAAAATTAAGATCTTTTTTAAATCTTCTTAAACAGATTTTTTGATTTTTTTTTTTTGAAATGAAAAGATATCAAAAGATATTGTGGTTATGTTTCCGGTTTATTAGGAAACAAATTATATTATTCATTTTATATATGTTATATTATTATTAATAATAAATGATGTTAACTGATTTAAAAAAAAAAACTCACATAATAATATTAGAGTATATTTTTTTCATCAAAAAGATTGTTTCAAACTTTCACATGTATTCGTTTATTTATTTATTTTAACTGTTATATTAGCATTTCATTACTGAATAAATAAATAATAAATAGAAATAGAATTTGGTAGAGTATTAAAATATTATCATCTGCAAAGATAATGTAATTTTTCACTAAATAAGATAGTTAAAAAATTTAAATTTATAACTTCATATATTAATATTATAAAGAATTTAATTAATGTTTTATATATATATATATATATATATATATATATATATATATATATTTATTTATTTTAGATTTAATTTTAGTCATATATTTTAATGTTTCTTTAAATATTCAAATAAAATAACTTATAGTTTACATGTTGTAAAATGTCTAAAACCATCACATGTATTTGATTCTTATTATTATATATTTATATTATTGTATTTGTCTTTAGTTTATAAAAAAATTAATATGTGCATGAAAAAACATATTTGATAATTATTTTGTATTTAATTAATGTTGAATTTTTATCTGCCCTTTAAATATTGCATATTAATATTTCATTGCTAATTACAAAATTAGTTAAATATTTACATATATATTTTATAAAAAAAATAATATATTGTTAAAATTATTTAGATAGACATAATAATTTTATTTTAATATAATTTGTTTGGATTGTATAATTGATAAAAAATATATAATATTTTTTTTCATTTTGTATACAAAAATTGAATATATTAGTGTATAATAATATTACAAAACTAATAACGAAATTAGTTAAAATATTTACATATAAATTTTGAAAATTAAGTTGTGTTAAAATATTTATAAACAGTTTTTCTAAATTTTGATACATATATATATATATATATATATGATTTAAATATAATTTGAATTTCATATATTGTTATTTTTATTTATGAAATCCCTAAAATATTAGAAAGCTATTATTTTTATATAATATTAAGATTATTAATGATGGAATAATGTAGTATATTCTATTTAATATAAAGATTAATGATGACTGAAAATGTCATGTGACTAATTTTAGTTATAATCAATTTTATTAAAAATCACTCATAAATTAAAAATCATGACTTCTGTTTTAATAATAAATGTAATGATACTTTTGTCACGTTGACATGTAAAGAAAAATTACAGACCCCATGAAAGAATTAATAAATGAAATAACGAGATTTTGAACATAACTTGAGCTAAAGATAAATAATAATAAAGAATATGTGTATATACAAAACTTATACACAACCAATACAACCAACAAAAATAATTGTGGGCATGTAAAAGGAAAGAATGAAACGGGCCGAATCGATCAGCCCATGTGGCCCGATGTTGCAGCGGCGAGAACCCAATGAATGAAATCAAGAAGTCGAAACGCTAGAACAGAGGAGGAAACGGGAACGCTGATCAGGAGGAGAAGCAGCGTTGCGATTGCGACGGTGGGGCGAGAATTCATGAGGAAACTCTGGAGAAGACCAACGGAATCGCAGATCACAGAGTCGTAGCTGCTGTAGAAACGCTTCTCCCAATCCATCCAATGAGAAGGAGGCTCGTAGTTTCGCTCAACCATCTTCATCTCGTGGAGGCGTTTCCTCAAAATGATCATGTCCTCGTCAACCAATCTCCCTCCTCCGTAGTAATGGTCCTTCCCGGAAGACGCAGCAGCAGAAACGCTCGTCATCTTCATCTTCTTATTCTGTGTCCTAAACGTCACCGTTTTATTCGGGGAAAACACTAATGGATGGAACCGGAGTGGTGAAATCGAGGAGATCAGTGTAGCTTCCATTTTTATGATTGGATTTTTGAAAAACAATTATGTGAATTTTGAATGTTTGAAGAAGATCGTTGTTGTTGTTGGTTTGGAGAAATGATGGACAAGTGGAAATGTATTTATAAGCTACTAATTATTATTATTATTTGGATAAAATAAAGACCGGAGTGGGGGCTATATGATTATGGATTAACGCGTTGCCACTTGCCAATCTCAATAATAATTGGGACCTACTTTTCGTCTCTTCCACGTCATTTTCATTTCCACCTTTGTTTCTTAACTCTCTCAAGATACGGTGATTGTGTGTTAAACCTTCTTACACGTCTTTTACTATTCATCAATCACCCTCCATCAACCAATGTCGCAGTCGCATAACGCATCGATGGATATTAGATTATTTCTTTACTCTTGTATACCAAGGTTGAAAAATTGGCGATTTTCAATAGATATACACAGTTGACATGTTTTGTTATGAGATCCGGCTAACTAAATAGACACTTGAAACTCTAGATTCAAGTTTTAGTAGGATCAGTTTACTAAAGATATGTTAATGAGAGTTTCAAAAAAAAAAAGATAGTATTTTAATGATGACAATGTGTCCACGAGGTGTACACTCGATGCACACTCGATGCATTGTGAAACCTCCTAGGAGCTAGGGTAAGCTAACTTGCTGATTCGGGAAACACGGCATTTGGAAAATGAAGTGAAATTCAGAAGCTTCCATTATTTTTACTTTTTGACATCAAGCCTCCATTAATTGTGCACATGATCTGCCAATGCTTACATTAGTTTATGTGATTATAATTGTATATTTATATAATTAAAATTGTATATTTATATCCATTTTTATAACAGAATTGACTTCCCATTTGTTTATGTGATTATACCTGAAAAAACGTACAAGTCGGTGACCTTTCTTAATTATGAGCTTATGATTATATTTTAATGATATTTTTTTGTTCTGTGCAACGAAATTATAGATTATATTTTAATGATAATTTAACGTTTTTTAACGTCAATGATAATTTAACGTTACAACAAATTAATGTGAGTTGTATATATCAATGCTTACTTATATGACACTGTCCAAAACTGACCCTTATATTACTATTATCTATTTTCAACACCAAGTTCGTTTGATGTTTTTCAAAAAATATAGCCCATATTTGTAGTGAACAAAAACAAAAATATATATCGGCAGGCTAATATGAGAATGTTTGGACCAGACTCCACGTTCCCTCCTGATGCCTGATGGCTATTTGACTTTCTCTCAATAGCCGGCTCTTAAATGTTATGTTAGTATTATCTTCTTCTTTACTTGTTTAATTAGGAATCTGATATAGTTATTAGTATAATCAGATAATCTAAGTTTAGTTTGGTTGAATATGAATCTTCAGACGTCGATCCGGACGTCACCATTCTTGTGTTTTGCAGGTTTTAGGGAGTGTTCAATGTTCCCAACACACACACATGTTCTTTGAAAGTGACCGCAATAGACTTTTTCTTCACCTAGATCTTTAATAAATTATGATTCGAGTCAAAACTTGTTATTTGTTTTTTATTTTTGAATAAAACAAGAGACGGCACAAGTGGCTACGTCAAAGAGTTGAACAAGTCTAATGAAACTAAGAAGGGCTCTTACATTGGGTTTAAGGCATAGAGATAAGAGGAGCACTCTTTTTTATTCAAATCTGAAAAGCCTTAAAGAGCAACTCAACTCCATTTCGTCTCTTTCACTTGCTACCTGCTGAAGAATGGAAATGAATCACGACAAAGCTGAATTTATTAACTACAAAACAGTTGTCACAAATGTGTGTGTATTGATCTTTCTTTCACTTTTTAGTTAAAACGTGTTGTTTTTAGTTTTGTCATTGTTTTGGCCATGAAAATAGCCCAACAAAAGGGCTTATTATTAGTACAATTTTACAAACCTTCAAGGACAAAGGGACGGATCTCTCCAAACTCATCCGATGATGTTTGGCTTTGATCGTCAAGTGGCTGCTTCAGTTCATCTTCAGGCTCCTCCGTTTGATCAACAACCTCTGCTTCATCCAGAGCTGGCTCCAGCTGCACTCCTGTAGTCTCTGTATCTCCATTGTCAAGAAGAAGCTCGAGCTTTTGGTACTTTGGCTTGTTCTTTTCCAGGAGAAGGTACGTGGTGCAATACCAGAACATCAGAATCCGGCACTGAGCTGCTATCGTCTCCCTTATCCTGCTTCCTTTAAACGATAGTCGTTCTAGCGCCTGCAAAACACAACGGAAACATTTAACCTCCGATGACCTCGAAGAGAGGGGAATGGGGTTTGATATGAAATTCTTGTTACCTGCTCTCCGGTTTGGACGTCAAATGTGTTCTGATGATCAAACTCGAGGCCGCTGAATTCGTTGATGCAGAGTCCCTGGAAGGCCCTGAACAAATACGAGTGGATGCTAAGAGAGTAAAGATATATATAGAGTCACAAGATATTCATAGGGTGATGTGATTCACCATCTGATCAATGAAGCACGAGGAATCCAGCGAAAGATGATTGGGGTGTTGTCTGCGTTGACATAGTAACCTCCAAACACAATGAAAACCGTCATGAGAGATGGTCCTACAGCCATTGCAGCTTCTGTGTTTGGGACCATAGCCCCAACAGTTAGACCCATCGCAGAGGCAGCAAAAGACTCTACAGTCATTATCCCACAGAACTTTCCAAATCTGCAAAGAAAACTCTTTGTTAGGGGCATTGCTGTAAAGTATATTCTCACTTGGAACCATTGGTTGGTAAAAAGATTCAAATAGAAAGCTCAAGAGGCTTATGCATAACATCTACCCCTTGGCCGCTTGAATAGTAGAAAAGATAAAAAGATAGGTAGCTTAGCAATTACCTTGACAGAGTGGGATGTAGGCGAGCCATTGGGTATAGTACAGCACCAAACATTAAAGGAAATGCAGCTCCAATGGGGATTTCAGCTATTGTTTTGGAGAGCAGGTAAGGTCCCAAAGAGTAGGACCCTTTGGACCGTTCTCTATCCACAATGGCACGCTCTTTAGGAAAGACACCAACTGTCTTTGTTAGAGCTGCCATTGCCGTGTTTATTGCTGCAACCTGAAACACACAGACATCAATGCTCAGTATTTCCTCATACTAAGTATTACTTTAACGCAAATAAAGAGAGATCTATATAGCAAAAGCATAAAGTTTTAGACCTGAAGCAAGCCCATTCTGTCCTGAATTGACGTCTGCGACTTCCCCATTCTCCAGAAAACGGATCCAAATATCAGAGCAGATGCAACAGACATTCTTGCACGGACTTTGTTAGTTGGCCCATCTCGAGAAGCCTGTGGAGTCAAGTGAAGAAGTTAATCAGACAAACTGCTCAAGTTCATTCAAAGAATCTCCCACATGCAATTTCATTCTTAAACCCTTTTCAGGAGAAGGCATTCAATCCCCGCATGTTATAGAGAGAGTTCTTTAGATAATGCATTAATGGGACCCTACCTGCATCCATGCACGCTTAAGCAACAAAAAGAACTGCCTCCACCATCCATCTTTTCTCTCAACAATGCCTGTTTTGCGAGGTCTCATGCTGTTCTTGGTTTCTTGTTTTACGCCAAGTGGAGTGGCATAGAGAATCGATGATGAACGCTGGGAGAAGGCATCAACAAGAGCATGTACTCTCTTTTGCGAAGAGTAGACACTATCCGAAGAGCTATAGTCAACTGATATAAGATCTGCTAAAAACTCAGCGGGATTTACGTGCTCTGGGCAAAGAAACCTGTTCAAGAATCAGAAGAGCACTTGTAAGTGGTAAACCTTAAAGTACATACTTAATGAAGAACTTGTAATGTCTAGAAAAACAACCCGAAGTTTCCGAAATATGTCAGAGGTTCATTTCCTGCAGGGCCGGCATAGACCAAAGCTCCTTCTGTAAGTAGCACAACGTCGTCAAACTTAGCATAAACCGAACCTCGAGGCTGGTGAATGGAGCAGATCACAGTGTGTCCGTCCTGTGCAAGCTTTCGCAATGTCTCCATCACTTGCTCAGCCTGGAAGGCGTCAAGCCCTGAAGAGACCACGTGAAAGGTTACCAGCGTTAAAATTAAAACCAATCCAAACAATATTTAGAAGAAAAACAGAGTAAGGCACCTACCGGTTGTGGGTTCATCAGCAAATATAACAGACGGACTAGCGATCAATTCACACGCAAGTGACAGCCGCTTCTTCTCTCCACCGCTGATCCCACGAACTTTCGCATCACCAACACATGAATCGGCACAGCTGACCTTTTGTATAGCCACAAAAAGATGATCAAGAAAACAGATTCTAGATTTTCAGCTAACTAAAAAATACATTAATCAATATAAACCTCACCAAACCAAGCCTAAACAATAGGTTGTTCACATACTCATCCCTCTCCTCAGGAGAAGAAATCTCCCGGAGCTGAAGCTCAGCTGCGAAAGAAAGCGTTTCCCTCACAGTCAACTGCGAGAAGAACAGATCCTCCTGTCTCACAAACGCAAGCCTGCCATTTCACAAGAAAACACTATTGATCACCAAAACTTCAACCAAACAAAGACTAGTGTACAACTCAATGGCACATACTTAAACGCTCTGCTTGATCTGGATCTTCCATTGACCTCCAAGAGACCTGACAAATGCAAACGCGGCGACGAACTAAGCTGTCCAGCGAGAACGTTGAGCAACGTCGTCTTCCCAGATCCAGAAGGGCCCATTATCGCTAACAACCTCCCAGGCTTCGCTTCTCCGGAAACATTCTTCAACAAGAAACGCACCTGACAGTCACGTGATCAAACCGATTCCGATTCAGTTAAAAGAGCAAACGATCTCGATACGCAATCTGAAACATGCAAGTGAAGGAAATGTTCTCACCGATTTGGAGGACTTATCGGAGAGAGAGCACGTGATGTTCCTCCACCGGATTGTCACCGGACGAACTTTCCCCGTAGACGACGAATCATCATCTCCGTCTTCTTCGTCTCCCACTCCTTCCGTATCCGAGAAATCGTCGTAAGCTTCGTTCTCAGGTAAGAGCGCGATTCCCGGACCTGAGAAGATGCGGACCAGCATAGCGGCGGCTACCGCGGCGAGAAGGCGGCCGACTCCGTTCCCTCCGATTCCGGAAACAGCGTCTGCGAAAGATTTCCCGCCAAAAGGCGCCATGGATTTGTTTCACTGTGTGTGTGTGTGTCGTCTTCTCCTTGGAAGCTCCGGTGAGGTAAAGGCCCCGTATACGAGAGGTGAGTAACAAGTAAAAGAAGTGAGAACCACTCGAAGCTCCCAAAACATTATCTCCTTCTCGCTAATTATTTAATCATTGTTTAAAATTTCCGTTATTTACTTTATTAACCTTCTGACTTAAACAGTGGTTAATGAGATTAATCACTAATCAGCACGACGAAGTACCGTATGTGATTCGAGTTGACCATATAGACAGGCTAGGATTTGGACACGTGTGTATTCTTGATAAGATCCTTTAGCTTAATACAGACGTACTACTGGGTATTTAGATATTTGGTTCCTGATTGGTTCTTTCAGATATCGTGTTATTGAGATAGGAGAGTTTATGATCTGTTTACCAAGGAAAATTCGGTTAGGGTCAATCAGGGGGTGGGCACGGAGCTAATAAGTTAATAACTTCGTAAAATTGGTATTTGCAGTTTACTTCGTAATTATCAGATATTTAGATTTGTTTTGTTTCAGAAAATTACGAATATTTATTTTTTTAGATATCCGCAAAATTTACATATATATACGAATATTTATCGATATCTAAAAATATCTCGTCAATTTAGGTTAATACAAATAAATCTTAAAAAAACTCATAGAGTTATTTTCAAAATTAACATTTAAATAATATAAAAAGATAAAAACTAGTGAACTATATGTTCAATAAATTTTAGAAATTCATTAAATATTTACAGAAATAGAAAAATGGTAGTCTTATAAATATTTTCTGTTTCTTTCTTAATTTAATAATTTTCTAAGTAATTTATAAATAAAATTATTAAATATTAAAATAATAATTATATAAAATCAAAATGAATAACAAACTGGATCAATTAACAGATAAAATACTCAGTTCTAATTTGGATATATCATTGTACGTTTCAAATATTACTCGGTATGCTTCGGTTTAGGTAACAAAAGTTGAAAATGACTAAAATGTAAAAAGAAAAGAAAAAATTGGATTCGATATAATTTTGGTATCCAGAATCCAGATAAAATATTAAGCAATTCAGAAACTAAAAGTAAAAAAAATCAAAAATATCAATTAATTTTGATATTTGAAGCATTGTATGATTTTATTTAAATCATGTTTTTCAAATATTTTTAAAAGATTTATATTATAATTAAAAATATTTGGTTATTTATGTTTAAATATAATAATATTGTACGTGTGGTATTTGTTTGATTTTAGCTCACATATTTTGGATATAAAATTTTCATTTAGATATTTCAAATATGAAAATATAGCCAGCATTCCAATGTTTGTAAATTCTGGTCTGGTTTTAATTTTGGCTTTTCAGTTATCATTTGAGTTCTTCAAATCTCAGATAAAATAGAAGACTTACAAACAAGCCGCTGTTAAATTTAGAGTAGAGAGTACACTTAGAAGGATGGTAAATGGTATTGAAAAGAGGTTATAACAAGTCTGGTTTGGGAGGTTCAACTCGCCACATACGAACCAAAGCATCTTCACCAGAACTTGCTACGGTGCATTCATCGACGAAGGCGACTGCATAAACTCCGCCGAGATGAGCGTTTCTAAAGACTACGCGACTCGAAGCTGGCTTGTCCAATTCATATACAATGACACAAGTGTTTATGGACCCAGTGGCTACCATTTTGTAACGTCCCCGTTCACGACTAATGGACCCATTCACGCCTGCTATCTCGGCCCGTGGACCATTTCATCCGACAGTTCGTCCGTTAATTTTTCCAAAGGCTTGAAATTATTGTTTACTGAATATGCAATCACTACATGACCTTTTTCCTGCTTTGGTTTCACTCATAGAATATCGCGAATCACTTTCCGATAAGTCACTTATCATTCCACTACTCCAGTTTAAGTATGTTTAACTCTGGAGTTTTAAATGGATGTGTGCAGAAAAAGGTACCCGTACTTTGATGACATAGGTAACCAAATCAGTTTTCTTAAGTCTTTCCAGATATCACAACTCGGGATGTTACAATTTTGTTGTTAGGTGATGATGCCAAACAGTTTATACGGCTGTGTGGAACAACATGTTCTTCTTCACCTGCAAAACACAAAACCGTCTCTTCTAGAACTTAACCAATGTTCTGATAAGACAGAACAAGCAAACATTGTTGAATCAGGGGAGTAGCATATATCACTTTCACAGCACCTCTATTTTTCTAGCACAGTTTCTTCTTTGAGGCTGTTGTCCCCTGGGAGTGAGTACATGTGTAACTTCCCATCTTGTCCTCCAGCCATCGTTTCTCTCCCATTATGTGAAATCATAGAGGCTGCCACCGCAAAACCAAGATCAATCTTGCTCAAAATGTTCAGACCATTGAGTAAAACAACTCCAGGATCAAAAGAGACTAGTGTTGTGTATTCTGGTGATTCAACAGCTATGCTTATGTCCAGAGGTTGATGGCCTGTATCAATATGATCTGCAGCTCCCAACTCGTTGCTAGTTAAAGGAATCCTCCAGACCTGTCCACTCAAGAGTTGAGAGATGAATATCCAAATTACACTGTGAAAGCTCTTTGTTGTTAAATCTTTACTTTCCCTGTTAAGAGCAAGCAAGATTCAGTAGCCGCTAATCGCTTGATCTTGGTGTTATCTTTCATTTATAAGTTGCAACTGTACCCAAGTCCTTGAAACCATTTGACTATACAACCAACATAGCTACAAGACAGGAACATCTTCTGGTTTGCACCAAGAACAGCCAAAGAAGTGACGTTCTTTACATAAGATCCGGATAATAATAACGGAGGCTTATACATATCATCCTCAGAGAACAAGGACATGGTACCGCCAAGAGACACTGTAATGAGATGATCTTTTCTGCCAAAGACATCCCACAAGCATGTCCTCTTTATTACAGAACCAACAGTTCCATATTCAGATATCTCCCATACATTGGCAGACTTATCAGCAGAGACAGTGAGCACCTAAAACCACTCATCAATGTCAGGGCTCCAGCTAACAGCATATATGTTGCCTTTATGACCATCTTCTAAAGCTAATTCGCCAAACTTATCTCCAGTTTTGCAATCTTATCTCATATCCTTTTATCAGAGCTTATCGTAAAATTTAGTACCATCATGTGAATATCTAGATGTAGTTGACAAAGTTGGAACGCTCCCGGTGAATGAGAAACCTCAGAGACATATCTTGTTAGTCAAGAAACATCTTCAACTCTTAGAAAATCATCATTTACTAGAGAAGTGACTTGCCTGTTAGAACTTAAAAGAGTGAAATCTTCCCCACAAGACGGAGCGGCCGTTGCAGTTGAGGATAGAGTAAGATTTGTTCTCGTTCTGTGGACGGAACGCAAGGAAACGTCTCAAAACAAGTTTCTCCATGGTCGAGTTCTTATGAACATTTACTACTTAATTTAAAGCCCAACATCAGCTTGAAGCATTTGGTTTGAACAGGAATAAAAATGAAAATGGTGGACCAACCAACCTTGTATAAAACCCTTTTCCTTCCGGCAAAAACATCATTTGCCCTCCATTCTTGTCAATGAAGTCATCTTGAGTTTCTTTCTTGTTCCGATAAATGTTGGTGAAAGTGGACATCTGTTGGGCCATAGCCCATTTCAGCCATCTTCCTGCTTCTAGAAATGAAATATCTGTTGGGACTTGGGTTTCTGTGTGTGTGTGTGTGTGTGTGTGTTTGGTTTTGAATACATCAGAAAACCGTCGAACGGTTTTACTAGGGTTTAATAATTTTTAAGACAAGTTTCAGACGTGAAATTTAACTAGTCACAAGTTGATGAGTCGGTTTCTTAATTTTTCTTCTTAACCATAACTGGTGCAACCATGTATCAAATGTTGTTTCTCACAGTTGACATTAATCTACTAATTATGTGTGAACATATATGGTTACTTGGAAATCAATTCAAAGCATGCATGCAGGGATATAAAAGCCTTATCACTTAGCTGAGTATAAACTATTCTAATATAGCCACACTGAATTTTCTTGTTTAGATATTTCTTATGCTATTTTAGAACTGGCAGCTGGACTTGGAAATTGTATATTATTGAACTTTCCTGCTACGAAACAAATTTGATTTTTACTATATATGATGTGTCCTCCCAAGCTTATTCTAGCAGTTTAATTTGAATCACAGCGTACGTATTAATATGATCCAGATTCCAGAAGCCAATTACTAATGAATTAATCGCGTTCAATACAGTATTTATAAATGAAATCTTATCAGTAAGTTTCATACTAATAAATTATATATACATACATATCGATAACCTGTATTGACCCTTCATACTAATAAATTATATATACATACATATCGATAACCTGTATTGACCCGTAGCAACATTCGTATTTTTGTTCGTTATAAGTGGACGAAGTAGGCAACTTCGCATGAATGCTACAATGCGCTTATAACGTACAAAATATAAAGGCTAATGCTTTATTGCACGCAGCTATCACACTTATTCACGATTACGTTACGTACTTGTTAACTTACTTGCATGGTCTCACCACGTTCTTTGAACATTTCTTAACTCTTGACTTGTAAACTTGTAAATCAACATTTAACAGCAGACCCGTTTACCTGTACTATATAAACTAATGTAACTCAACATACGTATATCCATGTATGTTTCACCGCAAGTTCAGGAAATCTATTAATTTTGCTAAGGTCGAGCCTATAAACTTTAAAAGTGAAGATTCAAGATCCATGTTGCCGGCGGACTTTTAGTTTTAGGCTTTTTGCATAGTACTGTAGGGGTTGGCAACTTGATTAATCGTGTTTAATGATCAGTGGATATATATGGATATATAGTGTCAGCTATTACGTCATTAATGAGATTTCCGTATTGCAAAGCAGACCATCTTGGACTTTTCTCACATTAGTCGATAACACTTGCACTAAGGTCCACCGCATTTATATAGTTTTCATCTTTTAGTTATTCTCTCACTCTCTTAGTGGACCGTAGTTAAGAGAAATTAGACATGAGTGACCGTAGTATAAGTGTGTTTAAAGATGTACGGCTATAATGGATGATAAAAGGCAAAGGATAGAAGTCATTTCCTTAATCATACACCTTTTTGTTTCCGTGATTCACGTAAAGTATCGATCGAGTAAATAATTAAAAGCAAAACACAATGATCATTACTAATCACCCACCCATTAAGACCTTACTAACCCATATGCATGAGTACATCAACCAAATCAAATCTTCAATATATATGGTCCACAAGAGTTGAAGAGTTGGACCGCATCATGTTCTCAAGTTCAAAATTGTTTACAAAGTCCTGTTTATTTCAACCTAAGATCCATTTCCCCAAAAGTTATAACACTTTGACTATTAATTATTATTTTCTTTTTAACTACTACTCCTAGGAAAAAATTACCTCATGTACACATTATCACTAAAATAGTATAAAATCTTAGTTAGTAATTAGAATGTTGTTCAATACTTTTGTTTCGTGTTTTTCGTGGTTATACTTCAACCTCTTAGGGAACTGTGGGAGAATCCAAATTTAACAATTTTAGGATTTAGTATGTTTTTATTTGGTTTCTAATTTCTATATTATTTTACCAGAATAGTATTGGGATTTTCATTAAAAACTTTAATGAATGCCTCAATATAAATAAACGATAGAATATTAACACAAATATAGTATGATAAATAATTCTAAAATAATCCACTAAAAATATGAAACATTATGAAAACATAAATGTTTTTTTCGAATGTAGTCATGTACAATCTACTCAATCAAATACTTTTGTAGATCAATCAAATGTTTCTAGATCAAAATTGATTTGGAAAAATAAAGAATAAAAAAGAATCAGACGCTAAGCTTGCATGTGGGTCGTGTCTTTCTTTTGGAGGATGGCTTACGCACTTGGTTTGATTTTTAGAATTAAATTTTAATTATATAACTAAATGATACTAAAACCGTGCAATCTGCAATGCGGATGTTGTTAGTTTCCAGACCAGAAGATTTCATCAACGTCAACTTATGTATACAAAATCGAGTAAGAAAATGCCTTTCTCTCGTTGATATAAACATGTATTTCACGAGTATAGTACTATAATCTCTGGTAGTTACAGGCGTTTCACACCAGTAGAATATAATAATACAATTATTTAGTTAAAATAGTTGAACAAATTTAACAGAACTGAATATTCCAATTAAAAAATAAATCTAACGTGATTTAAGCAACAAAACCTAAAATTCTATAAATATTAGTCAAAGGTTTTGTCCCCATGTAAACTGTATTATTGCAATTAAAAACTGGACTCTTTGTACACGTATCTAGCACATGTCTTGGCAACCCCATGTCATTTATAACCCCAACGACACCACCCTCTACTCACCGCCATCAACTCAAAACAAAAATATAATCTAAAAGACCCAATCTTCTTCTTCTTTTAATTTTTCTTGTCAGAGAAAACAATCAAAGATGGGTAACAGTTTAGGCGGCAAGAAAACGACCAAAGTCATGAAAATAGACGGAGAGACTTTTAAACTGAAAACTCCAGTGACGGCGGAGGAAGTCTTGAAAGACTTTCCCGGCCACGTCTTGTTAGAGTCCGAATCCGTCAAGCACTACGGTGCTCGAGCCAAACCACTTGAGGTAACAGTTTCATGCTGTATATTAGTTTTGTTATTAAATTTAGTAAGTTTTGATGGTTAAAAGTTTTCTGACAAAAACTGACGCATTTGAGTTTTGTCGGTGTGCAGATGAAGCAAAGGTTGGAGGCGAAGCGGCTGTATTTTGTGGTGGAGCCGGTGAAGGAGTGTCCAACGAGAAGGGTAAGGTCGGGAATACACATGAGTGCAAAGGAGAGGCTTGAGAACCTCATGCTTGCAAGGAGATCATCTTCTGATCTTTCCATACTCAAACCGGCTGGAGAATGGTCGACGACGGAGGAGAAAAAAGGAGGAGCGGTGAGGGTGAAGCTGAGGATTCCAAAGGCCGAACTGGAAAGACTCGTTAAAGAAGGAGCCACGGAGGCAGAGGCCACTCAGAAGATTGCCGCTCTCTATATGGCCAAACACAGCAATAACGAAGCAACTCAGAACACGCTACAACGTCGTGAAGATGGAGGAGATGAGCCTACGGCCGCCATCAGTACAGCCACATCCGCCGCAACGAGGGGAGTCAAGTCTCGTCTGGTGAGTAATATTGTTTCTTTTCTTTTTTGTACATGGTAAAATAGTCAGACTTATACTAATTAAAATAGTCACTTTTAGAGAATAGCATACAGTTTTGAATAATAAAGTGTGCTGAAAACATTTCACTTTTGATCAGACAAATGGGAGTAGATTGAGATAACTTTGCTCGAGTCAAACTTTGCATGCTGCTTTTACACTTAGATATGTTATTATTATCTATGGTATTTACATAATATTTACACTCAGCACTCAAGAACATGATTTTTTTCAGTAAAAAAAAAAGAGCATGATTTTTAAAACAAGAATTTTTAATTTTACTAAACAAAAAAAAAAACATTGATTAATAATGTTGAAAAATTTGATATGCAGAAGCGTGTGAGTTTCATGGCGGAAAGAGGAGGAAACGAGATCACAGTTGCTTGAAACTGATGAACCATTAAAAACGTATCATGTATATGCTTAGACTGCTTCTCAACGTTTCTGCATTTCGTTGTGTACATAAAGAGCAGAGAGTTTTGAGAGAGAGCTAATGAATGTATTCATCCATGTCTCCGCCATGTAGCTAGAGTTTTATAGTATTATTTATTACAAAAGAAAGAACGGTTTTACTATTTGTAGTCAGATTCATCACTGTCTCATTTATCTTTAACCTTATTAATTCTCTGTTTCTTTGGGAAAATGAAGTAAAGAGACTCTTTTCCTCTATAACTCCTACGCTCGCTTTGTCCTTCTTCCGACTTCAAGGGCCAACTCTGTATCTATCTTCAGCGAGATATCCAACGCTTTAACTGAATGAGTCAGAGCTCCACTGCTAATGAATGTGACTCCACTCTGTCCGATCTTGTGTACTGTCTCTATTGTAACGTTTCCCGAAGCCTGCATCATGAGATCAGAGTTGTTTTTCATTAGAGTTACACTAATGAAAAGTGAAATCTTTCATTCTTTCTATCTAATACACACACACACATACCTCTGTCTCGACTCTCCCATTGATTAGCTCCACCGCATCTTTAAGCATGGTGACATCAACATCTCCATTCTCTAACGGTACCACCATATTGTCCAGCATTATTCTCGTCACCCTAGTCTTGGACCCACTAACATACTCCAACACTTCCTTCACTTCCTCAAGCGTCCGCGTCTCCACCTTCAAGAAGATGATATAGATAGTGATTAGAATTTAGAACTTGCTTTCACCTCAAACCTTCTGAAGCTAAGTATTTGAAAGCTTCTAAGATTCACCTCCACGTCCAATTCAAGATTCTTTTGCTTCAGATACTCGTCCACAGATCTAATAGCTTTTATTATACCTCCTGCAGCTGAGATATGGTTATCTTTGATCATCACCATGTCAAATAGTCCCATCCTATGATTCTTCCCTCCACCAATCAGCACCTAAGCTTAGTAACAAACCTTCCGGTGTATCAGAAAGATGATAACCTCATAATCTTAAAGAAGAGATTAACAAAAATGTGTTCATTTAAGTGTAGAACGTACCGCCCATTTGTCTACCAATCGCAAACCAGGAGCAGTTTTTCTTGTCTCCAGAATACGTGCAGGGTATGCTGCATCCGCCATTAGCTACATCAAACAAAACTCATCAACTCACTCACTACAAGCTCATCACCAACCTCAGCAGTATTAACGAAGATCTAAACAGAATATATAACCAATGAGCTGAACTTGATTCACTACAAACTAAACTGCGTTATAAAACCATAGAATCCCCTTACTGATCATCACTACATTTATGTGAACGTAACCGCAACAATCACTTGAGAGAAACTACAGAGGTGAAAAGCAAAAAAAAACCTTGGTAAGTGTGGCGATACCGCTCATCCTCTGCATAAAGTTGAGCACAACTCTTTCAGCAACAACAATCTTATGAGCATTCCCTGATACTTTCCCAAACTTTAACCCTTTATGAACATAATCTCCATCCTTGCGCATCCATTCCACCTTGTGAGATGATCCAAACATATCAATCACTAAACATCACTCAACCAAAACCAAACACACAGATAGATACAAACAGATCCAAACCTTCAAAGAGGGATCAACTTGCTCAAAAATCATCTCAGCAAGAGCAATTCCAGCTACAATCCCATCTTCTTTCGCCAAGAAATAAGCTTCAACCTCCATATCAAACGGTATCGTAGCCATACACGTTACATCTCCTACACTCAAAATCACTTGAATTTCAGAAACCCCATCGACCTAATCAAATAAAAATCGAAACTTTTTTTTTTCTGATAAGGAGTAGTGATGAGAGAGAACCTGTGTCACCAGCATCTTCAGCTAGGGCTAGTTCGATGACTGCTTTCAAATCGTAAGTAGGATGCGAAGGAGGCTTTATCGCCATGGAACCGCGTGAAGCTCCTCCTCCGGCTGTTTGAGTCACAGAAGCAGACATTTTCACAAGGCTCCTGAAACAACAGTTCACAACAATTGAGAATTAAACCGAAAGAGATGGAGAGAGAGAGAGACTGAGATTGGGTTTTGTCGGATAAACCTTTGAATAGCGTAGAATGGAGGCGACAGCAACCGGGAGACAGAGATCATTGTAATGACTCTCAAGTCTGTTTCTTGGTCCGTGGAAATTCTGTTAATACAATTATGTCCCAAAGGGGATGATAGAGTTGGTTGAACAAAAACTAATTGGGCCTTTTATCCAACTCAAGCCAAGCCCATTTTAATCAGGCTTCATTAGCCTGAAAATATTTTGAAGTTTGCAAACATTTGTTAATATTTCTGAAACTGTGTGATTTATATATATATATATATATATATATATATTGTTATTGTATTAACATATACTTAAGCAGACTAAATCATCAAAATAGGAAAACATATCTATTGTCTCCAATGATGTATAAATGTCTAAGGAAGAAGATGCAAAGAAAAAAAAGAAGAAGAAGAAGAAGAATGAAGTTACATTTGGCTAGCTTTTAAACTAAACTTGTTATTTTGGTTCAACATGTTTTTTCTTGCCTAAAGTCTATATATGATATGAATTCAATAATCTATCTCTTAAAATTTTTTTCTGAACAGTCAATGTATTAGATATGTCCAAACCGACCGACGTAATTCTTGTACATACAAGTAACCACGTTTATGTGTGTTTTTATTTTATTTTTATAATTCAATTAAATATATTTCCTCCTTGATATTTCATGTACATTTCTACTTTTCTTATTGTTGCATTACTTTTCAATTGACTGCTAGTAAAATCGTGTTATATAATAATATCTGTCAAAACTGAAAACTAGAGAAACTCAATTTATGGTGCCGGAAAATAATTCTTTATAGCATGGTATAAAATACTAGCCTGTCTATGTATATATATCAAATTTTAAATGAAATAAATAAATTATTTGTTCTACATAGGCTGCTGAAGTGAAGAAAACACACACCAACGTTCAACATAAAACATAAAACATGAAACAACTAACATTGAAAAAGTCAAACGTTAGAAGAAGCAACCTCTCTACTTCGTTTCATTTGCAAAAATCAGCACTATCTAACAGCGTTCAAATCAAACCGTTGTCTCCCCCTCTCTCCGTATGTATTAATATATATGTTGCTTCCACCAAAGCTTTTTATCATTTCCATAATTTCCCTCTTAACTCAAAATATTCAGCGTTCCTATAACCAACCACCAAATCCTACCATTCTATTTATATTTAACATTGCACGTTTCTATATATATCTGACCTACAAGACCGAGGTTTTGCATGAGGATCATGTGGAAGTTCATTATGGTGTTTTATTTTATAGCTTTGATCGGATCAGGAGCAACCTCTGCGGCCAGGCTGACGATATGGATGATGGAAAAAGAAGATGTGGGAAGACTGTTTGATTTGCAGAACAAGCTCCAACGAGGTCCAGTTCCTCCTTCACAACCTTCTCAATGCCACCATAGACTAAGCCCTCTTTCTCGATCCGAGGTTTATTATCCCCAGTATGTTAGATGTCCTTGATCATTGACCATGGTCAGCCATATTTTTATTCTTTCTATCTTTTGTAATGTATCAGTACAATTTTGATTCGACTCATTCAAAATCGAAGAGTGGGATATACGTAAAAATATATTTTGGACATACACTAATCAATTTTGTGTTGTAGAATTATTGATTTGATCATCAAGACTAACTAATTAATAGAGATGCAATTTAAAATGTAATCTAAAAACTTTTTAATGAAATTTTGAGGATTATTAGTATGATTTATGATACCTATATAATGTTCATGCGCTTGGAGAATATAGATATTTGGTCGTTATATGACACTATGAGCGATGATGATAAAAATTGGATTGACGTAAACATATCTAATGTGACGAAATCGAAAAAAAATATTACAGTCGTATCGTTGTTGCTAATCTGACTATCTCACTGCATCCTTGTTTATTGCGTCAATCAAATCATCCATTGATTATATTTATAATGGAATTTTTATATATATAATGGAATTTTGTCATGTTTTCATTTATAACTTAACAACGGATTTTAGTTATACACATCAACCATACACAAACACATTAGTATCAACAGTGTGAAAACGTATGTATGATTATTCTCAAATGGGTGTGAAAACGTACGTTAGAAAAACGTACGTATGTTGCATGCACGTTACTAAACTCGTTAAATGATCATTTATCGTGTTTCATCAATAAATTATATATACACTGAAAACTATCGTTAAAAGTTTGGGTGTTTTGTTAAATTGATACATCACAAACACGGCAACACCCCTGTCAGCTACGTCTGGCCACGGATCAGATATCCAGATTTTTGAAGGTATTTGTGATTTGTTTCGTATGTTACGAATATCTAATTTTTGTATTTGTTTTGCTTCGGAAAAATACAAATATTCGGAAAAACGGATATCCGGAAAATAATTACATAGTTATGGATATTTGCAAATATTTACGGATATCTCATATGTTTTGATTAATACAAATAATCTTAAAATTTCGATGCAGATTTGTTTTGTATAATATATTTTTTACGTGATATATAAGATAAAAATTAAAAGAATGAGTAAATCTACATATTTTGTAAAAATTCAAAACTTAGTTAACAATTATAATAACACAAAACTTAAGAAAAAATTATAATTATCATAAAATATTTTTTTCCTTTTATATACTATTTTTATATAAGTAATAATGTAAATAAAATCTGACAAATCATATGTCAGAATAATAATTATATAATTTTATACATATAGAACTTTAAATAAAATCAAAATATACATGTACTTATATATTGCTAGATCGAATATCCGATTCCCAAAATTTTAATATTTGTGATTTGATTCGTTTTTGACGGATATTAAATTTTAGTATTTGCTTCGATTTGTAAAGTTACGGATATCCGAATTTTTTGGATCGAAGCGAATAATGAATCGAATCAAAATTTACAGATATTTTATCCACCCCTACTAGCAACACCGCAGTGAACTTGTTTCTTTCCAGCGTGGAAAATAAAACAAAAATAGTGGGAAAGTTAGTAAAAAAAAGAAGCGGGTGAAATTTCAAAGTCATGACTTTATTGTCACTTTACTGAATTAGTTTGTTAGTAAAAAATAAATCATGTATACCGTGACTTTATTGTGGGTTAAAAACTTTCGTTGTTCACAATGTACAAGATGCTATATTGATGAGCGTGACTGCAGCAGCAGTTAACGGGATGTTAATTTTATTTGTTTCACCAACGAACTGTTGACTTGGTGGTAAAAAAAATTGTGTAGTAGGCACTTCGCCACTCTCGGATTCAATTCTTGTTGAGAAAAACTAGTTACATTGTTTTGGGTTCGTGCAAAGAGGTAAAACCAATTTTTATTAAAACAAGTTATTCTCTTTTCCAAAATCATTTACTTAGCATACCAAACGCCTATCCAACGAAGAAGGAGAAGATGAGTCTTGTTGCTACTGGGAGTTCCTGGGAACATGTTAGGCCATGTACATTGAAGCATTAACACAGGGGTTCACACGTTTTACGAGAGAAAAAAATATTAAAGTAATTGAAAATATGTGAAACAGACTCTCTGCGCCCCTTTGCCATGAACTCGCTTCACTACTGTAACGCGGGCCCCACGTCACGTGGCGGCCCGCGATTGGTCCTTCTTTTTTTTTTTTTTTTTTTTTTTTTTTCAAAAAAAATCAAACGAAAATTTTGAAAAATAATAATAAAAAATTACAATTATGAACCCTTCAATGGGTTTATTGATGCACATGCCCTTAGATCATGCAGTTGAAGAGAAAGTCTTTGATTTTCTGTTAGAAATCAATAGCGTAAGTAAAGTCTAGATACACATTTTAAAAAGCCCACTAGTCAGCAATAAGAAACCCATTAACGTTACACATCTATATTTTTCTTAAAACAATTGAATTTTTTAATCAACTTTTACATTTGAGATTTGACTAGTGGTTATCGATTGCCGGAGAAGACAGATGGCGAGATCGTGCTCTATATGGACGCCTGTTTTGATCTCACTTTCTCCGATTACCGGTGTTTCAGCTAAAGTTTCCCGGCGGCGGGTGATTTTAGCAACAAGTGTAGGTTCTCCTCAGGTTCGTACAATCTCTCGAATAACAGAGATCCAATTAGCTTCTTTTTTGTTTGTTTGTGTAGAAAGATGTGTTAGACTGAAGCTGCTATGTGAATGAATCCGAGGCTGTTGAGATTAGATTGAGCTATTAGGGATTGTTTGATCAGGGAGGGACGAATGATCTTGAATTAACCGGAACATTATCATGCATCTTGAGCTAGACTGAAGCATTATTATTTTTAAATAAATATGGATTTTGGACTAATTACTTAAAGAAAATCAAATTTAAGTTAGGTTCAAGTCTGCAACTGTGTATGGATCCTTTTGACATTTTTTCACATCAGATAGTTTTTGCCACAACTATGATTATAGTCTCCTGATGTCTCAAAGATTCTTTGCCTTATTCTTTGTTAGCCTTCACTTGAAGCAAACATTAAGGAACCGCAGAAGCTTCAAGTTCTCGATTCCAAAGATGTTTCCAGGAGAAACACGTTGCTGTATCTAACGGCTGGAGTTCTTGGTGGGGTTAACTTTCTCCATGATGAAGCTGCAGAAGCTCGAGTAGGGAGAAAGGAGAACAGGAGAAAAGCTTTAGAGAAGCTGAGAGGGAGAGCCAAAGAGTCTGAGCCCAAGTCAGGAGATGAGAAGAAGAAAGAGTTCGAGGCTGAAATATTTCCTCTTCTTCCTCCACCTCTCCAATCACAACAAGCTCTTGGACCTGTACCTGTTGTTGAAGCAAACTTGTTGCCATAAAACTTTACCTTTTCTTACTTTACACAATGTGTGAATCAAAGTAGATTCCATTTCATTATCACCATCCAACTAAATGTCATAACATAATGTTCTGTCAATTCTGTGTTAGGTCTTCTATTACAGAAAGTGAAGATATCTGTAACCAAGGAAGACTTGAAAATCCAGGCCGCGTATAACTATCGGGCCTAATCATTGATTTATTTTCTGCTAGCATATAATAACTAAATATTAGCCCACTATACCAATGTATCGTATTTGGAGGCTCATTATGGCCTTTTTATATTCCAAAACGCTAAGACTACACACAACACAACTTACTTTGGTGTATTGGAAAATTTTAATACCATATCATGATTTATGCAAACGGATCGTGTTACGAAAAAGGAAGAAAAAAAAGGATCAAATCGGATAAATCATTAAGAAGAACTGAGGATATCTAGATTCCGAATTTTAAAAAGTTTCAATACTATGAATGTGGCAAATCTTGTAGTCCAAAACATTTTTAACATGAGCACAGAATTGATATCCAGAAAAGTCGAAATATTTGTGATCTGTTCAATTCCATAAATACTCGTTCCTATTATTTGATTCGATCCAAACACTTTTAAATATCCGAAATCTAGATATTCTAAGGGGGGTGTATTGAATAAGGAACTTTAGAAGATTGTGGGATTTGATTAAAATCCAGTGTTATTCAAGTAATGATTTAGATTTCTCTTTTCAAATCCTTTGTTATTTAATATGGGGTTTGTGCAAAGTCATTAAACATCACTTGAAATCCCCTGTTATTCAATTAACAATTTAAAAGAACTATATGAAATCCAGTGTTATTCAAAGGTAGATAGTATTTTGAAAAAAGAATTTGTATAGAGGATTTGAGAATACTTTGCATCACTTTTTAGTTAAAAACACTCCCCATAGAATACCATCTCTATAGATGTTATTTGAAGTGAATTAAAAAAAACATTCCTCACCGTATTAAAAATCTTACGACTCTTGCTGTAATATGTTTTCTAACCTAAACTTCTGTAAAACAATCGTTGATTTTATCCCTTGCTTCTCGAATATTGATTAATTAAGTAAGCCACCGTAGAGAATGAGACGAAGAGGAGGGTTAGTGATAGACTCTAGATATCGTTTACTTGTAAATGCACACGATTGTATTACTTTGAATATAGAAGTGTTTACAGCTTTGCAGTACGGTATCGATTCACTCTCATCACGAGCTCATCTCTATCGTCAGTCTCATAACGACTGATTGCTCTTGACTCATAACGTCAAAGAGTTACAACTAACAAAGCATGAACTCAACAGTCTAACGGCTACAACTAATATACTCGTTGAGCTTATTCAAATCTGTAACTGCTAACCCTCCTCTTCTCTCCGAGTCTTTCCTCTCTTCTTTATTTCTTCAAAGACTCTGTCTTACTCCGAAGGTTCCAAGTTCAAATCTTTTCCCTCGCTATCATCTGCTTCTTTCGTCTCTCCCTTCTTCCTCTTCCGAACATAAGCCTTCTTGAACCTATCAATACTTCCCCCAACGAAATCCAGCTTGCCCTCAAGCTGGTAATCTGGAAAACAAGTGATGAATTCCTGATATGGCATCCAAGAGTTCTAGAGAAAAGAACGTCCCAACCATGTGACCAACAGCTCCAATTCGCCTTGTGAGTTATAGCGTTTCTCCAACACATCCTCCGGAATAACATCCTCCTCTGCTTCCGTAAGACCACCAGGAGGTAATACCTGACTCTGCTCATGAGGACCCAAGGCCAGTTTCAACTGTGAAATGTGAAAAACCGGATGAATCCTCGCTTCTTGTGGTAACTGTAGCTTGTAAGCTGTGGCACCAATTCGTTCCAACACTCGATAAGGGCCAAAGAACTTTGCTGAAAGCTTCTGACACCAACGATTTCCCACCGTCTTTTGCCTATAAGGCTGAAGCTTCAGAAATACCATGTCACCCACTGAAAACTGGACATCTCGACGAGATTTATCAGCTTGATGCTTCATAATCTCCTGAGCACGCGTAAGAGTCTGTTTTAACGCAACCAAAACCTCATCTCGTTCACGCAACGCTCTTTCCAACTCGAAGTTATTCGTAGACCCTTCCTCAAAGCGTAACAAGGGAGGAGGATCACGACCATAGACAATTTTGAACGGCGTGGTTTGAATGGACTTATGGAAGGTAGTATTATACCACAATTCTGCCCAAGCGACATAAGATTGCCAAGACCGCGGATGAGATGATGTGAAACTTCTTAAGTAAGTCTCCAAACACCTGTTTAAGACCTCAGATTGTCCATCCGTTTGCGGGTGAAAAGCTGTGCTATATTGCAGCTTCGTACCAGCCAAACGAAACACTTCCTTCCAAAACGAGCTGAGAAAAATCTTATCTCTATCCGACGTGATACTCTTAGGAAATACATGTAATCTCACTACCTCCTGAACAAACTTTTGAGCCACCTCAATAGCTGTGAATGGATGCTTCAAACACACGAAATGTGCAAACTTACTTAAACGATCCACCACTACCAATATAGAGTTAAAACCATTTGATCGTGGAAGGCCCTCAATGAAATCCATGTTGATGTCTTCCCATATCAAAGTAGGAATCGGTAGAGGTTGAAGCAAACCTGCAGGGGAAAGAGTAGAATGCTTGTGCGTTTGACACACGGGACAAGCTGCGACGTATTCCTGAATCATCTTGTACATACCCTTCCACGAGAAAGAACACTGAACTCGCTTGACTGTTTTTAACACTCCTGAATGTCCTCCAATCTTACTGTCATGCGCTTCACTCAAAATCAGAGGGATAAAACGAGAAGTCGCTGGAATTACTAGTCGACGTTTTGACCATAACTTCCCTTCACTAACGTGATACTTCTTAGACTTTAATTCCCCAGAAATGATCTTCGACATAGTTCCTTGAATCCTCTTATCAACACTGATCTCTCTGAACAAATCTTCCCACTGCAAGACTGTTGGAATTGTCAAGGATAACAGCAGAGTTGACATAGATAATGATCTTGATAACCCATCAGCAGCTTTGTTCTCCGGTCCTGGCTTGTAGAAAATCTCAAAATCAAAGCCAAGAATCTTGGTTAACCATTTCTGATACTCCATGTTAACTTCTTTCTGTTCCAATAAGAATTTCAAGCTCCTTTGGTCTGTATGTACGTGAAACCGTCGACCCAAAAGATAGTGCTTCCATTTCCTTATCGCCATTACAATAGCCATGAGTTCCCTCTCATACGCAGGTTTCATCTGCTCTCTCTGTGACAACGCATGGCTGAAGTACGCAATAGGGCGTTTATTCTGCATCAACACTGCTCCCAACCCGAACCCTGAAGCATCGGACTCAATGACAAATGTTTCCTGAAAGTTAGGTAACGCTAAAACGGGAGCATGAACCATTGCATATTTGAGTTTATCCAAGGATGCTTGTGCCTCTTGTGACCAACAGAACTGATCCTTCTTCAACAAATTAGTTAAAGGTCTCGCTATTGTACCATAATCCTTGACATATCTCCGATAATACCCTGTCAAGCCTAGGAAACCTCTCAACTGTTTCACTGTCTTCAGAATAGGCCAAGTCGACATCGCTTCAGTTTTAGCCGAATCCGTTGCCACTCCATTAGCAGAAATGATGTGGCCCAGATACTCTACACTCTCCACGCCAAACGAACATTTCCTTTGATTAGCAAAAAGAGTTTGTTCACGTAAGACTTGTAGCACCTGACGTAAGTGATCCTCATGTTCCTCATGGTTTTTGCTGTAGACGAGGATATCATCAAAGAATACTAACACAAAACGTCTTAGAAACGGCTTGAAAACCTTATTCATAAGCGCCTGAAAAGTAGCTGGAGCATTTGATAAGCCAAATGGCATGACCAAGAACTCGTAATGCCCTTCCACTGTACGAAATGCAGTCTTGTGAATGTCTTCCTCTACCATCCTTATCTGATGATAACCATAACGTAAATCCAATTTGGAAAATACTGCTGCACCAAACAACTCATCCAAAAGCTGGTCGATCACTGGAATTGGATATTTGTCAAGCACAGTAGCTCTGTTCAATGATCTGTAATCCACGCAAAAACGCAAGGACCCATCTTTCTTCTTCACTAAGAGCACCGGACTTGAAAATGGGCTTGTACTAGGACGAATGATACCTGTAGCTAGCATATCTGTTACCATCTGTTCCATTGCTATCTTGCTAGCATGAGGATATCGATAAGGTCTAACTGAGACCGAAGAAACTCCAGGTAAAAGATTGATAGCATGTTCATGACCCCTAAACGGTGGTAACGTCGTAGGTACTTCGAACACGTCTTTAAAATCTTGGAGAATCTTGGAGTATATTACACGAACTTCTGGGAATGGCGATGTTGCTATAGAAGAAGCAAGTAGTGCTTCTCTTCCTAACTTGCAACTTGTATAGACTGGTTTCAATGATTTGAAAGAGAACTGTGTGCAATGTAGAGCCTTCTCTCCTACCAGAGTCACACGTTTCCCATTATAGGTGAAGGAAAGGACCTGCTCCTTCCAGTCCACTTCACATACACCTAAGGTTTCAAGCCATTGAACACCGAGTATAACATCAACATTCCCCAGTTCAAGAGAGATGAAATCGTCTGTGAAATTGGTTTGATTAAGTTTGAAGTTGACTGCTTGGCATACTCCTAATGCGTTCACAGTAACCCCATTTCCCAACAACACATCCAAGCTACTATCAGCAGAAACTTTCAAGTGTAGCTTGGTCACAACCTCGGGTGAGATGAAGTTGTGAGATGCTCTGCTATCGAGCATGACGATCACCTCTACGTCATTAATCAACCCTCTCATCTTCGTTGTCTTCGGAGAGTTAATGCCCAGGTACGAGTTCAAAGATAATGTATGAAGGACCTGTTGTTGAATCGGATCTTGTAACTCTTCCTCATCATCAGAGTTTACAACCTCCAGTTCCAAACCATTGATTACTGTAAGAACTCGTAACATTCGTTGTGGACATTCTTTGTTATGAGCTGGTGTCCACGGTGCTTTGCATCTGAAACAAATCTTCTCTCTTCTCATTCTGTCAAGTTCTGCATCAGAATGCTGTAACCGTGGTCTCACATTGTTGCGTTGAGGAACAGAGTTTTCTTTATTAGCTGGTTGAGATCCCTTAAGCAACTCTGTCTGCGTTTTTGTGTTGAAGTTCGTTGCACGAGACACCGACGTCTGTCTTTGATAGCCTCCCCGCCCTTCACCAGCGGCCGAGCTTATCACGCTACAGAACGTAGTACTCTGCATCTTCAGCACTGCCAATTTATGTTGAGTTAACGTCACCGGTTCTTTCATACGAATCACCTCCTTCATATCAGGTTTCAAACCATTGAAAAATACTTTGATCAAATTCTTCTCATCCACTCCAGTTACTTGATTCCTCAAAGTCTCGAACTCATGAACATAATCTTCAATTTCACCCTCCTGCCTCAATCTGAACAATCTTGCTCCAGGATCATTGTCTATAGGACCTCCAAATCTGTCTAGCATTCTCTGTGTGAATTGCTCCCAACTGACAAACGGATCATCTAATAGTTCACCATTAAACCATTGCAGCACTGGACCTTCCAAACTCAATGATACCAAATGCAACTTCTCTTCCTCATTGAAGTTACCAATCCTGAAAAACCTCCCTGCACGAGAAATCCAATCGAAAGGCAATGCACCAGAAAACACAGGCATCTCAACTTTCCTTAGCATCTTATCACGATTCGCTAAGTTTCCTATAATTCCCCGATAACCTAACTGCGTTTGAGTTCCTTCCGTTTCAGATAGAGTAATCGGTACCTGTTCGTTCGGAATCTGCGACGACGAAGCTATCTCTTTCCCCGGACGTTGATGAAACGTTGCCGCATCTTCGAATCGAGTCAATATCGCTGTGATTTCTGACATCTTCTCTTCCAACGCACCAAATCTCACCATAGAATCAGCTCCCATCGATTCGATCTTCGCATTTATCGAATCGATCTTCGATGCTGTTGCTCGATCACTACGAGCTAGCTTATCGTAGTTAAGCTTCGTCAACTCCATCTCCTCCTGAATTTGTTGTAGATCCATCGATTTCGCCTGAGCTCCCGTTACCAAACGATCTCTGTCACCTCCGTGTTCGATCCACGCTCACCGCACCAATGATAGACTCTAGATATCGTTTACTTGTAAATGCACATGATTGTATTACTTTGAATATAGAAGTGTTTACAGCTTTGCAGTACGGTATCGATTCACTCTCATCACGAGCTCATCTCTATCGTCAGTCTCATAACGACTGATTGCTCTTGACTCATAACGTCAAAGAGTTACAACTAACAAAGCATGAACTCAACAGTCTAACGGCTACAACTAATATACTCGTTGAGCTTATTCAAATCAGTAACTGCTAACCCTCCTCTTCTCTCCGAGTCTTTCCTCTCTTCTTTATTTCTTCAAAGACTCTGTCTTACTCCGAAGGTTCCAAGTTCAAATCTTTTCCCTCGCTATCATCTGCTTCTTTCGTCTCTCCCTTCTTCCTCTTCCGAACATAAGCCTTCTTGAACCTATCAGTTAGTTCATGGATCTGGTTGATTTATCACTTCTCAAAAGCTTTCACCGCCATCTTACTGTAGAATTTTTGATCGGTTCGAGCTGCCACTCATTGAATCGCTTCGAGCTGCATTCTTATCAACTCAGAAGCGCATTGGCAAGAATTAGTTCTTGTGAGTTTGTTCTTTATCTTTCTCTCAGTCATAGGAGGAAGATAAGCAGAGTGTGGATGCTGTTAAAGAAGAAGACAAAAGCTCCAATAAAGAAAAAGCAGAGGGTGCAACTGATCAGGTACGTGTTGAGGAAAAGGGGAGGTTAAGAGAGGAACTAGAGGAGATAGAAGCTAAGTATCAGGAAGTAATGAAAAAGACAGGCCAGAAAAGAGAAAAGCAATAATGGAGACAAATAAAAAGGATAGAGCAGGTTGATAGAGTAGCCAAGAACATACAACAAAGGCGTCAATGGTGGTTTTTCTTTTTCGCATCCGGGTTAATTTGTTTCTTGGGCACGAAGAAACCACACTCCCTGCCTGAAAATGTAGAAAGTTTCCTATATGATGAAGAATTCTCTGCTTTCTTAATGATCTGTTGTTGAATTTTTTTGTATATTAGACGTTACGAACTCAAGGATGATGTTAGAAAATATCAGTTTCGTGTAAGAAAATTATCATCCTATCTTGTGGAAGAAAATTATGATGTATGTAACAATGATGGATGAAGTCTTTAAAGAACACATAAGATCGTGCTAAAGCAGAGAGATAGGATGGCAAAGTCATAACAATCTATCAAACACAGTCACTGATCTCCATTAATGGACTTGATACCAAGGCAAGAACGAAGATGAGTAACAGAGAGAGATGTAGACTGTTGTATCCATCCATTATGCTTGTGACTTGACTCGGTTAGCAACTGTAGACACCAGATTTCCCAAGATCAGATGAGGAACATCAATAGTCAGTGGCATTAACGGAGAAACCCGTAAGAAAAATATATATTGACCAAAACTATTCTTTACTGTTCAAATCGCCTAAACAACTATAAAATCTATAAAAATATCTTATCAAATCACCTAAAGATTATATTTTTATTTTTAAAATTTCATTAAAATCACTCAAATAACTTCAAAGCTCACCTAAATCCCACAAAACATAAAACACCCTAAAAGCTTCTAAAACTTATATTCAATACACCCCCCTAAGTTCTCCTAAATATCTGTAGATTATTTGATCTGATTCGTTTCGAATGTTAATTATATTAAATAAAATAAAATTATCAAAAATGAATAAACATATATTATTATTCACACCATACCATCAAAATAATTTTAGATTCTAAAATAAATCAGTGTCACTGATCATAACATCATAATTAAAAAAATATGATATTAATATATTACCATCTTAACGTACGCTATGTGACAAAAATCAAATAATTCAATATTATCAAGTCTAATATAAAAGTAAGCATTTGTACACAAAAATCATACTGGTGTACAATAGCTCAAAACTGAAAGAACTTCAAAAGTGGACAAAAAATTACTATAAAATATATTAATATACTTAAATTTGCTACATATATATAGACTTACGAATCGAAACGAATATCCAGCTTAAAAAATATGTGTGATTGCTTTGTATTTACTAATACTAGTATTACATTTTGATTTTTGATTTGCTTAAATTTTACATTTTACAGGTATTCAAATTTTCAAATCAAATCGAAATGAATAAGATCAAATAATATTTAACAGATAATATGTCCATTTTATATTTTATTGATACGTGAGTAAATAAATAATCAAATACATGATAAAATATGTAATAAATCATTATTTTTGTCAGATTTTAATTTGGTTTGATTAAGATTTAAAAGAGAATCAGTACACAAAGCCGATACATCAGCCTTTTTACTTCTCAAAATAATAATGTTGAATGATATTTTCAAAGTTGACACAACATCCACTAGTTACAAACAGATAAATTGCATGGAATTTTTTTTTTGAGAGTTGTGAAATTTAAATTCAGACATAATAATATTCAATACATTAATGATTTGGCCACCAAAACACTAAAGCTTTTAGTAGTATTTGGTTTCTTGTTGTTTGTATACACACGCATGGCTGTGTTATCCATGAGAAATTAAAGTGGTGAAATGATAGATGTGTGTGATGTGAATCTTATGCATGTTATGTAGTTTGGAACGTTGCATCTAAATGTAAGGAGAACGACCCTACAACCGGACCAGTGTTCATGGTTCCTCCAACATTGCCCATCACCTTTCTCTCTCACGAGCCCCATTAATTAAGACTATCTACTATATTCGATTTTTGTTTTTGTATGTGTGGTGCTGCTTTCTCATTTTGTTTCCACTTTATTCAATCCCTTAATTCCAAGCATGTTTCACTCGTATTACATTAGAAGAAAGCATACAACACAACACAGAGAAACGCCAACACGTTTCAGGTTCGATCCACCTGCTATGCGAAACTAAGTCACATTGTTCTGTTCACCTAACGCGGATATGGGTCCATGCTTTAAGACCCATTTGAATGCCCAGGAGAAGGAGTCCATCCGCGGACTTGCGACTCCCCCGGGGGTTAGGTCTGGTTCCAATAGTGATCCGGGTTTAACCCTTTTTTTAGTCAAAAAAATCAATTGATATATTTATGATATGTATTCTTAACCTTACAAATTACACGTGTAATCTGAACTCTTACAATAACGTTAAGAGCAATGGCCAAGCTGTCTATCTTTGATGGTCGACTTATATGTTGTTTTGTTCATCGAAAAGGATATTAGTGTCGCTTCGTTTTTTTTTTCTTTTTGTTACGAAAATAATTTAAATAAACAACTTTAATACGAAAAACTTACTGTTTATACTTATTAATATTGGGTATATTACTTTGCACTCCACTTGACTTTAGAAAACAGAGTTTGAGATAATTAAAATTAAGAAAACAAATCAATATAAGTATTTTTTTTCCAATATAAGTATTACATAACAATGAAAGGATTAATAAACAGTCTACGGATTACAAAGTAGTTTTATAAGTTATGTTATTTAGTTTTGAACTTTCTTAGTTTACTCAAACATTCACAGACGTATCCTATTCAATTTTTATATCCATTTAATATTCAGATCACATCGGTTTGTATAAATCGTCAAGTATCAATATATATGGCTCTTAGTCATTTTATATGTACGATAAAAACAAATTAACAATATTGCAACGCGAATCTAGTATAATAAAGTAATAGCATTAAGAGAAAATAATTGAGAAATCATGTCTAGAAGATTGAAAAGGGTAACAACAAAACTTCACGTGAAAATACTCTTTTATATTGAAGGCCACTAACTTGAGCATAGCATAGAACATAAATGTCTTTCCAAAACAAGCAAACATACATTTTATTAAAACCAAACAACTACTTGTATACAATCTTTGTACAACAAAGCCACTGACTGGATTTTATGAGGGCCATATTGTAGTTTGCATAAATTCGTCGATGAGACTCTAACCAGTAGCTTCAGTTAGTAAAATTCATACATATAAACCAAATAGTAGTGGAGGGGTTACAGTAAATAGATAAATAACAAAATATTGTGAACAAACATGAATCAAGCATATGAATAAATTAAGGACGAGAAAAATACGATTGATTATATGAATGAATATTTTACAACTTTCTACACTCGTATTTATACAGCATCAAACTCGGTATTCCTTTTCCTTTTGTAACTTTTTATTGTAAAAAAAAGTTTTTCCTGACCTTAAAGAGAATACCATATTAACGATGTCAATCTATGACGAGTCAATTTTTCTTGCGTTTGCGACGGCCACATCGCTCACCTACGATGTCCAGCCCAGCGAATGTGACCTACGATGTCCAGCCCAGCGAATGTGACTTTTAAGTAATGCAATGAGCCTTAATTAATTTCTAGAATTAACACAAAAGATAAGGATACAAACGAAAAAAAATTACTATAGTGGATGCGTAACTGAAGTTGTTTAGCTCAACAGTTTTGAACGGATTAAAAATCTTTTTCGTGATACTGCAGATAATATGTGTGGGAATATGATAAACTCAACATTTTGACTGTTGATTAGTTCCACGAAAATGTTGAGCTGAGTTAAGTGATACAATCGAAATGCGGGTAAAACTGTGGTCCACATTGGTATATTTTGATGCTCGGATCTTGATGTTGGAATACACATGTGGGGAGCTTCTCTTTTTCATCAAACTTCGAAGTATACGTTTAAAGAGTTCAGAACTTTTAGATAAAGAAAGATATCGATCGAGGTATGTGTGTAAACGAGAATAATAAAAAGCTTCATATTAATCAATTATTTTAACATTTCCAAAAAGGTTTAGTCCAAGAAAAAAAAAAGGGTTACTTTTGTCGTTAAGTGAAATGCTTCGTCGCTTTCGGAAGAATGCATGTTGGTCGATCTTGGATATGCATTCATTGAATTTTCTTCATATCCACCCTCCATTATTCAGTTTTGATTTAGTTTCGGAGTACTTGCTTTCCTTTTCCAAATAATATTCTGATGCCTTGTTGTTATTCAAACATTATAAGACTAGGTGATTCTTTGGTGCCCATGTACGAATATAAATATTTACAAAATAATTATTTTATGATAATTTATAAATATTTTAATTTGAATATCAATTATTATATAATTAATATAAAAATGTTTTATTTTTTTAGTTAGACATGTGATTTTGGATATGTAATACTAATATATTGATTGGTTTGAGCATTAACTTCTTTGAATTCAACCTTAATATTTTTTATTCTAAATATATTAAAATTTTGAATAATTTATAATTTTTATTTAGATATGTAAATGTATTTTAGTAATAATATTATAATATATTGTTTGAAAATAAAATAGAAAAATAAATTTAAATGTTGATCAAATCAGAATAGATAAATAAATATAATGATAATATTTAAAATCTCATGCATATATCTTTTACAAAAGAAATAAATTGTAACGGTTAGTTAATATTTTATTTATTATTATTTTTTGAAACATCCTGTAATTTATATGTATAAAAATAAATAAACATTACTATAAAATAATGTGTTTTTATTTCACCTTTGATTTTAGATATAATAAAATTGATTAGTCTACTTACTCATTTTGTGGATAGGGTGATATATATTCTTTTGTATTAAAATATGACTATTTTTTATATCTATTAAGCCAAAACAGATTGATTTTATTTATTACATCATTTTAGTTTTTCATCTTAAATGTGTAAATATAATTTTGTAATATTTATAATAACTGATATATTTTTATTTAAAAAATATATTTAAAAAAAAAATAAAGGAATGATGAGTAGAAAATTGCATAAAAGAAAATAACTAAAAGAATTAAAATATTTTATAAATTTCCTTTTTTATTAAATCACATTATATATAAATATATTTTACTATTTTAAATTTGTTTTTAATTTATAATTTTTTTTAATTATATATGTTATCTGAAAAAGAAAACTTTTAATTAACAGAAATTTTTTTTTTCAAAAAAGGAAAATCACATTTAGCATAGTAATTATATAATAGTATTTTTCAATTCATTAAGTGTATCCTCGTAATCAACCACCGTGAGAGTTAACATGAGTGCGAGACGTAAGAAACTGATTTCTTAAATAATATTATAAAGATACATTTGTACATGTATATTAACGTTACTAGTAATCAATCTCTTATACAAAAAAATGAAATTTACTCTACTATGATTGTTTCACATAAAACTACACTTGGCATTTTCAAAAAACATTTTCTGTTACAGTATTTGAGGAGAGAAAAGAAATAGAGATGTTTTATGCTTGTTAGTATGCTCTGATGAGTGTTTTTTTGTGAAACAACATTCATTTAAATAGATTAAACTTGGTTTTGATACAACATTGCTCTAGCATTATCAAGCCTAGGCATAAACATAAACTCAATAGCAGTAATAAGAGAAGAGAGATAAATGTCGTTGAAGATTCCAGTAACCTCTAGATACTGTCCTTTTGAATTCATTAGATTGATGAGGATCTGTGAACCGGAGAGGATCGAGAGAGAGTTTATCCCACAACTATGAGCAGAGTTCATGGCGTTTTGCATTGCCAAAATTTCCGCAACTAGGGGTGACGCCACAAAGGTAGCTGTCGTTGACATGATGTTCTTGCATCATCGATGATCCATGTTTTCGATACCGAGTGAGAATCACCTCTTACAAAGAGGGATTATGGTAAAGAGATTCTCTCTTGAACGGAGGAAGTGGATGACGATCTCTCTCGGCCCTGACGAGAGGAAATTTTCATAAACTTATCCAAAAAGGATAAGTTTAAAGGACTAGTTATTTGGAGCTTTAAGGGACTCAGAGATGAAACTGAACAGTTTCTAGACAGTCGACGCAATGGAGACAAATGGAATGACGCTATTTGAAGCAGTGTCTCGTGACTGTGGTGAGCAAGTGAGGATGGCGATGGAGACCCAGCCATCTTCACACCGGCGAAACAACTAAACAACTTGACAAGACTTGGTGAAAAGGCAGGTAATGTGGCCAATAAAAGACTCCCGACGGCAGTATTACCGTATCGGAACCAAAGAGTATTAATGAAGCTAGATTCAAGCTGTTTCTCACCAGACTCTGTCATAGTATGAAAGTGAGAGCAAATACCGGGGTTTGTAGTTGTGAGCGGTAATGACGGTGGGAGGAGATGGATCTTTGGTTCTTCCGACAAGAAGAGATTCACCAAGGGGGTTGAGCAAAGCTCAGAGCAACCACTACTCGTAGATCTGACGGGAGAAGCTTGGGGATCACCAGTAAGGAAGCTTTGTTTACTACAAAGCAAATAAGAACGGATCTTCTCCATAGGGAGAAAGGTCAGCACGCACGAGGACGAAGATAGATACATATCTGACAGCCGTACGCTGAGCAGGTTGTAGAAAGCATAGTTGGGCTTGGGGCTTTTGGTGAGCAGGAGAGGGGCGAGAAGTGTTGTGGAAACCGGTGATTACTCTAAGAAGTTGATTTTGAAGGATAGAGCAAGGTTCAGATTTGTTGGTTGCTACCATATGAGAGATTGGAGATGTTGAAAACTATGTAGCTTCAAGCGTCATAACTGAGATAGATGACTCCAAATCTGCAGCTTGAGTAACCATATGTGGAAAGGGGTAGTGGGATTCATGGACGAACGGGACAAGAACGAAGACGGGGCTGAATCTGGAGGGTCTGGCGGCTCAGGCAGCTTGATTGGAGTGAGAGACTCAAACGGTACTGGAGGAGGCTTACACGGTGGCGGATCTGGCGGAGGTCTTGAAAACGGCTGAAGTGGGGCATTCACCATTGAGTCTGGAAGAGGAGGAACGAGCTTACTCAGATGGTGGTTGACGGGACGACGAAGATGTCGTCGGTGTTGATTAGAAGGAGGAGAGGATGTGACAGGCCGAGCTGCGGTGGCTGGCCTCCATTCTGAAGAGTTGTGCGATGCCTCGGGAAGAGCGTCAGAGAGAAAACTCCAACACTCTTACCTATGTCTTTGTGTTTCTAGTTTGAAACATAAATATGCTCTGATGAGTGTTTATATGCTTAGAGTACTACACCAACTTTTAAAAGTTTCGATGATCATATTTGGATCTCTATCTGTACATATAGTTTAAAGTGATATTTGCATTTTGTTTATTTTAGGTTCGGATTATTTGATCTTTGGATCATAAGACTGTTAGAGCAGTATTATTGCTGATCCTTAGCAATAGAATCTTTAAAAAAAATTATAAAATATTAGGCGGACTCCACCATGATCAAAAAATTGGTCATAAAAAGCATGAGATAAATATGGATTATGTTGAGTTTTTTGCACTGTTTGTGGATCCCACCAACACATGACGGTCCGCGATTGATTTTTTTTCCTTAATCAGATAAGATAAAAAAAAAATTTAAGAAGTCTTTAGTGAGTTTTAGGGATAATCATGGTCTCAGATAGACCATTTGTTGGTTTTCCACAGTAGCCAGGACGCAGGTTGTAGGGTTGATTCAACTACCATCCCAAAAACACGCCAGATGAGCCGTGTTTGATGAGTCAAGGCAATTATAACACATGCACCGCGGTAAGTGCTTAGATTATGTCACATGTTATGCATTGGCTTTCCGCTAGGTGTTCGTTAGCTGCTCCGATAAATGTTGTCTTGCTGGCTTTCAGGTTAAGATTGACGCGAAAGTTAGTCACTGGTGAAGTTTATACGTACGTCGACGTGCCATTATCTGACTAATCATATATTATTTTTGTCATCACTGCACAATCATCAAAAACAACTTATAGATAAATTGGGTTATCGGTGGAGCATATATATTTCAAGTCTTTGTTAGACCTGAAAATGGTAGACCGTCACCGAAGCAACGATCCAGCGTAACTCACTAACTTGATGACGATCGCCGGCCGTTTCTAATCAGTGGCGGAGCTATGTGGTGGTGAGGGGGTCAGTTGACCCACGTGACTTCTACAAATAAATGAGTTTAGCTTACTTAAAACTGATTTTGGCTGGAACATTTGGTAAAAATTCTTTAGACTGACCCCCATGACAGTAGTTCTAAACCTCTACCTTGACCCATATTAAACTTTTTCAGTAATATTACATAATTATTTTAATAAATGACCCCTAAGAGAGAATATGCTGGCTCCGCCACTGTTTCTAATTATTCAGCAGTTTTTCTCGTAAAGCAATAGTTTTTCTCGTAAAGCAATATTTGTTGTAAGGAAATCAAATGCATAGTTACTTGTTCTGTCACTAGCTACATGTTCTCTCTTAAAGTAATGTTTGTTACGTGTTCAAATGCAACAGTTTGTAAGTTTCAAAAAAAGGCAACAGTTACGTGTTCAAAAATATCAACAGCCCAACGTATTTATCACACTGGTTTTCAAGCTTCCAGAGCTGAATTACGAAGTTAGGTGTTCTGTCACTATGTTCGAGTATCACATTATTTATCATTGCTAAACTAGATGAGCTTCCAACCTAAAACCAATTGGCAATTAGAGGAGTGGCTCATCTATCTTATATATTGCTTAGAATCCTTTTCAACTACCGATGTGAGATCTTTGTTTCTAATACGCCTTTTTGAAATGATGGTTCTCTGAATATCATTTTCGGAATGTTTGGGCAAGGATCGATGGGCCATCTTTGGACCAAAATCGATGTGGATCGGATTGGTTTGCGTAGATCGGAATTTGATATCATGTTAAACTAGATGAGCTTCCAACCTAAAACCAATTGGCAATTAAGAGAGTGGCTCATCTATCTTATATATTACTTAAAATCTCTTCCAACTACCGATATGAGATCTTTGTTTCTAATAATCACACTAGCCCTCTGCTTCATTCGAGTTTCACATTATTATTCACTATGTTCTGAAACTTTTTTTCCTTTCTTCCCCATGTTTTAAACGACACCCTATTTGAAAATGTCTTATGAAGGAAATTTTAATTTTAGAAAAAAAATCAAATGCATAGCTAACAATAAATCACTACCATCGTACGATCATACATATTACATTGTATATTATTCAAGACTATAACTCCTATTTTAACATAATTTACAATGTAATTTTAATTTTCCTGTCATCGATTACAAATCACACAAGACATTATCACCAAACACATCAGTTCATTATAATTCTTAGTAAACTACTTTTTTTATCTATATGCACAACAGTGATATCACATATATGTAGGATTAATAAAAGGTGCAAACACTCAGTTAATAAAAACATATACACAAGGGTGTATCATAGTAATGCATTACATTTGCTTAGCGAAAATCTACAAATAAATCAACAAAAACAGAAAACAAATAACTCAGATCGATGGAAGAGAGGTTTTTTGGCGTTTAATGAAGACAAGATCCTTAATCCCTGCAATCTTGTTCACTAAGTCCTAAGAACTTTTGTTGTGTTCCACAAATATTGGAAACAAAACCAAAACCAAAAGCATATCTTCTTCTTGTTCACTACTTTCCACTCTTTCCCCAAAATCAAAGCCGTTGTTTATTTCCTGGTTTCTGATGAATAAAATAACCAATCTCCAAGGCATTCTCAAAAGCCAGTTGGAATTGAAGGCGCAGGAACCGATTCAAAGGCCAAGAAAGATATAGTACACCAAAGTTATTGGTAAGGCTATTAACATTCCAAATATAACCCTGCATCCATTTTCATCATCACAGCATGTGTTATTTGGATCCTCTATATATTATATATTCGACCAAAAATTAACATAATGAATAGGTCTTGAACTTACGCAGTGCTGAGAATCGTGGGATGCACATTGTACTCTTTTGCAAACACAAACGGAACTATTCCTTGAGGCAACGCAGCCTAATTACATATCAACATCATCACCATGATGTATTATATATAAACCAAAATCATATTATGGATCATACAACGGGATCAAACGGAATATATGTTTATACCTGAACAATGGCTATACGGAGGAGGTCGCCGTGTAGCCCAATGATGAGCGAAGCAACAGCCATGATGGCGGGCCCGGTTAGAAACCTAACGGCCATGGCGAACGTAGCGACTGAGTTTCCACAAGCAATGATTTTGGGTTGAAGCGCCATGAACAAACCTTAATCATTGCACCAAAAATTAAATCAATCAAAGGAATAAAAGAGATTGACAGCAGGAGCTAGGTCAGCTTCTAGGTGAGCCCACAAATAAGTACACAAACGGCCACTAGCTCGGTGTGGGGACCGGACCCACCAACATGTCTGTGTCACAAAGATCAGAGGGTCCGGGCTCCCTTTAGGTAAATGCGTTGTACAGTCCATATATATGACTTTTACTGATCACAAGCTGGACAAATACAACTAACTAAAATGCCCAGACCCACCATTTGCATTTAATGACACTTTACAGATAAGATAAGAAGCAAATGGACTCAAAGTTATGTTTAGAATCTTAAGATTACATCATTAAAGCTTGATCTACATAATCATTCTCCTTTAAGAAAAGATGAAACAAGTTTTATTACCTAAGCTGAACATAGCCATTCCAAGACCAGCATCTGAGAGTATGGAGATAGATTGTTGTAGTATTTTAGGCATAGCCACATGCCATCTGCTTCCATGAATACCCATACCCAATTAGTTCATATTACAATTATTCCATATCTAGAAATATATAAATATTACTTCCTTGTCCATAATCAGTTTGAAAAAAAAATGATTGGACTGACCGGTAAGCAACAAGAGCCCAGATGAGACCGATAAGACTAGAGTAAGTGTTTGGATTCCTGATGAGCTTTCGCCACACCATTATCAGAATAAGACGTGTAACAACACTTGCCGGCGGCATATGAGTTCCTTTCCCACCGCCACCGGTATCTCCACCGGCTGCCTCTAGCTCAGCCGCGGAACTGGACCCCACCTTGTTCAGCCCTGCCGTTGCTTTTTCTATCTCTCTTTGAAACTCTACACCGTTGATATCATCACCACCTGGCAAAACCAGAACCATGATTAACACACATAAATTTTAATTAAACACTCGAACTCAGTTTTGTATTAATCCAAACCTCTAACATCACTCTTCCGAGGTGGTTCAGAGACAACCATCCGGATCTCCTTGGCTCCTTGTTCAGACTGCTCAGCTGCCACGTGTTCCGGTGAAGCGCTCGAGCTCCAGACAAACATGTGAAGCTCCTTGGCATCATGGCTCCCTTTCTTTTCCAGCTGTTGGTTTTCCGTAGGAGTTTTGTTCGGTTTAGCCGAACCCGCCGTACCTGAAGAAAACTCCGGGTTTGGAGCCGGGTAAGACCCGGCTTGTGCTGCTGGAGCAGAACTACTGTTAGGGTAAAACCCGTACTTCACGGCGTTGTTCTCTTCGAAGTTGGACGCTCGTGGAGTCGGACCATGAGAAGACTGAACGGAGTACATATCCGCCGGACCAAAATTAGACAGCCTCCCGCCGGGAAACCCCATCACCGAGTAAAAATCAGAGTGGTTAAAATTCGAACCTCTGGGAGTCGAACTCATACTATAAATCTCAGCTCCGGTTAGATTCGAAGGCCGAGGCGTCATCATCAGCGACCGCCTCGACGCGTTCGACTTCCTCACCGTCACGTGAAGCTTCCCGTCGTTTCCGATCTCCGCATCCGTCTCGAGAAAATCATGCCCGTCTAGAGAAACCACGTCGGACTCCACCTTAAAGGAGACGATAGACGCCCCCGTCTCCGGGAACTGCTCCATGATCAGAAGCTTGGCGCCACGGTACTCGAATAGGAAGAGAAGGAGAGTGTACCAAATGATACACTGAAGCACAACGACCTGGACCATGAGAGATCCCGCTTCGACTCCGTACATGGCGATCAAGAGAGGGATCCCCATGACGAGAGTGTTGGGAAGCGTGCTGAGAGAGAAGATGGTGATCAGCCACTCCAGGCTTCCTTTCTTCGTCAGGGTCGCCCACAGGCCGAGCAAGACGAGCATGATGATCTTCTGGAGCGTGTCGGCGGCGATGAAGCGGAGGTTCATGGCGTAGGGGTTGTTGGTGGAGATGAAGTGGAAGGAGAGGAGAGGGACGGCGAATATGGCGACGAAGCGGTTGATGCCGGAGCACTGGTCCGGGGAGAATATTTTCCACCACCGGACGGAACCGTAGGCTAGTATCATGGCGACGTAGAGGGGGACAACCGCCGTGAGAACGGTGTACAAGTCGTGCCACGTAATCATTTTTTTCTGATGAGTAGTGAGAAATAAACCGTTATAGAAGAAGAAAGTAGTAGTTTTAGAAGAAGGGGGGGCCTCTTATATAGACGTTGAGAGGCAGTGACAGTGTCATCACTCATCATCAGCGCACGATTACGTTTAAGTGTAATGAATTTCTATTAATTGTTTATTAGTAATTTAATTAAGTGGTTGTGTAGTTTGAGTGGGGGGACACGTGGTAAAACGCAAGTGGGTGAGTTTCTGGCGGGACGTGACAGTTTTTTATGGAATAGTCGTGTTATGACTGCTTTCGTTAACATTTGATTACGAGCCACCATCATACATAAAAAGGTGGTGAAAGTTTCCAAACTTTTAAAAGTTGCGAAAAAACTTCTTGAATATTTATAGTTTTCTTGAGAAATAGCTATCACGAAACACGAATATTACTGTGTTTCAGTATCTTCGACAGTCGTTTAATTTCGTTATTTTATTTTTGTTAATGTAAATTAATTATAGATTCCCAAAAATTGAAAACGTGCATTCGTTGTTACAGAACAGCGACAAGAATTTACAAGCAGAACAAATTTAGTTAGGTGTTAGGTCAGAAGTACTGTTGGATCGTTGAATTCAAAACACAAACCTATTTACTTGCGATGAGCCGATGACATTGATGTTTTTCTTCTTCCTTCCAAATCGTAACTGAGACTGTTCCCCGTAAGTGATATAGAAAATAGTCTAGTGGCTAAACGAGAGGTTGGTTTTGTTTCTGCTGAAAATGATTTTTTGGACATGTAAAAAACTATGGGAAATTACCACTAATACTAGTTTCAAGATACCATTTTTCATTTTTACATTAACCAACTTTATCACTAAAATTTTAAAAGGTAAAATAAAATTCTACCCCTATTTAATTAAACCTAAACCAATCAATTTATCTTCTTTCTGGATGTGAGATCTGACGAGCTCCGACAAAGAACGACAATTGGATATGTGAGATCGGGCGAGCTCCGGCAAAGGATGATGATTGGATATATGAGATTCGGCAAGCTCCGGCAAAGGACGACGATTGGATATGTTAGATGTCGGCGATTGCTTTTGTGATGAAAGCCGCTGCCAAAATCCCTTTGCCTCCGATGAACACTAACGATCCTTTCCTCTCGAAGCTCACTTCCGTTGCCGCGCAATCGCCTGAGAAACTTCTCGCTCGCTCGTTAAACGCTGACGCCGCCGTATCTTGACATCTTCTATTCGCCTCAGCTCATGTCTTCGCCTGTTCAGGTGAACTCATCACTTCCAATTCCAATCCCTAGATGATGGATTCCTAGGCTAGCTATTTAAAGGATCCAAAAGTATTATGCCATGACTTTGTTATGTTCTTGAGTTTAGAAGTTTAACGGTGATGTATTCGAAATTGACTAGAGCAATACTATGATTTATTGAGTTTGATAGTTGACACGTCATTTGTTACTCCCATTGTACACATTGTATTCTGGAAATCTAATTTCAACTGAGATATGTTCATGATGTTTTGATTATATGTTCATCCCTATGCTTCTCACTTGAGCATTTGGCTCGGAATATTTGTTAACCCAAAGTACATATGCAAATCAATCTTAACGTAATCAATACACTTGAATATATAAACCCTTATAACTCTTTATATATTACTCGACTTATAAACTCTTATAAATCTAATGATTACCTTGCTTTCACAATTTAATCAATCGTAATTTGATAGAGGCTTGCTTGAGTAATCTCCTAAGACAGAACTTCGCCCCTACAATGGTGTATGTAGTTCGTGGATGTCTATCTAAAGGATACAACTATCGATCTCCGTACAACACACCGTACGGGATCCTAGCAAACTATACTCTGTTTTCTTTAGAAGTTTATTGTGGGGAAGAAGAAGAATGAATCAGAATGATTCCCTCCCTCTCCGTATAAATTTTGATGTTTGAATCTATATTGGTTATCTTCCTTTATCTATAGTATAATGTAGGCTTGCGATTTCGATTTTCCGAAACCGAACCAAACCAAATTTTTGGTTTTCGGTTAACCAAAATTTTAAAATCTAATTTCGAAGAAAACCGAAATTGAATTCGGTTTGGTTCGGTTCAGAAGTCAGTTATTTTCGGTTTCCAATTTATTTCCGAAAATATCCAAATTTTCTAGTATTTACCAATTTTTTCGGTTATACTCGGTTATTTTCGGGTATTTCGGTTATCTTCGATTTTCTGGTTATTTTTGATAATTCGGATATAGCTTAAAAATTCACATTTATCAGCAAAAAACATATTCAACAAATCCAATATTCTAGAGTTTTGAATCAATGACTCAGTTCTTATAATGTCCAACAAAGCACAATGAGTGACCAAACAAAACAAAAGAAAACTAAAGGTCACCATTAACGCTTGAACTCTAGCAACCTGCAACTTATTAAACTCAGAAAATCAGTGGAAAAACAGAACAAAAACACTACACACAAAGCAGTTGAGACATGTTAGCATTACCTCTAGTTCTAGTGATGAGATTCTCCTGGAATTTGCAGAATCTCTACACAATGAAAATACCAGAATTATTTACTCCTGATAACACGAGGAAAAAATCAAGTTAATGAGAGACAAATAGTATCGACAGACAAACACAAGAGTAACTCAAAATCGAACAAACCTTCGACCTGAACCCACCCTAAATGTCTAGCCCCAAATCAATTTTGACCAAAACCCTAAATCTCAAATCCATCCGAACTCATCATTCAATCAAGATCAAACACTTAGAGACACTCTCACACGGATAATTGACCCATCATTCAAGCCAAATCATAAACCTCTAACTGAATTCGACAGAAACCCTAACTCTCAAATCAATCGCAAACTCAAAAACTACACAGAAGTAGAGAAGAGAGGAAGACCCTACCTAGTGGTTGGAAAGATGTGAGAATCAGACGAAAAAGACGAGGTGTTAGGGTTGAGACTCCGATGAAGCAGCTGCGAGAGTTCAAGGACGAAAGGGAAACTGATTAGGGTTACTTTGGTTATATATAGGTAGGTTAAATTTCGGTTAACCGATCGGATATCATGAACCGAACCGAACCGAGGCACTAATTGAATATTTTTAAAACATCTTCTGATCGGTTTGTTCTTGATAACCGAGCCCTAACCGATTTCCTTAATGCTCGGTTCGGTTTGGTTCGGACCAATCGGTTTGGATCAAAATCCCAGCGCTAGTATAATGTCTGAAATCTCAAAATCGATCAGTTTCTGGGAAGGGATAAGAAGTTTTCTTATATGATGTTTTGAAATCTCAAATTTATAAAACCTTAATTTATCCATGAAGAACATAATGCTTATATATTATGTCTTTTGATATATCTTGTTGATCTTTTCTACTTTGAGTATTTTTGTGTTGTATATACTATACCTTTTTGTTGTCTCTGTTACTTGAGTTATCCCACTAACCCCTCATTTTTGAATCAGATGAAGATCGCATTGCTTGGTGCTATTCAGGCTCTCTGTTTGGAGGGTCCATGTACACCTTTGTGCTTCTCTGGACTCCTGCTTTTGAGCACGAACGATGAGTACATTCCTCATGGTTTCAAATTTGCTACATCCATGCTCGCTTCGATGCTTGGCAGCTCCATTGCTTCTCGTTTGCTGGCTCACTCCTCTCCCAAAGTTGAGAGCTATATGCAAATTGTATTAATGTACCCTTTAAAATAGTATTTGTAATATATAAAGCCTTATAAAAGACTAAGAATCATTTATAGTGACTTTATAAGTATTTAAAAATTAATGCACCCCATTATAAATAAGAATCATTTATAGTGACTCTATAAATATTTATAAAACAACAACAGCGACAACTCATCATCTTCTTATTCTTCTTCTGCTGGTGGTGATGATCCGATGCAGGTTGACCAAGCCAATGCTTGTCCTGACATGAAAAGTAGAGATATGGTGTTGGTGGTGTCACAAGAAAGTGTTGCCGGAACTTCAAATGTGCATCTCCCTGCTGCTGCTGTGACAGTCGATGATCAGCTTCCTCAAGTAATGATCGAAATGAGATTAAGAGATGAGCCCAATCCCAACCACGACGAGGACAAAGTTTGTTGCTTTTTTATTGAGTCAACTGGTTATCACTGTGGCAAACGTCCATTTTCAATGACCGAACCGTCTATATACATGAGCAAACAATGTTGATCAGGAATGATATCACGGGGCTGAACATGGCTCTCTCTGATCTGTAGACCCTTCAGAACATGGAGATCGCTGATGGGAGCTATTCACATGACAAATTTAAAAGACTCTTATAAATTATTTAACAAACTCTTGTAAATTTTTTTTTGTAAGTTTTTTTTAAATTATTATAAACTCTTATAAATTATCTAAGAGAATTTCTTGAAATCCAGATTTATATTTTATATAGGTGTAAAAAAAATTGGAACAAATTGAACTTTTAGCAAATAATTGTCTGATTAATGTTGCAGAGAGAAATTCAAACACAATACTGAATTGAACAACATTTAAAGAGTTGACGAAGTCGGTTATTTAGAACATATTCCTATAAATTTTTTTTTTTTAATAAATATTTTATAAAGTCTTATAAATTATTTACATACTTTTATAAATCCTAAAAAAATATTTGTTAAGATTTAATAAGCCTTTCTAAAGGTTTATAAACTTGTAACACAGCTATGCTTGGTAAGCAGCTCTGTAGATTAATAGAGAAACCAAATACTCTATTTTCTCGTGTCTTTAAAGGTTGATATTCAGAAACGCTTCACCCCTGGAACCGATCAGATCGTACTCGTCCTCCTATGGGTGGCGTAGTATAATTTCTGCTAGATTTCTGGTTAGCAAAGGACTAATTAAAAGGATGATATCAGGGACATCTATATCAGTATGGAATGATCCCTGGCTCTCAACTACTCGCCTGAGATCAGAAAATAAAAAACACAATGTTTTTTTTACCGGATCTTACGGTTGACTTCCTCATTAATGAAACCTCGCGAACATGGAACTCACAGGCTCTTCAAGAGATCATGGACCCCGAGGATGTTAAAATTGTCGAGAGTATCCCTCTAAGCAGAACACAAACAATTGATCGGGATGGCTGGTATTTCACAAAAAATGGAAAATATACAGTTAAATCAGGATATCAAGTGGAGAGAACATATTCAGATAAAGAACAAGGGGTAGTGGAATTTGGACCTACGGTTACTGATCTTAAAGCTAATTGTTGGAAAGTGCGTTGTCTACCAAAGATGAAGCATTTTCTATGGCAACTATTGTCTGGATGTATAGCAGTAAAGAAAAATCTAAAGGCAAGGGGTATTCAAGGAGATATACGGTGTGACAGATGTGGGGCATCAGAGGAATCTATAAACCATGTTTTCTTTGAATGCCTACCTGCAGTTCAGTTTTGGGCACTATCAATGATCCCAACGCATCTAGAGCACTTTCCAGGACAATCTTTGTTTGCGAATATGAATTATTTATTTTGGAAGGTGAAGCCAACAATGGAGGATCATCATTTCGCATGGATACTTTGGTATATATGGAATGGGCGGAATAACAAGGTATTTAGTAACTTGGATATGGATCTCAGGGATACTCTTCAAAGAACTATGACTGAGTCTTTACTTTGGATGGAAGCTCAACAGAAAATAGTCCAAAAACAAAACCAGGTTACACATACGGCTGATACAATATTGCCAATTAGATCGGGACGATGGTGTTTCACGGATGGTTCATGGAAAGCAGAGGATACCTTTTCAGGACAGGGATGATATAGTACTTTGGAAGGCTTTGAAGGGTTATTGGGAGGTAGAAATACGAGGGCTAGTCAATCCCCGTTACATACAGAAGTCGAAGCCCTTATATGAGCGATGGAATGCACGAGGAATTTAAGGCAATATAACGTTACATTTGCAATAGATTGTTCTCAATTGGTAAAGATGGTTTCGGAACCAGAAGAATGACCGGCGTTTGCAAGTTATTTAGAAGACATCAAAAGTCTGAAGAGAAATTTCAACAGCTCAAAGATTATTTATATACCACGGACGCAGAACAACATGGCGGATAGCTTAGCACGCAGTGTGATGCAACATACGTCGTTCACTGTCCATATGGATACAAAGCACCCAGTTTGGTTTACAGAGTCCACATGAGTCTGTAAAATGGTCGACAAAAAAAAGGGTTAGAAACCCTTATAAATGATTTAAGAGATTTTTTAAGTGATTCATAAACCAATAAGCCTTATAAATTGTATACATGCCTCTTATATATAATTTATAAATTTGCATAGAGTTTTTATAAACAGTTATAAATGATTTATATACTTTATTAATTTTTTTATAAACCTTTATAAATAGAATAGAGACTCATACAAATAATTTATAAGTCCCACACTTTGATACACAAGATTAAATTCATAAAAATAAAGAACACGTGCAGACTGCATGCTTTGTAAAGAGATAATGATACGTGGCAGATTCTGAGGCATATGCAAACATCAAGCAAGGTTCCACCACTTCAGAACTTTTACATACATTTATAAATTGTTTTATAATTCTTTATAATGGTATATAAACTTTATAAATTCTTTTTATAAATCCTTATTAATTATATATGTACTCTTATAAACCCTTATATATTATTATACAAACCATTATAAATTGTTTTATTAGGCTTTCTAAATGGTTATAAACTCTTTTAGTTGATTTGTAAACCTATGCAACTCTTATAAGATCCCTTATCAATTGAATATAAGCTTTCATAAAGTTTTTTATAAACCCTTATTTATAGTATTCATATCCCTTATAAATTATTTATAAACTTTCATAACTTTCTTATAAATGGTTTATAGATTTTATAACATTTTTATATGTCTTTATTAATGGTTTATATACTCTTACAAATAATTTTACATACCTGTATAAATTTTTTTATATTGGTGTATAAACTTTATAAATTATGTTTATAAACCCTTATAAATTATTTACATACTCTTATAAACCCTTATAAGTTATTATACAAACCATTATAAATTGTTTTATAAGGCTTTCTAAATGGTTATAGACTCTTTTAGTTGATTTATAAATATATACAACTCTAATAATATCCCTTATAAATTGAATATAAGCTTTCATAAAGTTACAAACGTGGGAAGTGTGTATGTGAAGGAGCCTCTAAATAAAATAACAGAAGACAGTGGTGGTGAATCTGATGATCAGATGGAGGTTTCAATCAATGGTTCAAGCTGTTGCATCTAAAGGCCAAGAGAAGACTCCTGAGATTGGTTGTGTTACTGTCAGTTACTCCATTGACACTGAAGTCGAGCTTGGTAACACTTCTTCTGGAAGGTATACTGAGATGTTAAACTCAACATGGCTGAGAACTAAGAGGAACCGGAAGCTGTTGAAGTCTTGGCGATTCAAGTTCAAATTCAAGTCATTACGGTCCAATCTCTTGGCTATGGAAATCTCTGAGAGTGTTATAAGATATGTACGCAGCCAGTCTTATGTGGCGCACTCAGGCCCTTCATGGTTAAAAGCCACATACAACTCGAAGCCTCTGGTTCCTCGTAACCCGCTTGGCTCACAAAGAGGATCAGGAGCACCAGTACTTTATGAATATTTACTTCTAAAGTTTTGTAAAGATTTATAAACTCTTATAAAAGATTTATAAACTCTTGCAAAAGATTTATTAACTCTTATAAATTGTGTTATGAAGAATATTAAAATCTTAATTTTTTTTTATAAATCTTTCTATACAAATTCATAAAAAATTTTAAATATATTTATAAAATCTTATAAATGATTTATAAGTTCTTATAAATGGTTTTATAAACCCTTATAAGAGGTCTTATAAACCCTTATAAGAGGTTTCTAACATGCAAGATAATATAGATCAGCTAGAGCCTAAGTTTAAATCTCATCCCATATATCAAAGTCAAGGTCTCTCAATAGAGTGTTGTAGTTAAACAAATCAAATGGATATTAATACAGAAACACAAAATCTTATTTTAATGTAACAAACACTTCCGTGAGCTCCCTCCTCCTCTTCCGGGAGGAATCTTCTTGAATCTACTACCTTTCACTGCATTTAGAGTCAACAGATTGTGGTCTGGTGGAGAGTAGAGCTTAGAGTATCTCCCCCTTCTCGAGTCACCACCACCACCACGGAACGCCTGGCATGATGGAGTGTTTATGTAAGAGGATGATCATTGACCACATGATTTCTCAAACAGAGTAATCACACAATGAACACATACAGCAAGACATGAATCTGGCGACGTAAAAGGACAAAACTTTCAGTGCTTAAAAGATAACAAGTTACGTTAATTGACCATGTTGTTTCTCAAACAGAGTAAATACTTGCAAAGAGATATCAAGCATGTAAGTACTCTAACAATGAAACGCACAACATGAATCTAGCAACATACACTAACACTCCACACCAGGGACAAAACTTTCAATGCGGAACCTCATTTACTTATCCTAATTGATAATTTGATCACTTGGCAAAGATACGATCAATCAAAAATGGATCTTACTTACCTGTCAGACATGGTGGCAATGGTTTTAAAGGCCTGGATCAACCCACGCTCAGCACTACCGTTACGATTCTGCCACCTCTCGAGAGAATTAGACAAGAAATCCCCGAAGGAGCCGATGATCTTGGCGATGACAGTGGTGAGAGCGCTATCAGCAATGAGAGGGTTGGTGGGACCACCGACACAGTTTGGATCTGTTGGAGGACTTGTTGGCGAAGGTACGCCACTCGTAGGTCTCTGTAATCCTTCTGTCGCCGACTGCTTGAGAGAGACGACAGATCTCGTCGGAGAGAGGTGATGGATTTTGACGGAGAGGAGAGATATGATGGATCTCGGAGAGGAAGAGAAATCTATGGTAGGAGGATAAGATAAGGATGCTATTGTAATTTGTTCATTAGTGAAATGTGTATTTATGAAAATGTCCTTAGAGTGGTGGTAAAATTGAAAAGTGATACCAAACAAAGTGTAGTTTTGAAATTTCCCCAAAAACTATTAGCAAAAAAAAATTAGTTACTTTTTCAAAAAAAAAAAACTACTAGCAAAACTGGTACTACTGGCCAGGAGGGATCACAAATCAGACCGAACCCTTTTTTTTTTTTTGACCGAACCCTTTTTCTTGACCATTTATATGGTATTTTGAAGAAAATGTTGTAAACGATGATCATGTAAAAGTTTCACTTCTATTAAAATAGATACTTGACTATACCATTTTCAGAGCTCAAATTTGTATTATTCAAACCAAACAAGAGAGACCTCAATTATATCCAACCCAACAATAGATATCTTATCCTTATTTTATTTTCTAGACGAATATATAGAGTTTGAACTTTGACCTAATACTACTTGATACAACCCAATCGTGGGACGCTGCAAATTGTTTAAGATAGTCTTTGAGGATGCATATTTTGTTAACGACATATTTTCTAACACACACCTACTCACATGGTGTAACCGAAGAAACGAGAGCACGAGTCACATCACCAATCATCCATTTTGTTGTTGGTTTTTTACATTATATAACTAAACTACATTAAATTAAATACAAACTAGAAGTCTATAATATCACGATTACTATTACAAAACTAGATATATTGATCGTATCGAGAGTTGGCGTACCTACAGGCTACAGCCTACAACATCAATGTCTTTTTCGTTTGCGATATAATAGTATTTAGTATTTACACACACATGTTCTGATGTTCGTTATGTAATATTTCACCATTTTCAAAACGTATGGTACATATTATGATTGGAAAGGACCCATAAAAAAAGATCACAGCTGTAATTTTCTCAAAAGAGCTAATGCGTCCTTATTCCTTAAACAGATGTTGATGGGTTCTGTTAACCAGTAATAGTGGTCCACGTGTCTTAATCAAATAATAAAGACACTATAATTATACCACGTGACACGCACATGGTAAAGTCCCATGCATGCCTTTCCACCTCGCGCCGGGTCGTTCCCGTCGCTACCAAACCAAGGGATCAAAAAGTTTTTGTATACAGGTCCCAAATTTTATTTTAAAAGACTACTTTATGGGGCCTAGCATTGTAATGTGAACGCATTGGCACATGAAATAGTTACGATGGAACATTTTTTACTCTCTTTTTTTTTTAGTTTTATTTTATGGAGAAATTTCACAACTACATTTTGTTTGATACCATTTTTCATATATATACTTGCAAAGAGTATATTTTCAAAAATACCTAAATCATTAATAAGCAAAACACAAAAATAACCTTCTCAAAACTAACATAATTTCCTTTTTTTTGTCGACAGAGATAACAACGCGGTGTGATTGAGGGACGAGATCGTGACGACAGTGACGACGGCGGCGACGAGATCGTGACGACAGTGACGACGGCGGCGACGAGATAGTGATGACAGTGGACGGAGGCAATGAATACGTGATGGAGCGACAGATTGAGCAACTTGATGAGATCGACGGTGACGAGATCGACGGCGACGAGGCGATCATGGTAATAGATTCAAGACACTGACGTTTGTTCATATAAGCCTGAGCTCTGCTGATCAAAGAGAGACGCTTTTGCTCCTTAAACTTCGCAAGCAGAGTTTGCGGAACAGAAAGTGGACCTGCGAAACAAGCGGATGTGTCTGAGCTCCTCAAGCTAAAGCAAATGGTAACGTTGACTCCTCTAATCTCATATTCATCTAAGCTTTAAAACATATCTAAAGCTCAAATCTCTTTTTGTTGTCTCCTTTATAAACAGATAGAGAAACTGAAACAAGAGGAAAAGGAAACCAATAAGCTGCAGGAAAATGTGCAGTCACTACAGCTACGGCTCACTTCTAGAGAACATATATGCAAAGGAATTCAAGATAAGGTAAGTCAAGCTTTAACCAATATGTTTGATGTGTTTGTTTAGTGTGTCCTCTTCTACTTCTAAGTTGTAAATCATGTATCAGGTTTGTGTTCTGGAATTTCAACTAGCAGAAGAAAGGAAGACCAGAATCAAGCAGGAGACACGACCGCATCATCATCATCAACAACAACATCTAGACAACTACCGACAATCACAAACTTCATGCCGCAGCAACCCTCTCAGGGACCAACCAAGAGATTCTCAGACGCAACAAGCAAAGAGAATCATAATAATAATACTAACAACACCCGCATACGATCATCATCTGTGGACATCAACACACTGATGAAACCAAGAAGAAGCTCCATCGCGTCACGGCCGGATCTGGACAATGCCTCATAAAACATTTGCAACAGGCCTCCAAAAAATTTGAAAAAAATTACATAGACAGAAACCCCCAAAAATATATTTTAGGCCCCCAAATCGGTAAAATTTTTTTTACATAAGACATGGTTACAGACCCCCAAAATCTCAGGGCCGGCTCTGCATCGCGTTCAGCTCCTCCGTTAGCCATTGCATCAGGTAATAACAAGAAAACACTCCAGCAGAAAAAGGGAGAGTCTCCATTGCAACTCTGAGACCAGAACCATCGTCCTCTTACATAAACACTCCATTACACCCTGCGAGCGATGCAAGCTTCTTCTTCTTCTTCTTCTTCTGCTACCGATTTGGTCAGGAGGGAACATTAGTGAGTGATCTTTTTTTATTCACTGTCTTTTGTGAAAGTGTTTGTTACATTAAAATAGGATTTTGTGTTTATGTATTAATATTCATTTGATTTGTTTAACTACAACACTTTATTGAGAGACCTTGACTTTGATATATGGGATGGAATTTAAACTTGGGTTCTAGTTGATCTATATTATCTTGCATGTTAGAAACCTCTTATAAGGGTTTATAAAACCATTTATAAGAACTTATAAATCATTTATAAAGTTTTATAAATATATTTATAAAAGTATATGAATCTGTATAGAAGGGTTTATAAAAAATTATAAGAGTTTGATATTCTTCATAGCCAAATTTATAAGAGCTAATAAATCCTTTTCAAGAGTTTATAAATCTTTAATAAGAGTTTATAAATGTTTACAGAACTTTAGAAAGTAAATATTCATAAAGCTATATAAGTGTCTATAATTCTATTATAAATGTTTGTAAATTATTTATAAGAAATAAAAGATTATTTATAATGGATTTTTTAAAAAATAATAAGACTTTATAAGAGTTTATAAAATCAGTCTATAAGGCTTTATAAATATATTATTAAAGTATACTTCATTTATAAGAGTTTATAAATTCAGACTATAAGTCTTTACAAGGATTATAAATAATTGATAAATGATATTTTTAAAGATTTAGAAATCATTTTTGAAGATTTATAAAAGTTTATATATATATATATATATATTCCTATAAATGATTTATAAACCTTTCCAAAATCACTTACAAGATCATCCTGACCAAAGTATATATAAACCATTATAAATAACTTAGAAACCATTACAAATGATCTATAAATCTTTAGAAATTATTTATAAAACTTTATAAATCATATATAATTCCTTATAAATAATTTATAAACCATTATAACTAATACATAAACATTTAATAAACCATTATAACTAATTTATAGACATTTTATAAAGGTTGATAAAATATTTAAAAAGGTTTATAAAACTATTTACAAGAACTTATAAGCTATTTATAACTAATTTATTGTATGTGTGATTATAGAATTCATAAATCATTTTGTTTATGATTTATATCATCTTGTAAGGGTTTATAAGAGCTTTTTCTTTTGTGTCGATGGTTTTAGGAAATATTTATAAGAGTTGATCAAATATATATGAAATATAAAATCTATTTTACAAAGGTTTATAAATCTTATCTAAAATTTTATAAATATATTTTATAAGGGCTTATAAATATATTTATAACAGTTTAGAAACCCTTGTTAACAATTTATGAGGGGTTTATAAGGGTTTTTAAATGCTTTATAAATCAGTTTATGTCACTTTTGAAACTAATATTATTATAAATCTGGGTTTTATGATATTCTGATAATACATCAAAACAATTTATAAGTTTTTATAAAGTAGTATTTGAACAATATATATATAAAGGTTTATAAAACAGAAAAGAAAATTCTCCTTAGACAATTTATAAGGGTTTATAAAGGTAAAATAAATTAGTTAGAAGAACTCTTAATCATTTAAATAGTTTATAATCATTTAGAAAGTCTAATAAAAGACAATGAGACAGGAGGACACGTTTTGCAGGAGGTGTTCTTGTTGCATTTGTCGGAAGTATGATGATAACAAAGATCCTAGTCTTTGGACATGCAGCTCAGAAGCCAAAGTCTCCAGCTTTGGCTTCTGCATCAAAAGTCTTAGTTTGACTTTGATCTGATTCAATATTTTTACAGGTTATGATGACAAATGCATATACATAACTGCAGGCGGGTATATCGTTAAAAATGTTCCAGATTTTCAAAACTGAAGAAACAACGCATACATATTCTTACTGACATGCTTAAAAATCTTCTGCAGGAACAGAACCAAGGCAGCGAATACAACTGCACTGACCTCCTCTGATTCAACTTTGCGTGGAAAAGAATGGATTTTGAGACTCTGTCTGTGATCTTGTTGTTGTTCAGTTTTCAGAATTTGAATATACAGTTATTGTAGCCCAGAATCTGAGAACATTGAGTCAATGTTTTAGCAGGAATCAAGATACTGAAGTCTCTTAAGGGTAACAATTAAACTAATCCCTTCTCTAGCGTTAGTTGATTGAATCCTACAACTTATGGCTTAAAAACCCATAGAGCTGGTTATTTCTTAGGTATAAATACAAGTTTTTGAAGGCGACAACAGCAAATATTCCGGGAAACGCCGCAAGGGAAAACAGGGGAAGCAAGCTGACAATAGGAAGAGGAGGGATGTTGAAAGTTCAGCACTTGGTGTCAGTTGCTAAAGCGTTAGCTCCACAAGTGGACTCTGCCCGCGTCGGATTGCTTATATACTATAGAGTTCTTCGTCAAGCCTGAAGAGTTTATAAAATCAGTCTATAAAGTTTTCTAAATAAATTTTTAAAGTATACTTCATTTTATAAGAGTTTATAAATTCAGTCTATAAGGCTTTATAAGGATCATAAATAATTTATAAATGTTTATAAATCATTTTAAAGATTTAGAAATCATTTATAAACCTTTATCAATAGTTTATTTATATATTATTATAAATGATTTATAAACCTTTATAAAATCACAAGAATATACCAAATATTTACAAACCCTTATATAACCATTTAAATAATTTTAAGGGTTTATAAAACATTCATAAAGTTTATAAAAACATTCATAAAGTTTATAAAAACAATTTATAAAGTTTATACACCAATTTATGAGGGGTTTACAAGGCTTTTTAAATTGTTTATAAATCAGTTTATGTCACATTTAAAACTAATATTATTATAAATCTGGGTTTTGTGATATTCTGGGTTTTGTGATATTAATGCATCAAAACAATCTACAAGTTTTTATAAAGTAGTATTTGAATAATATATATAAAGGTTTATAAAACAGAAAAGAATATCTCTGCTTAGACAATTTATAAGGGTTTATAAAGTAAAATAAATCAGTTAAAATAATTCTAAATCATTTAAAAAGTTTATAACCATATAGAAAATCTAATAAAAAAATTTTATAAGGGTTTGTAATATATTTTAGAAGGGGGTTTAAGGATATATACATAATTTATAAGGGTTTATAAAACATTCATAAATTTTATGAAAACAATTTATAAAGTTTATACACCAATTTATGAAGAGTTTATTAGGGTTTATAAAACAGAAAAGAATATTTTTTCTTAGACATAAAGGTTTATAAAAAAAATAAAGGTTTCTAAAACCATTTAAATATATACATAACTATTTATAAAGGCTTATAAAACCATTTATAAATTTTGTAATGATTTATATCATCTTATAAGGGGTTATAAGAGCTTTTTCGTGTGTGTCGATGGGTTTAGAACATATTTATAAGATTTGATCAAATATATATGAAATATAAATCTATTTATAAGAGTTTATAAATCTATTTATAAGAGTTTATAAATCTATTTATAAGGGATTATTCAAAATATTATAAGAATTTGATGATCTGCATAACAATTTATAAGTGTTTATAAATCAATTTAGAAGTAAAAATAAATCAATTTAGAAGAGTTTATAGAGCAAGAAAAGACAAAAAGAATGTTTTTATAACGTTTATAACGTTTTTGAAATATTATCATATAAACCATTATGAATCTTTTTAATAAGTTTTTCTACATTAACATAGAAAACTTAATCAGTTAGTTTATATACCTTTATATATCAGCTTACAAACCCTTAAATTAGTTTATAGACGTTTAAAAAGTCTATAGATCCCTTTTAAATGACAATAAATAATATAGCTGTTTGTAAGAAGTCTACAAATCATTGTAAATATTTAAAAATCATTTATAAATAATTTATAACGGTTTATAAACCATATATAAGGGTTTATAAATCTTTTATAAAATATTATAAATCATCTATATAACAATTATAAAGGATTTATATATCTTTATAAGAGTCCATATATCATTTATAAAACACATATAAATATTTATATAACTATTTATAAAGGCTTATAAAACCATTTATGAAACATTTACAAATTTTATAAGAGCTTATAAAACTTTGTACCAACCATCTATAAAATTGATAAAACGCAAATAAATATTTATATAACTATTTATAAAGGCTTATAAAACTATTTATGAACCATTTATAAAATTTATAAGAGCTTATAAAATCTTGTATCAACAATCTATAAAGTTTATAAAACACATATAAATATGTATATAACTATTTATAAAGGTTTGTAAAACCATTTATAAAATTTATAAGAGCTTATAAAACCTTGTATCAACAATCTATAATAAAGTTTATAAAACACATATAAATATTTATATAACTATTTATAAAGGTTTGTAAAGCCATTTATAAAATTTATAAGAGCTTATAAAACCTTGTATCAACAATCTATAAAGTTTATAAAACACATATAAATATTTATATAACTATTTATAAAGGTTTGTAAAACCATTTATGAACCATTTGTAAAATTTATAAGAGCTTATAAAACCTTGTATCAACCATCTATAAAATTTATAAAACACATATAAATATTTATATAACTATTTACGAAGGTTTATAAAACTATTTACAAGAACATATAAGCTATTTATATATCATTATAAATCATTTCTAATAATATATGTATAGAATATTTACAAAAATAATTTATAAGTGTAAAATCATTTATAAGAACTTATAAAGTCATCTTAAGGTGTTATAAATATTTATATAATCATTTATAAGTAGTTTATAAATTATTTATAATAGTTTATAAATTATTTATAAAGGTGTACAGATAATTTATAAATATTTATAAAGTCACTATAAATGATTCTTAGTCTTTTATAAGGCTTTATATATTACAAATGTAATTTTAAAGGGTACATTAAGTTTTTCAAAAGGTTCCAACAGAACCAAGGTTCCAACAGAACCAATCCAAGCATTTAAGTATCACAAATATCTTAACAGGAGCATTATACTGAACATGTTGTTCAGGTTCATGCGTATGCTGAGCAGGATCAACATTCACTTCTGATGCTGTAGCTGACCGAGCAGGTGTGAAAATAGGTGCCAAGCTCTCGTTGTCTCGTCCAGGGAAACGGATACCTCTCGCTTTTAAGCTCTACAAAAGGACAAAAACACCAAGACTTGTTTTGTGATCGATCAAAGCCAAACTAGTCAGAAACAATAGTCATGATCTTGTACACATTTGCTTGACCTGAATTTTCTAAGGGCAAGTACGTCATATGTTTACTAGATAAGCAAAGCCAATAGTCGTAATACACATCAACACAATTAAGAAATGTAAATGGAACGTTCATGGTAGAACTCAGCAGCAATTTGTTATGTACCAGGTCATTGTTTACCTTGTAAGTTTCTTTGAAAACTGGTACGTAACGGAGTTCACTGGTCGATTCTCCCCAAGCTTCTATCAGTATCAAAGCTTTGTTTCGATTATTCACAACTATCTGTGGATCATCAATTAGCTTCACCATTTCATCAAGGATTCTCTCAGCTGCCACCTCCGAGAACGCTTTCTCACAGTTCTTTACACACGTCTAAAGCAAAACCAAGGCGAGGTACTGAATCCTAGGCTGATTCATCATTATCCTCTTCTTTATCCCATGGATCAGATCAACGCTGTTAATAGTCTCCTGATTAATCATGTCACGTATCTCCAAGTTCATAAGTCAGGATCCTCTAGATTCTCCGAAGTAGCATCCTCAACTATTTTATCAGTTGGGTTCGGACCTTGGAAAAGTTCATCGAGCTCATACCGGCAGTGATTTTGTTGCTCGCTTCAGAACCCTCCAATCTTGTGGCGCTCACCAAATGCGGTAACTTTGTCCATAAGATTGTCTCTCATCTTCGCTGATCCTTTAGCCTGTAAATGGAACACATCAGCTTACTCTGCCCAAGAGATCAAGAAGCAGAAATTGTACATACAGAACAAGAGAGCAAAAAGCTGAAACATCAATATACTAAGAGTAACAAGCAATACAGTATCTGCTTATTTTTCATTCGTGCAAAAGAGCCCTTAAAGTCTAAACATGAATCTGCACATCTCTCTCCAATGTGCATTTAGAACTAACAGTCTGAAAAGAGATACGAGTTCTGAGGAGATTCACCCCATAACCAAATACACAAGAACAAATATAGCCAAAGCTTTTAGCTACTGATGTCTAAGTAAGCACGAGATGCCCACGCGTGTGTATAACGGTGATTCTTCTCAGATCTCCTAAAATATAACATTCCTTCCGTTGAACAGCTCTTACACCAGTATAAATTCCAATAAAACATTTTTACAAAATGCAATATATTACTTGCTACATCGAAAGCTTCTTTTGTCTGTTCCTCTCCTCCACCTAGAATCACATTGTAATTACTCTGCATCTTCGTCTTCATCTCCTTCCCTAAAGTAATCAACAAACAGATAAGCTTTTAAATTGATTGAGTTATATGAAGCATTAGAACGTACCGAATCATCTCCGATCGGGTTGGATTCGAGTGTAAGGCGGATCGAGCAAAGGAGAGATACATTCCGAGTTTGACGACGGTTCCGGAGTTTTCATGGCGGACTCACGGCAAGGATTTCAGCAGAGGCAACGACTCCAGAGCTTCTAGACAGGCTACCACGACTCAGGCTGGGGTCACATCGGCGATACCTACAGCGAGTGAGGATTGCGAGCGTTTCGAGCTCCGATGCGTTTCGAGCTCCGACGCATTTCGAGCTCCCGGAGCCACTCACTGGATCTTCGCTGCTGGATCTCCACCAGACGAGCATGGCGATGCAGCTGATGAGAACAGCTATGGAGGTGGATATAATCATGGTGAATCAATTGGACGACGACGAACGAACTCGTGAGATGTAGTAGAAAGAAACAGGGGTATAAAAGTACTTTATCAATTAAAAATTTAGTAGTAAAGTTGATTAGTGTAAACTTGAAATAGTTTTGTCAATTTCCTTTATTTCATTATTATTTAAAAAGAATTTTCTAAAAAGTATAGGTTATAATGATATCTTCTATGATGAAGACGTATCTTGTCTATGATCGGTTTTGCTGAGACTGACAAATGTTTTGCATCTACGAAATATAGAGAAAAATAAAAAAAAAAATCCATTTGTTGTTTTTAAAAAAATCTAAAGACATGTTCGATAGTATCACCAATATAATGTCACCAAGGTGTTGAATGAATGGTTTCTTTGGATAAAAAAATCAAGGAGTATTATTTTGGTATGAAGTATTATTTTTAAATTAAAAATGTTAAAAGATTGTTTTCAAAACATTAGAGATTATGAATATAAGATCTGAACTTTCTAGCAATAAAAAATGTTTGATAATGTATTTATGTATGAGATACTTACTAAATTTTGCCATAGGACTAATAAAATAAAGAGATTTTTTTTTTCAAAATGGAACAAAAACAATATAGTTGTTCATTTGGTAAAAAACATTTTTTGTTCATTTTACCCTTTTCATTTCTAAAACTTAATGAAATAAATAGTTTTATGAATTTTTAAAAATTATAAAAATAGAAAAAATTTATAAAACACACATATACACAAAATGATATTTTTAGTTGAAAACTTGATAAGTTAAAATATTAAATTACGTTAATAAAAGTAGATTTTCTCTTCTACAAAAATGGTAAAAATTGAATTTTAGATTAAACAAGTACACCTACTATTTAGAATGGATAATATAATTTTAATTAAACTTCTAAATATGAGGAATGCAAATTCTTTTTGATGAGTTAGCTACTTTTTCGTCGAATGTAGTTTCTACTTTTATAAGGTATTCGAAAATTATAAGGATGCAGAATCCAGATACCACTCAAACGGGTATAAGAGGTAGAATCTCCTTATGAAAATTTTGTCTTGGTTTTACAGAATCCACATGAGTCTGTAATCTTGTCGACAAAAAAAAAAAAAAACGCTGTGTAGAAAGTGTTTAATTTTTCTTAAACTTAAAAAAAAACATTTTTCTTTTTATTAAACTTTTAGTAGAAAATAAACTTTTTATTTTGACGTTTTTTAAAATTGTTTGTAGTAAAAACAAAATAAAACTTTGTAAAATGTTTTAAATAAAACTTTGATAAAAATAAAATTTGTAAACTTTATAAAAATAAACTTTGTAAACTTTATAAAAATTATTTAATAAAAACGTTAAATAAACTTTATAAAAACGTTTTACAAAGTTTATTTTTATGCAAAGCTTAAAAAACATTTGTATAATTTTTAGTTTTATTGAAAATTTTAATAAAAATAAAAAAATTTAAATTTTAAATTTTTTAAAACATTATTTTCCTTTTTATTTAACTTTTAAAATTTAGCTAACCTTTTAAATTGTGTTTAATGTGTTTAATTTGATTATTCAATGGTTAGTTTTGGAATTGAGGAAACAATATATTAAAGGGATAACTTAAGGATGATATTATGCCAAATGGCGACCATACTGTTTTTTTAACTTCCCTTGACAATTTTCCCAATTTAGGAAAAATTATGTATTGAATCCAGTACTATCTACGTGTGGATTTCCACTGCATTTGGATTTACAGAGCTAAGTTTCTGTTCATTTTCCTCGAGAAGAGATCTCGAAACTTTTCCCCCTTAGCTAGTAAATTTGAGCTTACCCACACTGTTTAATCCATAAATAAACTTTCACAACTACTGAAGAGGCGATTTTCAAAAAATGAAAAAACTATTGAAGAGGTATATGAGGGAGTTAGCTTAGCTAGCCAAAACATTGAAGTATTAACGGTCTGCTGTTTCTTTTTTTTGCGTAAATGGCCAACATCACCGTTCGGCCACTAACTTCAAGGGGCATATTATAGTTCAAATATCTACGAGCCAATGGGGTTGATTAGTAAGTGATGTGGTTGCTTTGGACAACCACTTTTTCTTTCTGCAGTATTTTTCTAGAGCAGTCAAACGTTAGATCTAAAAATTAAAGCTACAGTCAAAAAGTTAAAAAAAGAAATATTTAAGTTTTCTAAATCAATTTTTCTACAGCTTTTATTTAGTGCTTTGAAAATAAATCTACAACAAAACAATTAACGCCAAAGCAATGAAACTCACAGCCTATTTTCTAAAGCATAAAATCTAAAGCTACAGCACCAACCAATCAACTCCAATATTTATGGGTCATGTACTGTTCCGCACTTTTTGTGTAATAAATTGAACATTTATGCACCTATATTGATTTATTCGAACTAGTGCATTTCAACTGAGCCCAACTAAGGCTTAATGGACCATTACTATATCAGCCCCTTAATCGGCCGAACTAGGAAGTTAGATTCGAAGGACATATAAGTTTAAAATTTTTATTCTTACATATACAAAAAAGTTAGGGAAAATTTGAAGAAATGCAATTATATGAGATTTTAATTTGAAAACTACATTATTTTTTTTTTGAAAACTAAAACTACACTTCTGTAAATGTAAATTGACCAAATTGTCCAATTTAGAAATTAAAGTTTTCGTTATAATTTTATATTATAAATTATTTAATATTGACCTTGATAATTTCAACAAAACAGATTTTCAAATAAAAATCTTAATAATATCTACACAGTATCTTTGTTAAAATATGTTTTAAGGTTTTATTAAAAACAGGAAAAGAAAACAATCTTCCCTTGCTTCTCCCACGGTGAAGTGCAATTCCATGTTTAAAATTTTCTAATTCGTTGTATTCCATATTAGTAGCCTCTTGGAACATTTTTGGGGCAATGTTTTTGTGTAAAACCTGTCTTCGTAAATGTTATTGTTATTTGGTTGTGAAAAAAAAAAATATTTTCTTTACAAACATTTTTCCTATGTTTCATAGTTTTTTTTCTTCCTTTCATTCACAAGTTTGTTATTTTTTTGTTCATTAAAAGTGTAATCAATTTCTTAAATTATCATCTTCTGTTCTTGCCCACATCATATGTTTCTCTCCAAAATTCAGAGAAGAAAAAGATTTAGAAAATCAGAAAAACCAAATTTTACGGAAAATAACAAAAGTTTATCGTAACAAATTTGGATTTAAAGCTAACTTGATAGAAAATAATTTGCAGAAGAATGTATATGTATGTAAGGAATCACGTGATTACTTTTTGAAGGGGTATTAAAGTTTATTAATAAAAGGTACAAATACATCATAATTTGTTTCTTTCATAATATCATTGTTAATTTTAAAAACAATATAAGAAAAAGACGTTATTTAAAAAATTTAAATAGTAAAATAACACATTCATCTCAAACATAGATTTATGTTAAACATAAATAGTTATAATAACATTATTATTTCAAATTAATTTATTTATCAAAATATTTAAGTGGGTAACACTGTCTTTTCACATCTAATAAGATGTAGTTCTCAAAAAAAAAAAAAAAGGTGTAATTTTCAAATTCCAAACTGGAAATAGAGTATTTATCAAATTATCCCAAGGAAAAAATTGGAGAAATGCACTTATATGAGATTTTAATTTGAAAACTACATTATTATTTATATTTTTTTGAAAACTACACTTCTGTAAATGTAAATTGACCAATTTGTCCAATTTAGAAATTAAAATTTTTCTTATAATTTTCTATTATAATTTATTTAATATTGACCTTGATAATTTCAACAAAATAGATTTTCAAATCAAAATCTTAATAATATCTACACAGTATCTTTGTTAAAATATGTTTTAAAGTTTTATTAAAAACAAGAAAAAAAATAATCTTCTCCTGCTTCTACCACAGTGAGTCGCAATTCCATGTTCATAAACAAATGATTTTATCAAAATTTTGTAATTCGTTGTAGTCCATTTTAGTAGCCTCTTGGAACATTGTTAGGGCAATGTTTTTGTGTAAAACTTGTCTTCGTAAATGTTATTGTTACTTGGCTGTGAAAAAAAATATATTTTCCTTACAAAGCTTTTTTCCTATGTTTCATAGTTTTTTTTCTTCCTTTCACTCACAAGTTTGTTATTTTTTCATTCATTTATGCGGCCATCAAATCAGTACCTGAACCGGAGGCCAATCAGACTCACCATTCAGCAAACAAGAGGACCAACCAGGATGTGTTCAGTAAAAATGGCCTATTATACTAATCTGAAGGAATTTAACCGTGCAACCAATTTTAATGGATTCTAAACTCCCGAAGAGTCCAAACCCAATTGGAATCAGCCCAAAATCTTTCTGGACCAGAAAGATAGGAATTTTACAAACCAGAGGTTTCTCAGCATGTCCATCCGCAAACACCGGCCTTTAGAAGATGATTTAAGCCCAAACAAGACCCAGCCCGAACCAAATCCAATTCTAAAAGTCAGGAGGAGTTTATCAGCTTTCCATAAAGCCCAAAATCACGAGAAATGGTCAAGGAATTGGAAGATATGATCAAATTCCCAAAACCGGCCAAACCATGGAAAGCTCTCAACCAATTCGATTGGTCCGACCCAGACTTATTTATGGAAACCATGAGGTCATATTAACCATTCATAAGAAATCCAGGACGTCCTCAGCTGCACTAGCATCCATCAGATTATTCAGAATCAACAAAGACCACACTTGCCATTTTTGGAGCCAAAAGCCATCAATTCTCAACAGCTCCTTTTCCATTCAATTCTGGACGTGATCAGCTCCTTACAAGCAGTAAAGAAGATCCCCAGGAAGCTCAGTTATCCCTTGAAACCGTCCAGGTTCAAGATTAATCAAGCTGCCCCATTGCAAGCCAAATCCCCACCATCACTCCAACGGCTAGTTTCTGATTTATTTGCCTTTGAAGATTTGTTTCCTTTCTTATTTGCCTTTGAAGATTTGTTTCCTTTCTTTTTACTTTATGAACGGTTTGTTTAGATTTTTCTGTGCATTATATAAGCTCTCTTAGTTCTTCATTTGTACTCACGCTCGATCTTAAGAAATAATATTCAGTTTGTCTTGTATCAAAGAGTTTCTTTGCATAAAAATATGCTCTTTAGTTTCTAAGTGTGAGATACATTAGAAGGCTATTGAGCTCGTGGTTCATAGGTTCATTGAGAGATTCAGGAGCCTTGAGACACAGATTGAGAGAGTCAATCAGCACCCACGGATTGAGAGAGTCAATCATCATCTATCCATCATCCATCTTTCTATCTCTCTTTTTACTTTGTTTAATTATTTGGTTTTCATTCTAGTTATAAATCAAAAACCCATAAAAATCACTCCTGTTTCTGTTCATTATATATCATTTAGTTTACTCTCTGTTCTTCATTTTTATAAAAAGAAAACTCATAAAAATATCTCTTTTGTTTCAGGTACAATTCGGATCAATTCCCCCATTCCATCGCCCTTTTCCCATCAGAACAGTAACAGGCCGGCCTGATCTAAACCTCAGCTCATCCATTTATATGGTCTGATTTTCAGGCTATATCATTCATTAAAAGTGTAATCAATTTCTTAAATTATCATCTTCTGTTCTTGCCCACATCATATGTTTCTCTCCAAAATTCAAAGAAGAAAAAGATTTAGAAAATCAGAAAACCAAAATTTTACGGAAAATAACAAAAGTTTATCGTAACAAATTCGGATTTAAAGCTAACATGATAGAAAATAATTTTCAGAAGAATGTATATGTATGTAAGGAATCACATGATTACTTTTTGAAGGGGTATTAAAGTTTATTAATAAAAGTACAAATACATCATAATTTGTTTCTTTCATAATATCATTGTTAATTTTAAAAAAAATATAAGAAAAGATGTTATTTAAGAAATTAAATAGTAAAAATAACACATTCATCTCAAACATAGATTTATGTTAAACATAAATAGTTATAATAATATTATTATTTTCGAATTAATTTATTTATCAAAATATGTAAGTGGGTAACACTGTCTTTTTCACATCTAATAAGATGTATTTTTCAAAAAAAAAAAAAAAAAGGTGTAATTTTCAAATTCCAAACTGAAAATAGAGTATTTGTCAAATTATCCCGAAAGGTTACTTAATTTCACGATTCTAAATTTAACATTTTGAGATAAAATAAAAAAAGCCAACAGTTCCATATAAGAAACATAATATGTTTATCATGAATCCATGATTTACTGATAAGTATTTTTAGTTGAACTAGAGGAAACCCGCCCTACGGGCGGGCTGCGAATGAATGAATAATATAATAATATTTTTAAATTGTAATGTAAAGTTTTTTATTGTAATGTAAAGTTGAAACTATATGCTTATTATTTATTTAAATAACATTAAAATTAATTATTTGTTATGTTATTTTTATTAGACAAAACTTTTCTCATCATTTTGAATAGTTGGATGGAAATGATAATGACTACATTTTATTTTTTTTAATATTTATTTTACTTGACTATGAAAAAACGGTTACGATTAAGTATAAAAAATAGAATTAATTCAATCCATTTATACATAATATTTAAATTATTTTGGAACAATAAATATTTGTTATATTTAGTTCATCCATGATCTAAAATTCTTGATTGGGATATTGAAATACTTTCAGGCGACTATATAAGTTCTTATAATGGTGCTAGTGATTCTTTAGTAGAAGGTTTGACATACGTTCAATCGATGATTGAAAAACATTATTTTTTCTTTGAGTACTGTCCGTAGGGGTTGATCAAAGAATGTTATGTTTCAGCAGATTTTGATTTTTTCTAGATATGCTATGATGGAATCTAAAATATATCATTCATATATGTTAACTAAACAAATTTTAAAAGCAAATTTATCGCTTAGCTCTCCTCTCTCTCCAGAGGGTGATCTTGTTTGTTACTAAGAAAACTGGTCACTCTAAGAACATTTATCTTCTCTGGAAGCAGAGGAAAAACAGTTTACACTCATGCGTTGCTAAACCTCATGGAGTCATGGTACTACCTTTGCTCACATTGACAGGCTCACCCGGAACATCCTTCACAAAGGTTCAACAAAGGATGTGCCAGACTCCTTTCAGTCTGGTTAACTTATAGCCAATCCAGGTTTCTCATACTGAGTTTCACGTTTAGCTTCCCCTTTTTTTGCCAACAAAGCTCTCTGCACCTAGCTTGTAAAAAAACAATTACTTCTGATAATATAATTACATTTTATCAAAAAAAAGGCATATAAGATATTTTACCTATGTGTGATCTCGGTTCTTCCTATTTCATGTTTGATGAACCCTTGCAGCTATAAAGAATCATAGCAGAGTTTGGTTACGCATTATCATACGATCTAAATGTAAAGATTTTGAAACAAAACCTGGTGGTGGTGTCTAGTAACAGCAGCCCAGAAGCTATTTTACTGAGACAGGGTTTATGTGAGATATGATTGCACAAAGAAAGAAGCCTTCTTTCCATCCCAATGAACATCAAATGCTTCTTGAACTTTGGGCAGATGTTTTACTTTGCTTTAAGACTTTAAGTACGACCACTGAATTATCCAAGGTGCAGTAGGGACTAACAAAATGATCAACTTTGGTAATGAGTAATACGGTTAAAACTACTTATCACAACTCACAAAATCCAATTGCATTAAACGACAAACTTTTAAGAAAAAACTAAAGACCTGTTCAAGCTGCTGAGCCTGAATCCATTGCTCCATAATTACTTCGGTGATCTAAAAAATAATTAGAAAATTAGCTCAGAACAATAAGTTCATGACACATTTCATCAGAGCAATTATATGAGATCGGAGTAACATACAAACCATATTAGAAACAGACAGATTAAAGTTGCTACACAACAGCAACAAAAAAAAAACTCAAAGCCGGACAAATCTGAACAGCCGCTCCTGGACACCGGCTGGTCTTCAAATCAGTCCCGACGATGTTCAGGGATGGGTAGACCCATCAGGTAGAGATAATCAATTCTGGTCTTGGGAGAGGTGAGAAATACTGAGGAGTAGCCATAATACTGTAAATAAAACTTCTCTCGATATTAAGAACCGTAAGGATGATGCTAAAGGGAAGAAGAGATACCTTTTTATAGGTGATAATCACCGCCTCGATGAAGGATAGAATCATTGAATGCACAATAGTGGTTAATGACTTTCAAACAATTAGATCTGTAACCGTTCAGAGAGATTAAGAATAGAGACCGAAACGACATGAACAGGCACTGAATCGACATGGATTCATAGGTGTAAATAATCACGAACGTCGAATCCCAACACCAGGCCCAGCTCGACGGACACACATTTTAAACGAAACGGATCGTTTCATATGTGGCTGAACATTAAGAGATCAATTTCCAGGGTGTCATCCTATGTGGCATAGGTGGGAGAAATTTGTGGTCTTCTTTATATATAAAGATGTAATCATATGGATTTTTTTTTGGTTAAAAATGTTCTGGTGCGGGCTTGAAAATATTGATTTTTTAAAACCATATACTATTATATTTCCAAACCAAAATTAAGGACAGATTTTTGGGTAAAAGAAAAATATTTACAAGGGTTTGTTGTGCGCATAGAATAGAATCCCTTAGGACTACTATTTACATGCATGTGATAATTTGTGTGCCTTGGCACCCTCGTTAATTAACTTCTAAACCATAAGCAATAATAATTAATATATGTAAATCAGTGTTCACGCTCTATCAGCGGAAGAGTTTTCTTGGCCGGAGCCGCCACGGAGGGACTCGCTGCAGTGGTGACTCGCTCGCAGCGAGGACACATACTGAGGCTCGAGGCGGATGTCGCCGTGGATGGGCCCACCTTCATGGCTCTAAGCTCTTCTACTTCTTTATGGAGCCTGTGGTTTTGCTCGGTTAGTGAACCAAACCACCTTTTAAGATACTCGCATTCCATCTCAGTTTGCTTTAATTTGCTCCTAAACCAAACAAAGCCAAAATGGTACGGTGCTAGTTAATTATTTGTTTATGTAAATAGACTTAACTGAAAACAAGGATCAGATATGCTTGTCGACGATGCAAATATATACTGTATATTAAAAGTATATAATAATGTCACGGAAATAAAAAACGCATTAGGGGCCAAATGAGTTATGAGTCAAAGGGCATTGATGAGAAAATAAGTACACGAGTTAGAACAGAAGGAAGAAAACACATTGATTGATGATCTACTGGATTTATTAACAAATAATGATATATATTGAAAGAACAAAGAGGCTATAAAATATTGTAAAAAGAGTGTGGCTATGATTATAGTTATATTTTGGGGAGTTATTCTTGGGTTCACCCCTAGGGTGAACTTATAGGTTCACCAACCAATAGGATTTAGTTATTTCAAATTTGACATCTTTTAAAAAAGGAAACAAAATATTGTGATATTTAATTACGTTTTAAAAATATAAAAACAAGTAAAAATAAATAAAAATAATACTAATTGCAATAAGAAAATATTCTTTCCAAAAAAAATTAATACCACAAAAAACACTAAACTCTAAATGTTAAACATTAAATCTTTTAGTAAACTTTTGGATAAATTCTAAAATTTTGATTTAAAAAAAACTAATTAAAACATAATCAACAAAAAACTATACCCTAAAACCTAATCCTAAACCCTAAACCCTTGGATAAACCCTAAACCCTTGGGTAAATTTGAAACCTTTGGATAAATTTTAAAATTGAAAATTTATCCAAAAGTCTAAAATTTAATGTTTGTTGGCAACGTTAAAAATATATTTTGAAAATAAATTCTATTTATATTAAAAAGTCTTGTTTTTGTGATTAGTATAATTTTTATTTTTAAAGTATAATATAATTTGATAATATTTTGTTTCCTTTTTTAAAAGATATTGAATCTTTAATGACACAATCCTATTGGTTGGTGAACCTAGAGGTTCACCCTAGGGGGTGAACCCAAGAATAAGTCTATTTTGGGAAACCGTCATAATAGTTATACCACCAGTATTGAAACTCTTCTTATTTATTGCACCATAGATACCTTTCACATCTGTTCACAATTATTGAGATGTCTAAGTAAATATTTTATTTTCTATTACAATAAGTAACATCTTCAAGAATGACTGACAATTTATATATTGATTATTACTCGTATATGTTATACACCTGAACAAATGAGATTAATGCAGAAACCGAAGAAATACGTTACCAATAAAAAAATTGTAGTACGATTAGTGTGAAACACTGAGACCTTGACACAATGACACGTGAATATATAGGTAGGTATACGTTAGTCTGTATACACGTATATATTGACGTACACGAGCCAAAGTGTTTTCAAACATTACTAACTCCAAGTTACATCACACACTAAAAAACGTGTAAATGGATCAGATATCACAACTGGCGGCTTCGAAATGCCGTCGTCACTTGTGAAAATAACCATGCAACAACATACTTATACGTGATGTGACATATATAACTACTTCCACATTATTATTATTATTATTATTATTATTATTATTATTATTATTATTATTATTATTATTATTATTATTATTATTATTATTATTTTGGACAAAAACTACTTCCACATTAATGTAGTATTTTTTTATCAATATGTGTGTCTAATTGAGTGGCTATTAGTTTCTATCTGTTAATTGTTCGACTTTTTTTTTGTAAAATTAGTTGTTCGACTTGATGAGTTAATTAAGGTCAATTGAAATTTTCCTTTTGTATATGTTGCAAGTGGTGATTCGTGTATACTACTTTTCGAGAGCTTAAGAAAGACCTCGAAGGAAAGCATTATAAAACAATATTTGATAGAGGAATGAGATATAATGTATGAAAAAGACAACATTAACTTTTTATTGTTTAAGGGTACGACTTGTATGTTAACGGGGTAGGTCGAATCCGATTCAGATTTTGTTTTTGCTTTATTTAATATTCCGTCAACGTTTAACGCTTATGTAATACTCCTATCTCAGACTAATCATCGACCACTCGCTTATTGTATTAACATTATTATGTCAGATATTTTTTATTCACCAATGATGTAAAAAGGTGAAAAAATAAATGAAAAAGATACCGTACCTTGCTCTACGGTTTTGGAACCAAACTTCAATTTGTCTTGGCCGTAGCATCAAATGCTTTGCAAGTGCTTCCTTTTGTTTCTACGTTTTTACAAAAAGAAAAATTGAGAAACATAAGTAAAAAACAATTATTGTTCAAGAAAACTATTGATATTATTGCGAGGGAATAATAATTACGGGATTAAGGGTATGATTCTGTCTGAAACTATCTTCAAGCAGACGAGACTGTTCTCTTGTTAGACGAAGTTTCTTTCGCGGAGGAGCAGAACCACCGTGGCTGAGTTCTTCATCGTCTTCAGACGACGGCAATCGATTCATGTCTAGCTTTAGCTGTTCCCTTCCTCCGCCGCTTCCTTCATCTGAAACTTATTGTGCGTGTTAAATTAATAATAACGACAAACAGACGATATATATATCATGATCAAAGAAGTAATGAAAACATAATTATTATCTTTTTAATTATAAAAACATGGCCATGAAAAACTAGTTACGGATACATGACATCTTGTTTTTATTATGATATTTCCTTGTAATATGAATAAATAAAATCAGATCATCAACCAGAAGAATCTGAACACAAGCTCATATATATAGTAGTTACTTTTTTTTGGTTTTGAAAAAGAGCATATAGTAGTTACTTATGATCATATTATTTATATATATAGTATGTTAGATTATGTATATGTTATATTTAGTGGCTTACCGGAAGGAGGAGAGGAAGAGAAGCCTGAAACGGAGATAGTAAGATCCAAGTTTGAAGAGTTTTCTGGTAAAATAGCCATTAATAAATTGATCTAGGGTTCTTCAGGAGGAAGAAAGAACAAAAGGTAAAGTTAGAGGAGAGGGAGACTAACTAAAAGAGACAAACTTGAAGCTGGCGATGCCTTTATATTTATATTCACATTCACATACATATAGAATTATGTATATATATTTATATGTATGTAGATGTGTATGCGCACGCACGCATGCGTAATCCATATCATAGAGTACTATATGCTAATGCGTACGTATATTATTGCCGCATGTACATAAATAGTACTCTATTTATCAGTATAGGATAAGCAATGTACATGTAAGGAGAATATAATAAGATGCCTAATCTATATGTGTCCACTAACCAAATTTTATATTATTAGTATTAAAATGTATGAACGTATGTAACCTTTAAGTAGTTTTAAATTTAATTTGAAAAATGTACTAGATAAAAATTAAATTTAGTCTTTGATTAATAAATACAAGAGCGCTGGGCTTTTGACTGATGTTCGCCGGTCAAAGGCAGATGAGAAGAGTATAAATTGCACGTGTCGAACAGTAAATCGATGGCGGAGTAAATGCTGACTCCGTGTATGAGACTAACCAGCAGGTTTTCTGTTTGTTTATGTTATTTATTACTCTCTCTGTTTCTGAATAAGTGTCATTTTGACATTTTTTAAGAAATCATTTAATTTTGCATGTTTTCCATATAAAAACACTATTACTCATACACTTGCTCATATTTCATCCAATAGAAAAACAATCTGCAGAATAAAATCAATAAATTCTGCATCGAAAACATAAAACGACACTTATTTTGCAACGAAAAATTTCTTCTACAATAACACTTATTAAGAAACGGAGGGAGTAATAGCCATTTACTATTATGTACTCTCTTTTATTGTTCTTTAAAAAAACAAATTGCTATTTTTTTGAAAAAAAACAAATTGTTGTTTCTATTTCTTAAATCCAACATTTGATTGAGTCTCTTATTTTTTTAAAAAAACTAAATCTCCTTTTTCCCCTAAAGAATCTGAGCCAGCTCAAATTTTAGCTTTGTGAAAATGATTGAGACCCTGAACACTTCTTACTCTATACGCATTATCTAGTATATTATTTAGTATTTATTTACTTTACTTTTTGTTCATTTTTATACATATGCAGATGATGACGTTTGTTATTTTAAAAGAGAGTGAAAACATAACTGGTTTGAAAATTATTGAAATAGAAACGTCTATTTTGATAATCATAACTACTACATTAATTTGGGTTTGTTAATTTTCTTTGTACCGATTATAGACATTTAATAAAAGATAAGAATGTAAGAGCATCATTATTGGATGTCTTTCATGTTCGGCTTTGGTTTTCGTAAAGTCCTTAACCCACAATTACACATGATTATATAATATATACATACACATATTATTTTTTTTAGGAACTTTAGTGCAAGGACACCAATAATCATGCCCTAAGATGTTTCCAGATTCAATAATAGTACTAGTTAATATAATTAAATATATAATTGTGGTCAATGTCCATCGGCAAATATGAACGTTTCACTGCTCGATTTGAAAGGTTTTTTTTTTTTGTTTTTGCTAAAACTTGGACGCGATTGAAATTTACTTTTAAGTTTTGTTTGTTTTCTAAAAAACTATCTAGACTAAATAACGCCTAGTTTGAAACACTTTTTTTTGTATGCATGATGTTTCAACAATTTACATGCATTTTATTATATTTAAATATGAACTATGATTTTGCAATAAATTATTACAAATCTGGTAATTTATGTGTGTAAAGCATGTTGGTTATAATGATGTGGTGCATTCTAGGTCACCTGCATGAGTTATATATTTGTTTTTCGCATATAATAATCCACCGGATTTAATCACACTCATTTCGTCAACTAGACTGCTTAATTATTTGGTTGTGACCAAGACTATATTAGTATATCATAGTTATTATGGGAACCATATAGTATCTGTTTATACATATTTCATATAGTAATAACTGGAAAATAACAAGCTTTTATAATAAGGGGTAATTGCCAAAAGTGAATCAAAATTTGATATCAAATACAAAAGTCTATCACATATTCAGTCAAATGTCTAAAAGCTAGTGAAATTACGACAACTTCTTTATAACCAAACAAAAACTTGTATTGGGATTTACCATTATAATTCCTCCTATAAGAATACTTACAAAGAAGTTTTATCTGAGAAATTTTTTTCTTAAGTCTTTTCGTTCAGTAGATTTTTAAAATAGTTTATATTTTATCAAAATATTTTGATGTGTCAAAAATTGAAATAATGTAATAAATAATAATAAACATTTCTAAATGATGTAAATTTAGTTTTACTAAAACTCAATTATTTTCAACATAGATGAATGAATATTTCATTGATCATGATAGTCATTTGTTTAGGGTTCAATAACATATCTTAAAGTATTGTTGGTAGTTTTAAGGTTGAATTTTGAAATCTTATCTTTTTTTTTAAACTGACATATATGTGTTTAGTTACTATCTAATAACTTGATACAAACACTTGTTAAGTATCTTTTTAAGTTTAGCGAAGTGTCTTTTTCTTAGTTATTTGATTATATGGTTTGGAAGACTCACAGAAGATTTCTCATATCCCACCTGAGTTTTAGTAGAATTTAGATTTTTCGCCTAAATTTTAGAAGCATTTAGGTTTCCCTCTTAAATCAAAATATTCTAGAAATCTGCCAGGAGAAGTCGTCTCATGTATCAGATCTGAAAAGTAATTAATAAACTTAATAAAAAACAAAAAAAGAAAAAAATCAAACTCATGTATTCATACACATTTCTAAATGATGAAAATTTTGTTATACTAAAATTAAATTATTTTATCATAATTGGGTGTATTGTATGTTGATTTAGTTTAGGGTTTGGTAACATAAGTTATAATTCTCGAAAATGCCAAAGAAGACTTCTCGACAATGCCAGAGAAGACTTCTCGAAAATCCTCTCAGATAAACATGTTAGTTTTGCAATTGATCGAAGTTTTTCAGAAATTTGGCTTTTATAAAAGACTTCTCGGGAAGACTTCATGGGGAATACTTCTATAGAAGTGAATGTCTTCTCAATGTCGTAAGAATTCTACATGGGATACTTTTGCAATTGACTATATTCTACTTTTCCAGAAAATACTTCCGTAGAAGTCTTCCAATAAAAGACTTCTAAGTCTTTTCTCGTAACCAAGGTTTGACCAAAAATCTGAAATAAAATTGAGAAGACTTCTCAAGAAATCTTCTTATAAATATTAAATGTTACTATTATTTTTCAATTGCAAATGTAACCCACACAGACTTCTTGTGATTGTGAGAGGACATCGGAATATTTTTCAGAAGACTTCAATAGAAGTTTTCCCCTATAAAACTGTCAGAGAAGTCTTCTTAAAAAGTCAAAGTTCTAACTAACTTTGGTAAATTGCAAAACTAACTTATTTATCCGAGAAAACATCTCGAGAAGTCTGTTGGGATCAAAATCATTCTCGAATGAATTAATTTTATTTTATCTAAAAAGAGAAGTAGAAAATCAAGATTAAAGCCTCGTATAAATTTAAAAAGAGTTATGCGATAAGTTCTCTAGAAAGATACTCAAACCTATTGAAAAGTATTTTCTGGAAAATAAACAACAAAATGGAAAGAAGGCCACTCAACACTTCCCCATCGTCTGAATCACCCGAGGAAAACTACGATTCACATTCGGTATCACCCCGCTCGCCATATGAAGAGTCGGCACAGAATTCGTTCCGCTCGCCATATGGTGAGCTGAGCCGTCACCGTCCCGCTTGCCATATGGAGAGTCGGGACAGAATTCGTCCCGCTCGCCATATGGAGGGTCGGGACAGAATTCGTCCCGTTCGCCATATGGTGAGCTGACCCGTCACCGTGCCGCTCGCCATATGGCGAGTCGGGCCGTCTCCATCCCGCTTGCCATATGGAGAGCCAAGCTGTCTCCATCCTGTTTGCCATATGGTGAGTCGGGACAGCATTGTCCCGCTCGCCATATGGCGAGCTTGACTGCACCTTATCAGTGTTATGCACTGTTGTCTCGTCATTGTAGCTTTCTCATTCGAGTCATGACTGCACGGTCTTTTGTTTTGTCTCGATTGGATTTAGCGTTGAAGCTTTATGATAAAAACTGTAAAGACTTGTTTTCTCGTATAAAGTTTGAATATATCGGATAAAACGGCAGTTGTTAACTGGAACACCATAGTTACCTTAACTTCACGATTGGTTTAAATTTTCTCGTAAGAACGATGTCGTATCAAGGATGATTTCTCGACGAACTCGTAAAAACGCTTAAAACCGTTAAACAGCCCAAAAGGGTCTAAAACTTGTTGTGAATGCTCTTACGCAGATTTGAAACAAGATTTACTTGCTCTCTTTTTGTTTTTATCAATTTATTATTTGTTTTTTTTCGTTACCTAATTGCCTGACGTTCGATTTAGCAGAAATCTGGCACCTCTGAAAAAGTTAAGGTTTCTTAACTTTCCTTGTTTTACGGAAAAAGACAATGCGAATTTTGGTTCCCACAAAATCTCGGTGGATTTTTTGGCTTTTTTTTTTCTTAACAAAAGCAAGTTAGAAGACTTCTAAAAAAGTCTTCTTGATAGAGAACACATCTAGTGAAATCTTCAGAAAGACTTTGAGAACAGATCTGGAAAAAATAATTTCATACCTTTAACTTGTGAAATGACTTTCTTAGCTTCTCCAAGCACCCAAAACTTCACTAGAAAAATTACCAAGTTGATAATGACCAATAATAATGAGATTCAATGTCTCTATGAACCTTACAAAGCTTGAAATCAAAATTTTGGCTTTTTTCTGGATGAATTTAAAGAGAAAATGAAAGATATGTGTTTTGTGTGCATAAGTATTGAGATATGAAGGGGAAATTGCCACTAATATCACTTTCATGATACCACTTTTCAAGTTTATACTAACAAACTTTACCATTAAAATTTAATGAGGAAAAAGACTAATATACCCTTACATACACATACATATCATCTTCTCTTCCACCTCTCCAACTCTCATCGTCGACGACACGACTCCGGTGAAAAAGTTCGACGAGATCAACGACTCTCCGGTGACCAATTTCGACGATATCAAAGATGCTCCGGTGACCAAATCCAATTACTGCGATAATCGGACGAAATTAACGACGCTCCATTGAGTAAATCCAATTACTCCGACAAAATCCGACGAGATCGACAATGCTCCAGTGAACACTTACAAGCTCCGGTGAACGCAATCGACAAAATCGGAGATAGTTTTGTAAGTTTATTTGAATTCTGACTTTTATTGAATATATTTAAAGCTTTAAATCTAATTGATGTGTTTGAAGAAGCGAGATGAAATTATATGTTGCTGGTTTGCGTTCAGATTTTGAAGATTATAGAGGTTGGTGAGCTGTTTGAAGAAGCAAGAGGGACTCTGAACAAGAAGTGGTTTCTGCTATCGAAGATTTAAAGATTTATAAAGCTTTATAAAAGTTGCAGAGTTGGCTTCTTAACATCATCTTTTCTATCATCTTCTTTAGACGTCTCTTATAGTTGAAGAGGTTAGTTGTACATCTAAGTGAGTTTGACTGCAACCGTTTTGTTGTTGATCCATATTTTTCTTATAATCACCTTATGATGATTGAAGTTTGTTCTGTATTTTATAGCTTCTGCAACACCACACCTTGGTTCAAGAGGACACAAGCAGGTGACATGAGAAATTGTGTAGCTTAGATCCCTAATATACTTATGTATCAGTGTCTTCTTTCTGTGAATATGTAGACTTATGAATCAAAGAAAGTTACAATTTTAGTCTCTTTATGTATATATAGGATACTTTGGAACTGTATATGTACCTTTATTTTATTTTGATTTCTGATTACAGCTAAGTGTACCTGTTCTTTTATTTGCACTTGGGAAATCTATATCTACATCCATGATTCATGTTTTTGTATCTTGTTTTCTGTATAATATTTAAAGAAGTAATGGAGATGGAGCATGAGCTTGCTGAGATACATAAGGATATTATTTTTGAATTTTGTTTTTGGAAGTGAGTACTGATAAGTAGGAATAATATGTTATTGACTTGTGTTCGGATTTTGAAGATCAACGAGGTTGGAGAGTTGTTTGAAGCAGTAAAGGGATTCTGAATAAGAACATGGTTTGTGCGATCACAAGATTACATATTTATAAGGCTTTATAAAAGTTGTTGAGTTGGCTTTTTAATAACTTCTTTTCTTTCATCTTCTTTAGACATCTCTTATACTAAAACAATTGTATATATCTCTTATGAATTGCATAGTTGAAGAGATTAGTTGGTCATGTAAGTGATTTTGGTTGCAATCGCTTCTTTTACAAAAGACTGAGATATGGAGAAGTCATTTTACAAGTACAAACTGTGTTGGGGCTAGATTCAAATGATTTACAAAGTTTTATAAATCAGTTTATAAATATTTATAATTAACTTAAAAATTCCAATAGATATTTTATAAAGTATTATAAATCAATTTATAAACCCTTATGAACACGTGCATGCATTGTAAAGAGATGATGATACGTGGCAGATTCTGAGGCACATGTGAACACAACAAGCAATACTCTATCGCTTCAAAAATTTTACATACCCTTATAAGTTGTTTTATAATCCTTTATAATGGTGTTTAAACTTTATAAATTATTTTTATAAACTCCTATAAATTATTTACGTACTCGTATAAACCCTTATAAATTAATATACAAACCATTATAAATTGTTTTATAAGGCTATATAAATGGTTATAGATTCTTTTAGTAGATATATAAACTTATAAAACTCTTATAATACCCTTTATAAATTGAATATAAGCTTTCATAAAGTTTTTATAAACCCTTATTAATAGTATAACCCCTTATAAATTATTTATAAACTTTCATAACTTTCTTATAAACATTTATAAATGGTTTATAGATTTTATAACTTGTTTTATATGTCTTTATTAATGGTATATATACTCTTAAAAATAATTTTACATGCCCTTATAAGGCTTGTAAGGAGATGATGATACGTGGCAGATTCTAGGGCATATGTGGACAGCAAGGAAGGCTCTACCGCTTCAGAAATTTCACATACTCTTATAAATTATTTTATAATCCTTTATAATGGTGTATAAACTTTATAAATTAGTTTTATAAACTTTTATAAATTATTTACATACCCTTATAAACTCTTATAAATTTTATACAAACCATTATAAATTATTTTATAAGGCTTTCTAGATGGTTATGGATTCTTTTAGTTGATTTTATAACCTTATACAACTTTTATAATACTCTTTATAAATTGAATATAAGCTTTCATAACTTTTTTATAAACTTATATAAATGATTTATAAATTGCTTTTGTAAAATTCAAAAGTTAAAGTTAGTGTAGATGGAAAGTAATTTACTAAGGTTTATAATGTTAGAGTCAGAATTTCCTAAGATGACAAGATTAAAGAATAATTGAGTTATTTAAGCCAATCATGTTTGCGTTATTTGACTTTCATGTATATCGGTACTATTTGTGTTTCATTTTCTTCACAAGCCAATTTTATTGTCAGAAAGAGTTTTCGCATTAAGAACTTCATTGGTTGATATGAGAAAGTTCTGACTGCAAAACATGACAGAATAAATGTCTTAAGCTAACAAATTTATATTACTTTATAAAAACACCGATTTGAACATAGTATTATTGACTAGAAAATCTTATCAATAGAATAAGCTAAATGATAAGTTATACAATTTGAAAATCTTTAACTAAGCAAAATATTCATGTATTACAACTAGCATCCTTATTAAAATCTAATACAAGATCTTTCTTTTACCTTTATAAACCTTTATAAATGGTCTAAGTGAAGATATTCTTTTATGTTTTATAAATCTTTGATAGATATATCTTGTTCAAATATTACTTTATAAAAGCTCATAAATTGTTTTGATGTATCACAATATCAGAAACCTTAGATTTATAAGTGCTTGTAACTTTTTTTTTTTGCTGCAAGTTAACTATTGAACACTCTTCCCTCTTAGATTTAATCTCCTAAGTCACTATCCTAAATCACTATATAAAATCACTACCACTATACAACATAACATATAACCACTATTATCTTTAGAGAAACAATGATGTTTTCATCAGGATTCATCATCAGCCTAATCCATACAAAGAGATGACCAACATTATTTCATACTAAAAAGTTTTCATCAAAATCACTGTGCGGAAATTTGAAAAACATATAAGAACCTCTCTGATCTGAGAAATTTCTTAAAAAAAACACAGAACGAAGAGAAAGAGGAGAAAGTAACGAGATAAAAAAACACTCAAACTTTTCATCTCTCTTTCCTTTTTTTCACTAGAGAACGAAACATTCAATGAAATGCTGAGACAAGAGAGATCAAATCACATCTTCCTCCTCCATAGGCAATCAACAGAGATCTACAGAGCGGTCAATTGAAATTGAGATGCTGGATCCACCCTTCCAAGCACTGTTTGTGGAGAACATGTCTTCAATCCAGCTTCCTCCCTTGAGCGTAGACAAACAACAATGCAAGCCTATGCGGTGGCGTTGTCGTCTTCGGTGTAGCGGTACGAGAAGAGTCGATTGAGTTTGAGCTGGTCGGCAAGCACGGCGAGATTCGTTAGTCCTCTTGAGTAAACGGAGGAAGATGAGGCATCATCGACGATGGATTTCAAAACGACGGAGATGCAGAGAGATGATCTCAAATCGAAAAGAGAGAAGAAGAATTAACGATGGAGAAGAAGCTAAAGTAGGATAGTATTGTTTTTTGCTCTATAATGAAAATGATATTTGTAAAAATGTCTCTAAAGTGGTGGTAAAAATGAAAAGTGGTACCAAACAAATTGTAGTTGTGAAATTTCTCCGATATGAAGAGCAAAAATCAAAACTTTGGTGCATTAAGAGCTTCAAATTGATTGTTTATGGTGGTTGGTGTATTGATGACAATGATAATATTGTGAATACTTGATGGAGATGAGGATGATAAGACAAAATACTCATTTTTGAAAAAAAAGTAACAACATTTTCATGAATAAATCGAACTTCTAAGGTAAATAGGGGAAAACATGGATTAATTTTGTGTTTGACTTGAAATTTTAGTTCATATTTAAAAAGACCTTATAGAATTATTATTTTAAAATACCTTGAATAAGAGAATATGTTTTCATGGCCTGCCGTTCTAACTTATTAAAATATATTATGTTTTAATCATGTGTTTACGTTATATATTATGAAATGCTTTTATAAATGTGTATTAAATATTATTTACAAATTTATTATTTAAATATAATACACTATCACAATGTGATAATTCTTTTATTTAAATGATATTATTTAATTTTAATATTTCATATTTTACTAAAAAATTATATACTTTTTAATATGTAAATAATGGAGTTTTGCAAAAATAACCAGAATTTTGAAGTCAGCTACAAAATAACCTTTTTACTATATTATGCCATTTTCTTTCTATATAATGATTATATTTTCAAATATTTACAAAATACTATTATTAACTTTTTTTTTTCAAAAACTGCCAATAAGAATAAATTCCTTAAATATTTATCCACATTTATAAAAATGTCATTTCGATTTCTCAAACCACGGAACAACCAATTTGAAGCTCATAAAGCTCAAACATTAAATTTTCATTTTTTTTAATTTTCACTTCACACCAACAAAACTTTATTTCCTCCAGTTCTTCTCAATTTTTCAATTAAAAATTCTAAATTTTTTTTATTTTTTGAAACACAAATTTCATATTTTGGTGATTTTTATTTTACTGTAACCATCTTTTATTTTACTGATATTCAAAATTTGAATGGTATAAAAATCTACAAACTACTTTACACCTGAAAAGGGTATTTGTTTACATAATTTTGTCACTATTCAGATATGTTTAGTTATAGCAAAGTTCTCTATATATCTACGGTTGTTTTATAGTCTACCTCTCAACACACATATTAGTACTGCAATTGACCATTTTTCACTGTAGACTTCAGATTTGCGAGAACTCTACATATAAAAAGGTTACCTTTGTATTTAATCAAACTTTTTATATTTCATAGCAGACTTCATTAGAAATCTGCAAGAAATAATTTTGCATTTGACCAAAATTTGAAATTTATTTTAGTAGGTTTCACATTACTCTACAAGAAAGGTTAATTCTTTGTTTAACCAAAAAGTTAAATGATTGACCACAAATTAATAAAAGTGTGAACATAGATGTCTACTAATATTTTAAAATGCATAAAATCCAAGAAAAAACATTCTACTCACTCTGCTTTACATTAGTTGTCGTTTTAGAGTTATAAATTCATTTCATTTTAAATACAATTTTCTGTTTTCAATGCATTTATTTACTAGTTTTCCAGTTTATCTCAACTCTTTTGACTCATTAATTAACATAGTCAAATAAAATATTGTATTAACGGTACATCAAAAAACTTAATGGTTTTCTTAACTTATTTGAAAAAACCTACTACAAAATAAAGTAAAGTGGATATAGTATTTAATTAACTGAGATTTTGTTCAAATACAAAACTAGTCTGTCGTGTTCTAGAGTAGGCTTTAGATGAAGTATGTTACAGATGTAGACTTCCAATGAAGTATACTTGTGGAGAGTAAAACTTGATCATTTGCGAAATTGACATCTTTTAAAATTGTAGACCAAAGATGAAGTCTGCTCTATAAAGTAAAATATTTGGTGAATTATGATCGGCTGCAAAATCGACATTTTTTATGCAGAATAATCTCGAAGTCTGCCTATGTAAAATTACAACTTTTCCTTCCAAATACAAAAAAGTAACTTTTTAATTCTATAATTGCAAAAAGCTACATAAATAATAGATTTTAGTGAAAGTCTACAAATGTAATCTGCAAATGAAATCTACGTTGTGCATATAGAATAGACTTCACTTAAAGTTTATGTCTTTAATATAAATATATATATATATATATATATATATATTGTTTTTCATGATTTTATTATTTTATAGTGTGTGTTAATGAATCGTAAGGGCCTTGAATGAATTTCAAATGTTAATGTGTTATAATTGTGGAACTGTAAAAAAAAATAGTTTGATTAAATTGTTAACTAACAAAGTATAGATTTTTTTAGATACACGCTTATGTAGCTTTATCACACATGAAATAATTATTCATAATTTTGTTTACCATATTTTGTTTTGCAAAGAATGTTCCAGTTACATGCTGCATACAGAGAATGAATGGTGAAAGACTTGGTGTGATTTCGTTTGAAAAATGGTGAAAGACTTTGTGTGATTTCATTTGAAGTATACTTTTAGACTTATCGGATACTCTTTATAGATTTTGTGTGTTTCACATGTGTGTTTATTTTTCTTATATGTAAGTTTGATATATTTATCTATTATAATGGTGATTTATTTTTTTCGGTCGACTAGAGTATATTATGATAATTTTCATAGATAACAAAAGTCAATAATATCATACAAGTGAAACACAACTTTTTTGCGCAACGGAAACTTCAAATATCAAATTAAGAGTGTTGGGTTACAGAAGAGACTGGAGAAACAAGATGGGTTGTTTGCTAAAGAGTCTGCGGGCCCATTTGAAAGCCTGGAGCAGAACGAAAACCGACAGAAAGAAAAATCAGAGCAAACCGAATCGACATCCGACAGAATACCATAGAGATCTGCCGGCCTCCGTTTTGTGTTGATCGCTGCAACGAGGGCTTGAGCATCTGATCGAAGCCAGATTGATGTAATCCCGAGAGAGAGAGCGTGGAGAAGAGTTTCCCATATTGCGAGAGCTTATGCTATGATGGCTGAAGATACATGCAGGAAGGTTCTCCCCCTCTTCCAATTTCAGAATCAGCGGGTGAGTCTGCCGATCTGATGATCCAACCAACACCTGCGGTGAGAGAGGAGGAGAGCCAAGCTCCATCAGTGTTACACAGGAAGGTCATCGGCGGAACGTCGGGGGGTTGGTGACCACGGGATGGTTCGTTGGATCAGAGGATCTATAGGAGGTTGAGCTCGCTCCCATTCCTGAGCTGCTTGTAGCGCTTTCGTGACGATACTGCGAGGGATTGAAGGTCGGTTCTCGAAGACAAGCTGATTGCGACTTAGCCAGATGAACCAGCAAAACCACGGGAAAATGTTGATCGTGATACCCGTTAGAGGGAGGTTGCGTCTGTTGAAAGAGTGGGAGAGTTCCTCCACGAAGGAAGTGATCAGCGAGGTGTCTAGAACTGAAGCCCAAGGGGTCAACTTCCAAGCTTCCTGCACAAAGGAGCAGCGGAGAAACAAGTGATCGGTTGATTCCACTTCACCACAGCGAGAACAATGGGTGTTAGAGAGTAATCCTCTTTTTTGCAGGTTCTCTGCTGTCGGTAGAGCTCCTTGGATGATCTTCCACATGAACAGCTTCAGCTTGGGGGGGGGGGAGGGCATTTTGCATACTATAGTTAGGGATTATGCATCAAAATATATTTTACAAACAAATATTTCATAATGATAATTTATTACAGAACAAACTTAACATTCTTGAATTTGTTGGCTCAACTGAAATTGTTAAAGAAGTCTGTCAATGAAGTCTTGTAACAATATCTTCTAATAAGATCAGTAAAATAAAATAATATTAAAATATTATAATAGAAAAATATGATATAAAAAGTCTTAAATCATATTTTAGTTGACTTTTCTGAAGTCAATTAACCTTAAATTTTAAGACACACACTTAAAATTTAGAGCTTATTGCAAAAGTGACTCAAAACTTGGAGTCAAACAGAAAACTAACTTTTTCTTTTGACTCTTTTTTTTTTGAGATTTTCACCCCACACTTGCATTTTATCTACGAAAATGCCATTACTTTTTTTTATCGAAAATGGCTTATTTACTGTCTCAACCTCATCTTCTTCAAGTATTTACAATAGTGCCAGTACCATGAATAGTTCCAACAACCTTGTACTATCTGTTTGGAGCTTTTAATGCATTTTAATGCACGTAAATCTCTTTACACTCTCTCTGTTTCAATTGTTATGAACTAAAAACAACATTTCTTTCACTTTCTCTTCATATTCATCCAAAAAACTCAAGCTTTTGATTCAAAATATTTTATGGTTGACAGAGCCATATTTCTTTCGTTTTGACTTACGGTTGCTTTCGTTTGAGGTTCTGGGTGGTTGGAGAAGACCTTGTGTGCAAACGAAGTCATCTCATCCTAGTTTAAGGTACGAATTTCAATTTTTTTCAAGATCAGTTCGCGTAGAAGACTTACTAGTAAGTCATCAGTATGTAGAAGACTTACTGATAAGTCTTCTGGTCAAACGGACGACTTAAACTAAGTCGTCCAGCTTTGTTTGTTAAAAAAAAACTCCAGACGACTTATATGTAAGTCGTCTACGAGAAACGGGCTAGTTTTGCATTTGACCGAATCGTGTCAGATCTTTGACTATTACTGGACGATTTATAATTCAGTCGTCTCTGGGAAAGTTAAAATTTCAATATTTTATTAAACTAGACGACTTACACGTAAGTCGTCTTAGGTTAGTTTTGTAATTGAAAAAAAAAACTTCATAATTTAACTTTTACCAGACGACATAATATAAAGTCGTCCCATCAGAAGACTTAATTTAAAGTCATCCGGGGAAAGCAAAGTCGTCGAGAATATTCCCGACTTTTCTGGTCAAACCTTGCTTAAATCGGACGACCTTACATTAAGTTGTCTATCTGGACGACTTTAATTTAAGTCGTCTGGAGAAAGTTATATTTCAAGTTTTATTCTTCAATTACAAAACTAACCTAAGACGACTTACGTTTAAGTCGTCTAGTTTGAATAAAATATTGATATTTTTACTTTCCCAGAGACGACTGAATTATAAGTCGTCCAGAAATAGTCAAAGATCTGACACGATTCGGTCAAATGCAAAACTAACCCGTTTCTCGTAGACGACTTTAATATAAGTCGTCTGAAGTTTTTTTTTTTAACAAACAAAGCTGGACGACTTAGAATTAAGTCGTCCCTTTTCATTTTCAATTGCAAAAGTGACCTCTTTAAACGACTAACCTTAAAGTCTTCTGGACGACTTAATTCTAAGTCGTCTGCAGCAATGTTTATTGAACTTCTTCATTTTCTCTATGTTTACTAATGTGTTTTATTTTGAATATTTGCAGATGATTTTTCAGTTACATGCAGTGTATGGAGAATGGTTGTTGAGAGATTTCCGTTGGGATTTTGTGGTTGATGATCTCAAAGGAGCAAGATTGTTTTTATTGAATGAAGATTCAACACATGCTGAACTTGTTGCAATGGCTCAAGAAGATTATAACCTGGACATGAGAACAGTGACTGTGGAGATTAGCTACTCATTACCAACAGAAATGATGATGGCTCCAGGCAGTCCTCCCATTCATGTTACAAGTGATAGACAAGTTCGAAACTTGCTCGAGATACTCAAAACGCATAGAGTATGTCTTTGTGTATCAAGCCGCAACAAGGTGGAAACAGTTTCAGAGAAAAGAGATAATGATGAAGCTGGTGAATGGGAAGAAGATGTTGGTGATGATGAAGCTGGTGAATGGGAAGAAGATGTTGGTGATAATGATGAAGCTGATGAATGGAAAGAAGATGTTGGTGATAATGAGGAAAATGGGGAGGATGATGGGGAGGAGGAAAATGGGGAGGAGGATGGTGATAACTCTATTGTTGGTGAAACGGATCAGAATGGTGGGGATTACAGTCTTTATAGAAAGGTTCAAGATGAAGACGAGGAAGATGATGATAATATTTGTTTTGAAGAAATCGAAAAGACATATGCTAAGTCAAAAGCTATTGAAGGAGGAAAATTGGATGGTACCAGTATCTATGTCAACCAGAGTTATGTTAGCAAGGATGCACTGCTTTCAGAGTTGCGGTTGGCAGCAGTGAGGGGTAGGTTTTCTTTCAGAATATACAAATCAACGAAAACTCTCCTTGTGGCAAGATGTCGGGTTAGCGGTTGTGGATGGAAGATCAGAGCGAGTGTGAAACATGGGACAAACACGTTTTGGGTAACAAAGTATGTGGAAAAACATTTATGCTCAATCGGAGACCGAATCGCTCAGCGGAGACACTGTACTCCGAAGTATGTTGGTAGTCTTTTCATTGATCGTGTTAGAATCATTGATGGGATAACTCCGCAGCATATCACTGATGCAATGAAGAACATGTTTGGCATGGAGCTTGATTACACCACTTCATACAGAGCACTCTTATATGCACAAACATTGGTGAGAGGATCAGCAGAAGAAGGGTATTCGCGTCTGGAATCATATCTCGAGCAAATCTCCATTGCAAATCCTGATTCTATCACGGCTATAGAACTTGATTCTGTTAAAAGATTTAAGTATCTATTTCTCTCTTTTAGAGCTTCTATCAAAGGTTTTAAGTATATGAGAAGGGTCATTGTGGTGGATGGAACTCACCTAAGTGGAAAGTACGGAGGTGTTATGTTAGTTGCAGCCGCACAAGATGGCAATTTTCAGATATTTCCATTGGCTTTTGGGATCGTGGATGCTGAAGATCAACCTTCTTGGGAATGGTTTTTCACAAAATTGGCTAGTTGTATATCTGATGACAAGCCTCTGATGATAGTCTCCGACCGGCACTCGGCCATTAAAAGTGCGTGTGATAAGGTGTTTCCTTGGGCAAGAAGAGGAATATGTTATTATCACCTTCAAGATAACATTGTCAAAAAGTTTAACGGGAAACATCTCATGTACTTGGTGAAAGGGGCTGCTTATGCTCACACGGTTTACGATTTTGTCCGGTACATGGCTGAGATACGGAGTGCAAACCCGGAACTTGCAACGTATTTGGTGGATGCCGACGTCAGCCTATGGTCAAGGGTTTATTGTAAGGGGAAAAGGTTCAACATAAAAACAAGCAACATCGCTGAATCTATTAATTCCGCACTAAAAGCGAGCAAGAGGATTTCCGATTACATTCCTGCTGGAGTTCATAAGGCAGAAGTTAGGAAAATGGTATGTGAAAAGGAGAGCAGATGCTTTGAGTCTCACAACTCCACATAGCCGGGGTGTTGAATACTTGCTTGCTGTTCGAACAGAGATAGCGGATACGATGACGGTCCAACCAATTGATGGATGGAAATTCTTTGTCAAAGGTGGCAAAATGGACTGTGTGGTTGATTTGGAACATGCAAAGTGTGATTGTGGTGTCTATAGAGTGGAGAAAATACCTTGCTTTCATGCTATAGCTGCTGGAACAAGTGTTGGTTTGCATATCTCCACACTTGTATCTCCACACTACTCAAAGGATTATCTTTATTCAGGATACTCAGAGAATATATATCCTGTCGTGTCACAACATATTGAGGAACGAGAATGCTTTCCTCCAGAAGTAAAGCGTGGTCCGGGGAGACTGAAGAAATCAAGATGGCAATCTTGGTTGGAGCTATCTAGGATGAGAGGACACAAACCCAGGAAGAAACACAGGGCACGGAGATGCTCAAACTGCAAGGAAACTGGCCATACGAAACCACAATGTACACAACCAGATGACTAGTTGTCCAGACGACCTTAATTTTAGTCGTCTAGTCTTGATTACCCGTCCAGACGACTTATATATAAGTCGTCCATCTGGACGACCTTCCAGACGACTTGACTTGTTTCCTCTCTATCATCTTAACTTGTTTCCTTTTGTTTCATTAGCAACTTATCAACTTATGTATTTTGGTTTGTATAACTTGAATGATTTTCTATGTGAACTTTTATTCTAGATGTGCAAAATGTTAATTGTAAGTCGTCCAGTTGGAAGACCTTCCAGACGACTTAACTGTAAGTCGTCCTAACCCTCCAGACGACTTATTTGTAAGTCGTCCAGCTGGAAGACATTCCAGACGACTTATTTGTAAGTGGTCCAGCTGGAAGACCTTCCAGACGACGAAGACCTTCCAGAAGACTTATTTGTAAGTCGTCGAGACTTGAAGAACTTGCAGACGACTTATAAATTTACAAATATATAGAAGGGAAGACCAGTTCAAATATAAGTTGTTCACAAAAAAAAGACAAGTTCAAATATATACAAGAGACAAGTTCAAATCTATAGAAAAGACAAGTTCAAATATATACAAGAGAGAGACAAGTTCAAAGCTATACAAAAGGAGTTCAAATCTATACAAGAGACAAGTTCAAATCTATACAGCTAATCATACATGCCCACAAATCTATCACCATCCACATTTTCTTGCAAATGCTGATCAAGAAGCTCCGTCCATATATCCACCGCCATACAATCCCTCATACTCTTCACGTGGGCCCTAGCAAAGTCTTTAGGGTTAAAGGGGACCCCAAGAGCATGACATTCAATGTACTTTAGAGCGTACACGCCACAATCACCACTGTTGGCCGTGGGTATTCCTTGCACCGCTCTCTCATAGGTGTATGGCTCCAACCCGCGTGCGACCCGTAAATCTTCGTTGGGAGCGCACTCAACAAGCAGATAAGGGAACATCTCGAGAAATGGCTGCATTATCTCATCCCATGCTTCTGGTACCGACGATGAAGGTATGCTGTCCCAGACGACTATGTGCCTCTTAGGGATCGATATCCAAATAGCAACCCAATGCTTGTTGTTCAAGTTCACTGGCGCATAGATATCATCAACGTCCTCCCCCCCACTTCTTCATTGATTGGCAAAATGAAGGTATTGATCCTTCATAAAAAGCCCACGCCCCACCAGGTAACGCTCTCCCTAAACCTTTGTGATCAGGTTCCGAGGCTTTGAAGATGTGATACTGTTCTCTCCAAGACTGGGAAAAGTTGTGATCCAGGAATGCCATTCGCTCGCTCCTGAAAGCTTGTGGGTTCTCCTGATACCTCTGCCTCAGCACATTAATCCAAGCATCTATATGCTGCAAATGGCAATAATACAAGTTAGAAGATACCAGACGACTTAAATATAAGTCGTCTAAATGGTCGTCCAAGTAGACGACTTTCCAGACGACTTTCCAGACGACTTATATTTAGCAGACGGCTTAAATTTAAGAAGACTTACGCAGTCTTCCAGCCATTCAGTTTTGGTCCGGAGGATTTTATACCACCAAGTTGGTGACGTACGTGGTTTCTCATCATGCTTAGTGTAATAATGACTGCAAACAAAAAAACATTCAGTTTTGGTACACTAATTCAAGAAAAAAACAATCAGTTTTGGGTAAAGCAGTCACTTACGAATCAGTTTTCAACCAATCAGCGAGATCCTTCAGCTTTTCTCTGTTTACTGGCGGAAATGGCTTATAGGCTGCCACTTTAGCTTTATTTTTCTCTACCGTATAAGGAGATAACTGCGTGGGAGCAGGTTTCTTCGCTCGTTCACTCCTTCCACGCACAGCAGTAGCAGCAGGAGGAGCTGTTTTGTCCAATACAACCAGGCTCGGTTCTGTGGCTTGAACGCTTGATTCTGGTGCTGGAACGCTTGGATCAGTGGAAGCGACGCTCGGTTGGGAGGTGGAAGAGAGGCTCGGTTGTTGATCGGTGGAAGCGAGGCTCGGTTCGACAATGGAAGTGACAGCAACAATCTGTTTGGAGGAGACATCATCTGCTTTATTTACCGAGAAACCCTCATCGAATGTATCCTCCGGCAAAATTCTCTGCAATATAAAAGTTGCACACTAGTTAACAATGGATGACTTAAATAAAAGTTGTCTGGACGACTAATTGACCCTAGACACCTTATTTCTTGTTGATACTAACCTCTTTGGCTTGAGGAGGTTGTTTCCTTTGAGGAGAAGGCTGTTTGGTAGGAGGAGGAGGTTGTTTGGTAGGAGGAGGAGGAGGCTGTTTCTTTTGAGGAGAAGTCTGTTTGGTAGGAGGAGGAGGCTGTTTGGTAGGAGCAGGAGGCTGTTTGGTAGGAGCAGGAGGCTGTTTCTTAAGAGGAGTACGCTCTTTGGTAGGAGCAGGAGGCTGTTTATCTTGAGGGGTTGTCTGAATGGGTTGAGGAGTAGCCTGTTTGGTAGGAGGAGGAGGTTGTTTATCTTGAGGGGTTGTTGTATTGGGTTGAGGTGTAGGCTGTTTGTCTTTAGGGGTAGCCTGATTGGTGATACCAACCTTCTTCTCCACAGCTTCCAACCTATCGGACACCTTCCTAATCTCCTTGATGCACTTCCTAAACCCTTCTTTCATGCACTCAGTTACGTCCTTGAACATTTTTTTCAACTCTTGTTTGGTCATCCAATCATCTTCACTAGCCTCTTTAGGAGCCTCTTTATGAGCCTCTTTAGGAGCCTCTTTACGAGCTTTCTTCAGAGGTCTTGGATTGTCTTCCTCCTCCTCCTCCTCCACCACAACCATCTCTATCTCTTTGGCTTTCTCCGATGGAGCCTCTTTAGGTTTTGTAAAGACCTTAGTACCAGTGACTTCCCAGCAATCTATGGTCCACTTCCACGGTCTCCGATCATACATGAGTTTAATGATGTTCTCCGTGGGCATGTCCTCAACCTCAGAGTCCCATTTTGGCCACATTTCACTAATGTCCTTCTGGACAAAGTTGATCACGCGGGTCTGCAGTAAATAGAAGGATCGAGTTAGATATTTGAACAAAAAGACTAAATAGACGACTTAATTATAAGTCGTCTTCCAGACGACTTATTATAAGTCGTCTACTAATTCGTCCAGCTGGAAGACTTTCCAGACGACTTATTACAAGTCGTCTACTAAGTCGTCCAGCTGGAAGACTTTCCAGACGACTTATTACAAGTCGTCTGAAAGGTCGTCCAGATGGACGACTTAGTAGACGACTTAATTAAGTCGTCTGAAAGGTCGTCCTGATGGACGACCTAGTAGACGACTTTAATATAAGTCGTCTGCGCAGTCTTTTGGATTGAAGTAAATACCTGACTCAAGATAGCAACTTTCATTGATCTGCGGCCTATGCTGCCTCCGTAAGCCAGTATCGGTGGAGACAGACTGTTTGCTCTGGGACCACCAATACTAGCACCCAATTCCGGAATAGCTGTGTACACCCAGACCTGAAGAACTTGTATAAACCCATCCACGGTGTAACAGCCAGTAATATCTTTGTTCCACAAGGAGTCCATCAGCACCTTAAACGCGACTCTCCCCCATGGATAATCCTCAAACCGATCTAAATCCATCACTAGCCTTGCCAGACTAGATCGTGTAGCGGTTGAAAACTTTCTCCCTTCAATGAATCCTGTGAAGATGGATAGGTACGCGAGCCGCTTGCGATCTTCCGTGGACCAATCCCCGCATCTCTTCAGTGCTGCTATTATCTGATCACTAGTTGGCCCAGCTTCCAGATGAACTCCCAGCATCCCCCAGAAAGAAACCATCTCTTTGGTAACTTCACATTTTGGTGTCTCAAGGTCCTCGATGTAGTCGCAGTTTAGACCAGTGAGGTTTTCAAACTCTAACAGTGAAAACCTCAAAGGTTCTGGACCAACGAAAGACCACATCTCATACTTCTTCTTAATGTCCAGCTTGAAACTAAGCATGTGGTGAACCAGCCTTGAAGCCCAACCAAATCCCTGCTCCTTGAACTTGATGAAAACTCCCAATCTCGACTCCTTGAGCTCTTCAAATTCGTCTTCAGTAAGAGCTTCCCTAAGAGCAGTATGCAACTTGTTGTAATCCGTGTGATACGAAATGCTATTGTGGGCTGGTGGCTCTTCCCCTGATGTGTATAACTTACGAGGGAGTTCTGGAATATACATCCTTTTTGTCTGCAAAATAATCAAAGACAACAATAGAAGTCAGAACACAAGCTAAATCAATCACGCCTTAATTGTTACTCCAGACGACTTAGTAGACGACTTAAACTTAAGTCGTCTGGAAAGTCGTCCAGTTGAACGACTTTCCAGACTACTTAAGTTTGAGTCGTCTGGAAAGTCTTCCAAATGGACGACTTAGTAGTCGACTTGTAATAAGTCGTCTGGAAAGTCTTCCTGCTGGACGATTTATATTTAAGTCGTCTACTAAGTCGTCCAGTTGGAAGACTTTCCAGACGACTTATCTTACAAGTCTTCCAGTAGAAAAATTTAAAGCGGACCTGATTAGTCGCAGAAGGAGTTGGAGTACTCGTCATTGCGGTTATAGATCTGAAAAAATATACGTGAAACGGTGAGAATGAGTAAATTGATAGAGACAACATTTTATTTTCATCTTTTCCTCGAGATTGATGACTTACCGGAGTTAGGGTTTACAGAGAATCGGCGCTAGGGTTTACAGAGAAGAAGCGGCGGCGCTAGGGTTTAGAAGAAGCGGTGGCGCTAGTGTTTGGAGGAAGCGGCGGTGAGAACGTTGGTGAGCACGGTGGCGAGGGCGACGGTTTGTTCGTCGGAAATAGTGAAGCGGCGGCGCTAGGGTTTACAGGAAGCGGCGGCGCTAGGGTTAGAAGAAGCGGCGGCGAGAACGGTGAGAATGAAGTTAGATAGCCGACGTTGAGAACGATGGTTTGTTCGGAAATAGTGGGAATTCGAATCGCCTTTGATATCGCCGGTGAGAGAGAACTGTTAGGGTTTATGAATTTCACGAAAAATGAAGAAAAAAAAATCACCTTATATATTGGGTAAATAATCCGGTTAGCTTTAAAAATACATTGGTTCAATTTAAGGTTTGGTCCGGTTTAGACGACTTATTCTGGCTGATAATGTACATCAGACGACTTAATATTTAGTCGTCTTTTCACAGACGACTAAATTTTAAGTCGTCCCAGACCCTAAAATGAACCCCTAAACTAAAATGACTAAATTAACTAACTAACCACGTTATAAAATCAAATTATATTTCAATAGTGTTTACAATACACAGAAATGAACACGCTTAAGTAATTTTAAAATTTTTCAAAAACGGTTTTAATGTTTTCCGAAATCTAACCCTAAGAACATATACAATACTACAACATTGATGAAAGTTAAACTAAAGAATATCATGACTCACTACTTTCACTCATCTATGCTGAAAACAATTGAAATTTGTTATATTTTAGTTTTTATATCTTAAGACATATGTTAATTACATAGTTCTCATTTTTCACTTATCAAAATATTTTTTACAAAATTTTTAAATTATGTTTAAGAGTAACTGTCCAGACGACTTTCAGTTAAGTCGTCTGGACGAGTTAATTTCAAGTCGTCTAAACAGACGGCTTGCGAGGGGTAAAAACGTAAAAAAAACCCCCGTTTTTTTGTTTGGTCACAAGGGGATAGTTGTAATTTCAATAGCCTTTTAGGTTACTTTTGCCTTTGACCCAAGTTGGGGTATTGTTTTGGGTTTGACTCCAAGTTTTGAGTCACACTTGACAATTCTTCCTAAAATTTATGGATCTAAATTGTACATTTTTGAGAGAAATAATATGAAAGCATTGGAAGAGAATATCTCCAAAACAAAATAAATTATAAGTAAGATATAAGACAAAAGATTAAAATAACATTTTGTAGATTTATGAAAAAGTCTATTTAAAATTTATTGTTTAGTAAACTTTATTTAAAGTCTATTACTGTTAACTTATAAATAGACTTAATCGTAAGTCTACTTTAGATATTTTCATATTTGAAAAATATATATTAAAAAATTGTGAAAATAATTTCAAATCTTCAAAACTGTTAGAATATAATTTTTATGCTAAAACAGTAGCAAAAAAAAGAATTTTATGTATAACTTTATTTAAGTATAAAAAACAAAAATACACATTTAAAACGAATATATTTAAATCTTTCATATTTTTTGAGGAAAAGATGAAAACAACAGTAGATGATACCTACAAAATAAGATAAAATTATGAGAAAAACATAAGAAAAAATTGAAAATCATATTTTGACACCTGATTATACTTTGTAGTTTAGTAGAATTATTAGCCTTAACTTTTAAGTTCATCAGAAGTCTATATATCTGATAATTTTCAAATATAAAAAGATGTACATTTAAAATCGTTAAAATAGTTTAAAATCTTACAATTAATTTGACTTCATTTTAAGTATCCTAAACTACAAATCCCAAACTCTAAATGTCAACTTGATAGCCAAATATTTTTTATTAATCATTGTATTAAATATAAGAAAAATCTTCTAAGATATTCATAACTCAATCTATATGTAAAGTTAAGTTAGTAAAGCAAAAAAATGGGGTTTACTTTTGCATTGCTATTGAAATTGTGAGTAATTTTGGAAAATGATTCTTTCAATAATTTATTAAATTTATGATTATTATTACAATATTAAAGAAATATAAATATATTTTAATAAAGAAGAATAAAAATTGATATTATTTTAGATTAAATTACATAATTTGAAAATAGTTAGTTTTTATCTACTGTCACAATGGATTCAAAATTTGGTAAACGATAAAATATATTATACAAAAAGTAAAATGGAAAACATAATTTTAACTTCTACATATTTCGATATTAAGATTTGAAAATAACTAAGCATCAACAAAACTAAACTTGGTTAAGACAATAGTTTTGCGTTTTTTTGAAGTGTAGATCAGAATTTAGCTAATAAATTACAAATGATATGTTGACACAAAAGTAACGGTTATATATATTTCCATACAAAATTGATTACCAATTGTGAACGGCGAATACCAGATATATTTGAAACAAAGCTTATCGATTAACATGTATTTTATATACACCAACCGTTATGCTAAACTAGGTTTTTGGCTATATGAATATGGACCATTTGTTTAGAATTCATTTGAATATCAAGGTTTTATTTGTGGTTGGTTGGAATAACCTACAAGATTAATTAAAAAAAAATGGTTATCTATGTTTGTGTTCATTGCCTTTTTTTGCAACCGTTACGTTTATTACGCTTACGCTTCAGACATAAATAAAATTAAAAGCATTAAAGTCAGATTGTTAATATCAGACCAGATTTGTGTAGTCACTAGTCACCACTACCATATTCTTTTTTTAGATCGCACACAACTACAATCATTCTCTAGTTCCCTTATTGAAATATATCTGTAAACATTAACATGATCTATAAAATACTAATATTGGAAAATGGTTAACGGCTTTAAACACAAGATTTAAAGTTGGTTAACCTATCATGCCATTTTTCTCTTTTCAATATCGTAGTGACCACTGGCCACTTTCTTCCACCAAGATCCAAGGGTTGCAAAAATGAGTTTGTGTGGATGTTAAAGCTTCAATTATTGCTGTCATGGAAGGAGCATATCCCCAATTTGTACAAACAGCTTTTGTAGCTTCCGATGAGCAAATCATTCGTCTCGGGACGTTCACAGATTATCTCCCGACATCACTATCTTCTAAAGTCAAAAAAGTTTTTGTCTTGTCTCATAATCATTTTCTCCTAGTCTTTGGATGGATCCAACTCCCATTCTATTTTTACATTTTTTCCCCTACTTATAATAAGGTTTCAATTTCAGTTCGCACATAATAGACAATCATCAGTAACACTAATTAAAAAATACATTTAAGGAAATAAAGGATTGTGGAGTAGTATTTATTGTTAACACTACAAGGATTAAAAAGCCGGCATAGTTATGTGTGAAAGAAAGCTTTTGGTCTTGTAGTGTTCAAATTAAACATGAGAATTGTCTTATCATGATTGTCTTTATCAGCCCCCACCTCCCATGCTAATTTCTCATTAAATGGAAAATATCGAAATGTAACACCCCATGATCATCGTCGTAATATTACCTACTTGTACCAAATTATAGCTCATAACACAAAAAACAAATGTGAATATAGATATGGATCCATCTCAAACCAAAACAATGATCTCTTGATTATGTTTCGTTTCTCAAAACATGTCTGATATTCTGTAATAACGATCCATTCAATGATCAATCCGTAGATATTGTTGTAGAGAAGCTAAGCTATAATCATACGATGGAAATATGACAAGAAGACGCAGCATGATGAAGGACACCGATTCGCGCACAACAAATGTCCATGAGAAGTGAAACAACTTCACAACACTTCAAGTTTCAATGTAGAAGAGAAGGTCTTTTTGTTGGGTGCAAAAGACAAGGAGGAGACAAGGAGGTTAGCGGGACCCACTCTTTGATGATTGGGTAGGAAACATTTTAAGGCCCACCACTTGTCTCATTGTCCCTCCCCGTGAATCTTCTCATTGGTTGGCTACCTCAGAAAAACTCCTGTGGGGTCCCCTCACCATCCATATTACCAATTTCTATATTAATTCACACTCCACAAAACTCTCGTATAAACTAGTTAGTAGTGTATAAAGCAACCACTAGTTTATACTTTTATAGATCCCATTAGTTTCAAGTCACATTCAGATGATACCACAAAGCTCTGCAAGGAATCAACTCCAAGTATCATTCTTTTAGAACGCAAAATTAAACTAATACTACCTCCGTTCCACAAAATAAGATGTTATGGGTTTTTTCTTTGTTCCACAAACAAAGATTTTGTAGAATATCATTAATGTTTTTTAAATAAAAATTAACTCACATTTGATATTTACGATGTCTTACATAAATGTTTTTTTGGATAAAGACAAATGTTTTTAGTAACATTCAATTTTAAACCAATGACAGCATCTTAAAGAAAAAAGTGTGCAAAATCATTTAAATGCAGCCACCAAAATAAACAAAACAATAATCACAAATGTTTAGAAAGAAAATGCATTTATGGTTTCTTAATCTATGTGAAATACTCAAAACATTCTATTTTATGGAACGGAGGTAGTATGACACTAGTTGCAGATCTAGGAATTTATTTAAGCAGTCTCAATGCATAGCAAAAAAAATATATATTAGAAAGCTTAATAAAATATAACAAAGTCTTAGAAAATCATTTAATGATCACTCCTATCTTGAAACCTCTTTACCACAATTTTGTTTGTAATTTTACAACTACATCTTTCTTGATTAGAAACCATTTAAACAATCATTTAAAATTGATTTCCAATCTAATTCTGATTGTCTGCAAGATCTTACATCTCTCAACAGTTGTAGTAGCAACAAGTAAAATCAGAATCAACACAAAAGTGCGAGTAAGTCCTTCAAACCCTCTAAATGAGTAAATCTGTCGACAATATGAACATTATCTTCTTTTTTTTTTTTTTTTGCATCAAAAGGCTGTTCCATTATTCAAACTTGAGGTGGTCTGGGGATCCAGACCGGAATAGAACAACCAAAGTAACAAAGAGATCTATGAAAAGTACGAGCAGTCCTAGCTAATGAATCAGCGATAGAATTCTGAGTCCTTGGAATGTAGCAAATCTTGAAGTTCGAGTAGCATATCTTGAGTGTTTGAATCGTTTCCAGCTCCGTCGAAAAATTTAGCCAAGATTGTGGCTCTTCCAGCATTTTAATCAGGTCCTTGCAATCAGTACCAAAACTCTGACAGTCCGAGTATTGCAACATGGTCTCCATTGCCCATCTTAGTGCTTCTAGTTCCATATGAACATTATCAATATATATATATATATATATATATATATATATATATATATATATATATATATATATATATATATATATATATATATATATATATATATATATATATATATATATAACTCTTTTCCAATAGATATGCACTCTTCATGACCAGGTACAACCCTGGATGAAAACCCGTGAAGTATAGACTTGGGACGCTATATAATAGTAATATCTCGTTGGTGTAATAGGTAAAGAGCTTATAAATCTCCTATATATTATGGGTTTGATGCCAGTAAAGCGCAGCATTACAAAAGTCGGGTTGGTAGAATCTTGATAATCTTATCAATGGTCAAACTGAGAGAACAAATAAAAAAAAGAAAAATAAGCAGTAAAAATAAACAGTTCAATATTCACTTCATTAAAACGATAGTTGAGCTCTTGAAATTACAAACCCAAAAATGTATATAAACAATTGACTTTATTATAATGTCCATTTGTCACTCTTGTTTTTTTTGGTTACTTTGAGTCAGCAAATTTTTTCTCAATGTCAAAGTCTTCAATACCATGTTTCTTATAGAAAGAAAGAATAATCTTTCATCATAAGAGAATTCCATTTACCATCTCTAAGCTCTTTCAATTGTGTTTTAGTTGATTTCACCAACGACATTGCAGTCAAAATCTATTGATCTCTTTTTTTTTGGAGGGTCACTTGCAGAAAGAACACACAAGTACACAACCAAAGATATTGATGTATCTAAGAAGACTGTGTGTTTGTATATTTTTTAGTTTACATATGAAGAATATTGCATCAATATAATATTCAAAGCCTTATATAACGTATAAAAAAACTATTACTCTTGACAAAAAAGACTGTTAATAAGATGGAACTGGATAGAATCCCTGAGCACATCTATTTATAATATATAGACTTACAAGTTGCGAAAGGAGACTAAGAAAAAATCAAGTATTATTTTTGATAAGCTGCTAGGGAAAATGATGAAAGTTTTGAAAGTGAAACAACCCCATTCCGTCTAAAGGCTCTTTGGTCTTTACGTCTGATGTTGTTATTTAGTTAAGCTTATTTTCTATATATATATATATTTTTTTTTTAATTTTATGCAAAAGATATTGCTTATTTATGTTGGACCATTTAGTGGACTTCTAATATTTTTGGCTTTCTCTTAATGGAGGATTAAAAGTAAAAATTAAGAGGGTTGAATTTACCTGTGGTGTGTTTGTGGAAGCCCTTTTAGTCTAGTGTTTTGACTAAATATTTCAACACCAATAGATATGAAATTTTAACACAGAAAACACAAAGTATACAAGATTATGGAAAAAATGGTTATAACAGATCTTTAGCATGGTTCATGCCATATCATCGAACATGAATTTCATGTGATGGTTTGAAGTGACACATCAGATGTCTATACTCATATGGTAATATTTTTTATCATTGTAATACTATAATTAATCGTACATTAAAAAAAAATTAACGCGTGCGTTCGAATGACACCTAATTAACCCATGTACATCAGCTTCTGGATGACACGAAACATGGCCTGGCCATACAAAGATAATCTGAAACTGACCTCAAAGATTATACTTCTACAACATGTTGTTCTGTGACTTGTGTCACGTGGTACAAAAATACCAAACGGGAAAACGATATAGTATGTGCTAAAAAACTAGTATGTAGTACATTCACTTGGTGCAACCTTTTAGTCCCCTAAAAGACAAAAGTGGCTGTCTCGTGCTAAACTTAGCTTTCAGCACTGGGAACTTCTGCAGGTCGTGAGAATCTCCAAAAAAAATTGGAGAGAGTATCTGGTTCTCTGGGCTTCCGAATCTTCTTAAAGCCGTCACTCTTTCATTAATATGCGTCTCAGCTGATATTCCTCTAAGTGGCATGGTATCAGTAATCGGAAGGATCTCTGAGTTGCAACCATTAATAATGCTTATAGACGTTTGAATACATGGAACATGTGAGTTTCTACCTGACGAACTAAAATGGAAAATTCCTCGTACTTGAGTCAGATAAATATCATCGTATATGGCTAAGTAAGTGATCGGGATTGGGGTGGCTAACATTGAGGAGCCATACTGAGATCAGCTTTGGTAGTATCATCAGAGTTAGATGAGCCGGTTTTCGATATTACAGATGCCCCAAATAACTGCAGCAGTCACGCAACAATAAACTTATAACAATTATATGCTTGAACCTGACCATATGATATATCAACTAGAATTTGCTTTGAGTAAACTACCTAGCACCTAAGCAAGGCATAACAAGTACATACAAACAAAAGATTAGAGGAAGCAAAGAACCAAACCACCTGGTAAGGAAGGAACAAGGTTCCCTAAGTCTATACTGAGAAATGGTTGAGTGATTGCACAGGACGAGAATAGCAAAGAGTGATTGCAGGGAACCTCTTGCGTACACGCAGATTCAAGCTCTTACTTACCTTGCTTAAAACAAATACATCATCAGCATTACCATACTCCATCAAAGCTGCAGCCTGAGTAATAGGATAAGGCATCACAAGCGTTACATGTATACAAAGTTCAGATACCAAAGCTCGAAATTAAACACAACAAACAACAAGTGCCCTGACACATGGTTGCAATAAGGATAGAGGCCACTGCCTCCACTAGATTTCACAACATGGTTTGCCTGAAGACACCTGAGGTTACGAAGATACCAACCCTTAAAAAAAAGTCTCTTATGAATATAATATTTTAAATAAACATTATAAAATTTTGAAATTCATACAATAGAAAAAAAAAGGAAGAGCATAGAATAGTTCTAAAGGGAAGAAATTATATATGAATTCAAGTTCCAAGAGAAACCATTACACAACATGACACCAGAGCAACATCAATGAAGAAGAGAAACAGAGAGAGGGAGAACAGTTAAGTGAAAAGACATCATACAATAACGCACAACAATCAATGGTTTGCTGCTAAACAACTTGAAAATCATTTTTTCTGTTTGTTTGTTTGGTTGACTAAGAAACTGCAGAGGAGACGCCGATGCATCTGGAAGCACAGATACTATCACTCCTCACTAGACAAGCAGACCGTTTTGCTGTTGCTTTGCCTACTTGTGTGGTCTTCTGTGTTGATGCTGATGATGATAACACCACAGTCTCCTTGTTTGGAGTCTGTGGAGGTGTAAACACCACTGAGGACGAAGGCGGTTGGGCATGAACCGAATCAGCACCCTCATCCTCTGATGAACACACTCGTTCTCTGCAACAACAAACCAAAACTGGTTTATTACCTGATCCACTCAAAAATTAATGGTAGTTCTGTCTCAAGAAGTAGTAACTAACCTGGGGAGTGAAGTGTACTTTCTCTGAACTGGTGGGGAGTTGCGTTCCTCTTCATCTTCCTTGTGATCTTCCAGTCTGGCAAACTCTTGTTTGAACTGTTCAACTCCGCTTGGGTAAAGAAAATGAGAGTTGATGTTCTCTTCTCCTTGAAGATACTCTTGCAACATCTGTGGATGGTACTCTAAAATCTGTTTCCATATCCACAAATCAGTTCAAAGAGATCCTAAAAACTCAAATCACATTACTTAGAGAGGCTTTTATTTACCTCTCTATACATGAGCTCCCTCACATCATCCCGAGTCAGTTTCCTCCTTTCAAACTCAAACTCAAGCTTGGAGATAGGTTGTCTCGAAGGTTCATAGTCCACATTTGCCAATCCTTGAAAATACGGATCAGCCAATGCCTGAACAAGGAAGCAAAACAAAAGCATCAAGAATCATGAACATGTAAGCAAAAGAAAAGGCTGAGTTTCATCCTCTTACCTCTTCAGCAGAGGGACGGTCCTTTGGATCAAAAGCAACTAAACGCTGAAGCAACTTCAGCGCCACAGGGTCGATATTGGGAAATTTATGAGTGAAAGGAACAGGTTCCTTTCTCCTCATGTTACTCAAATACTTTCTAGCCTTCTCATTCCGAATCTACATTTCCATCATAAACAGAGAGCTCTCATGACACACAAAACTTTATAAGAAACTTGCAACCAAAGCAAGTTTTATTCTGGTGAGAGAGAAGCCTCTGTATTTGCGATTTTTAGCTTCCAGGAAAATTAAAGACAAAACAAACCCTGGAGAGAGTCACTGGCGACGGAGTTCCAAGCAGATCCGTGACGAGTTCGAGCTGGTGCACAACGTTTTTGCCAGGAAACAATGGCTTTCCGGTTAGCATCTCTGCAAATATGCAGCCAACGCTCCACATGTCAATCGCCGGTGTGTACTGCACAAACATGCCAGAACTATAAGCTCACACATCAAATCATAGTAAGCATTAGGCCTGGGCAAAAAAAAAACAGAACCGAAAACCGGAAACAAAACTGAACCAAAAACCGGAAACAAAACTAAACCAAAAAACCAAAACTCAAACGTTCAAATACCGGAATGGTTTCTATATTACTATATCCGAAATAACCCAAACCGAACAGGTACATAATATATAAAAAGTATATTAGTTAAGATAGTTTCGACCCAAACCCGAAAATACTCGAACCGATCCAAACCGAAAATTGGTAAGATACTAAAACGGATCCTCAGCCCTCTACCGAACTACCCTAACCAAAATACCCGAAATGCCAAGGCTAGTAAGCATGAGGTAACATAGGGAAAAGAAAACAAGAATGTACATTGGAATAGAAGGAACCACAGAGCTCTGGAGCACGGTACCATCTTGTAGCCACATAGTCCTTGCAAAAGAACATTACAAAAAAAATTACTAAGCAGAAGTACTTAAAAACCATTTGTAAGTCAACACATACCTCTCTGTTACAGAACAATCACAACTCTCTGCATATTTACAATAACTTAGCAAATTAAGAACTGTAAGAGAGATGGTTATAGATACATACAGTCCAGAAAACGGCAGAAGGTGCGTCGGTGAAGGAGACACGAGCAAGTCCCAAATCACAGATCTTGATCTTGCAATCAGCATTAGCCAGGATGTTCTTAGGCTTCAGATCTCTATGGAAAACATGCGCTATACACACAAACAAACAAGGAGCCAAAACATGATAAGAAACACTGTGATTGGACACAAATCATGTTGAGAGAAGGGAACCAAGAAAACTTACCTGAGTGCATAAACTTTAAGCCACGAAGAAGTTGGTACAAGAAGAATTGATGATGCTGAGGAGTGAGGTCATCATTTACCTTTAAGACATGGTGAAGATCCGACTCCATCAACTCAAAAACCACATATATATCTTTGAACTCCTTCCGACAAGGAGGCAGCATGATATGTTTGATCTCCACGATGTCCGGATGTTTCAGAAGCCTCAGCAGCTTGATCTCCCTGAGTATCCGAATCGCATCGGAGACGTGTTCAAAGACATTCGTCATCTTCTTGATGGCTACTTTTCCACCAGTGTGTGGACATTCAGCAGAAGCAACAACTCCATAGCTTCCTTTTCCCACAACTTCTTGGATCTGGTATTGGCTTGCTTCACCATATTCTGTGAAAAACTCTTTCTCCAACATGATGATGACTTCTTCTCACTGTTTTAAACAAGATTCAATCATTATTGATTGGACAAAGAACCAAACCAAATGTGTCGGTAAATGTGTCGGATTCATTTACAAAAACAATAAGAACAAAACCCAGTAACATCCGATCTATAACTATATCAAGAACCCTAGATTAGATATTAAAAAGAGAGAAAAATAAAGTAAAGGACAGACCTTTAGATTTAAATCGTTGGAACAAAGAGGAGAAGCTGTAACGAAGATTGATGAATGTCTGAGATTCCAAGAAGGGGCACACGCGATTATATATATAAAAATAAATATATGAATCAGAGACAGCTCAATGTAGCTTTCGTGATAACTTTCTTTTCAACCCACATTTTAAATACAGACAATTTAATACCTTTTTAAATTACGCGTTCTAATTGTATAAAAATAGTTAGCTGAAAAAGACAAAACAAAATCCTGAAAGTGATTTTTTTTTTTTTTTTGCTGACAGAGAATATAAGGAGGATGACAGAAAAAAAAAAAACTCATAAACGAACTGAAGTCACTGTACAAAAAAACAATGGAATTAAAAATAGGAGGAAAAAGTTTATAAAAATGCGAGCCCATATCTTATCTTATCTTTGATTCCCAAATTTCACGGAATAATTCAATTACTGTAATGGAGAGAGAACCATATGAGAGAGAGAGAGAGAGGTGATAAGATGCTGAGTCATGGTAGACACGGCTTGGCACCGATCTGTCCTTTTTCATTATTTCATATCATCTCAGCCGCAACGACGCCGTTTATGGCGAATAAAAGAAGTCTCCAGGAAGTCTCTCCCTTGTTCAGCGGTTCCCAGTTCTCCCACCATTGTTGACCATCCTTGAAATGGTGTCGTTTCAGGACGGTGCTTGACAAGTTGACATGGAATAAAAAGCGAGGTCGTTTTGTGTACTTTATTTATTTGTCTCTTGATTACTCTAATGGGCCAGTAATCCATATATGGGCGTTTTATTATTGTCAACTTTTACGTTGCAGCTACATAGACTTGGGTACTTTATTTATTTGTTTAATCATTTTTATCCTAAAGTCTTCGAAACGATAGAAATATAATTATTACAGTGAAAATAGACGACTCGAAGCTGATAGGCAAATTTTCATTGATATGATTAATCTTTTTCTAACATATTTAAAATAAAGTTGACTAAAAGGCAAAAAAGTGTATATATAAAGAATATTTTTCGAGCCACGTAAAAGTTATAGAATAATGGTCGTTGTTACCCTGTAATTTTCTTATTATTTTGGAGATTGACTATGTTGTACAAAAAGTCAATTCATACTTATGTTCGCAAGTAGCTACCTATCTTAATCAAATAATCTTAAATGAATGAAATCCTATATGCCCTTTCTTACGCCATACAATCTAATTACAAAAGCAAGTTACATAAACCAGTTGACCTCACTCGACACTGACAATTTATTAAAAAGCAGCTGTCTTTAAGTGTTCCTAATTTGACAGAAGAGAATGTACGGAACATGACAAGGACAAAAAATCATTCATATTCATACAGTTTTATTTATTTAAATTGACATAGAGTTTATAAGCATTTATCCAGATGACATAATTTAAGTTGTAAAGATGTTTTGAAGACATTAGATATTTGGAGAACAAGCCACTATACGTAAGATGACAAATGGTATACAGACTACAATTATTGAGGATACTCTGACGTTAAAGAAACAGGATACTAAAAGGAGGAGTAACCAGGTCTGAGCACGATCGGGTATATGAGTTTTTGAAAGTACATCAAAACCTCTATAAATTAATAATATTGGACTATATCAAAATTATATTTTTATTAATTTATAGAGATATTAATTTAACGAGATACTAATTGAACCAAAAACTCATTTTGAGACTATGAAATTATATTAATTTATAGATTTTTAGTGTAAATTAATATATCGAGTATTAATTTATAGAGGTTCTACTGTATTTATGATTTGTTTCAATAAAATACGGATATCTAATTTTTTTATTTGCTTTGCTCGATAAAATACGGATATTCGGAAAAACGGATATACAGAAAATATATAGATATTTGTGAATATTTATGAATATTTACAGATATCTCATATGCTTTGATTAATAAAAATAATCTTAAAATTTTAATAAAAAATTTGTTTGGTACAATATTTTTTGCATGATATATAAGATAAAAATTAAAAGAAGTAGTGAATCCACATATTTTGTAAAAATTTTAAACTTAATTAACAATTATAATAATACAAACTTAAGAAAAAAATATAGTTGTCATAAAAAAATTCTCTTCATTTTATGTAATACTTTATATAAGTAATAATATGAATAGAATTTGTCAAATCATATGTTGGAGTAATAATTATACAATTTTATACATTTAAAACTTTAAATATAATCAAGATATACATGTATTTATATATTATCGGATCGGATCGGATATTCGTTTTCCAAAATTTAATATTTGTGATTTGCTTCAATTTTAACAGATATTGATTTTTAGTATTTGCTTTGCTTCGAATGACTATGAATATTCGAAATTTTTGGATCGAATCGGAATGAACTAATCGAATCAAATTTAACGGATAAAATGCACAATCCTAGGAGCAACTAACGAACAAAACAATTGTGAGTGTGAGTAGAGCTGAGCTTTCATGTATTCTAACTGGTTTTGGTAGGATCCGAACGGTCCGAATCTCTCAGGTAATGAATTTTATGTCTTTAGGTAGCAGTTGTACTTTGGTTTATTTAATCAAAAACTTGAACTTTGGTTTAGAGTCGGATGCCATCTATTACAGGCTGGTACTGGAAAACCATTTGGTATTTATTATCATATATATATATATAGTACATACAAGTTGAAATGGTGCAATGGTAACGTAGCTGTCCATTCGCCAATTCAACCCAAGTTTTAGTTGCGGCAGTGTCAAATTTGTAACCGTTGAATATCGGCATCTTATATATTTTTAGTTTAAATCATTAAATGTAAGTTAAAGTGGTCTAGTGGCAATGTCACATTTAAACTCTTTTTGGTAACCACTAATGTGGGTACTCATTCACCTATTAAACTCAGTTTTAGTGGGTGATTCATTTTCTAATTGGTTCCGGTTTTAGTGTTTATCTAGTCCTAAATATGAGGGATTCTATCTAAAAGAAAGTTTATGGAAGGCTTGGTAACGTCTTAATTAGTGTTTCAATCCTTTTTACGTATTGACGTAATAAAAATTGTCATATTTTGACAGGTTCAGACATTAGATATTGGGTTGTGATCCTTGTGGATATCAAGTTGGGTGTTTCGCTTGGTTGGTGAGACTTAATGGCGTCACTTTCAGCTTGTAGGTGAGCCTGAACGAGGCTGGCTTCCACAAGCAAACAATTCACCGCCAAAACATGGCCTTGGCGACCCAGAAAGAGAGACACACAAACAGCCTCTTTGACTTTTGGGTCCACACCTTATTCGTTCACCACATAAGATGAATTTATTGTCAAAGTGGGTCACTTTCAAGTTTATAATTCGGACTTTGGGCCGCAGGTAGTTTTTATTTACCAAATGGGTCGCTTGATTTCGAGCTGCCGAATTACAGAAACCTGCCACTCCCATCTCGCACGTGAGTGTCTCGACGAGTAACCCGGTTCCCGAAAACGCGGGTCATTAACTTCGTCTCTTTACCTACATTAGGCGGTAAACGACCTTCTAGTAAAAACCTTTTACTGTGAAGACTGTTCGACTGTAGACCTAGATCCACCTCTATTGTCTAGCCGGTCACAGCCCCACCTGTATTCTCTACCCCGTCGCATCCGTTGGAGAAGCTAAACCGGCGATAATTAGACCCCAGACGACGACTGCAGTGATGACGAAGTCGAAGGAAAGGGAAACAACCGTTCGTCGGCGCACCAGATCGAATTGCGAGGAGCTCCGGGAGTGCTCTCCAGCGAAACAGCAGCGCTATCCGGGTAAGCTTTTCGTCCACCGACGTGGTTTGTTGATTCCGTCTTTGCATGTCATCGGACATATTATTTATGCCGTCGCTCCGATAAGCTATTGTTTTCTTTTTAGTCGATTCCATATTTTTGGTTTAAAGCCATTGATTTTGGTAATATTTTTTTCGATTAGTATCTTCTGGATCTGAGGACGGCGACGGTGGTGGTGATTACTCGGGGGGACAATTTTCTGATGGAGTGCCAGCATCGGTGTTGCCCCGGAGCCTGTTCGCATATGGTGCGTACCCGAGAAAGTTGCGAGTAAACATCTACTCATCGGTTCTGCCGCGGCTGCTTTAGAGGGAACGGATGCGATGGAGACTTTGATGGATTCCCAGTTTCGGAGGCTGTTTGAGCTTCCGGTTGTACGCAGCCAGAACTCAACGAAGCTGATCGGATGCCTCCTAAGCCGGCAGCTTGTGACGACTCGCAGGAACGAGTTCTGGTTCACTTTCGGGCCCCATCCACTCCGTTTCTCGCTTGATGAATTCCGAGACGTTACAGGTTTGAATTGCGGAGCTTTCGACGTTCAGGATTCGGAAGCATCTGAATGTGTTCCGCCGACGATGTGGAACAAGCTATTTGACACGGCTGTGGATAAGATAACAGTTCGCAGTGTGCTGCGGATATTGGAAAATAAATATCTAGCTCTGGAGAAACGGCTACCATTGTCCCTGATCGCGTTGGTTGATGGTGTTCTCTGCCCAAGTAGCAAAGATCAAAAACTAACGCCCAGGTACGTGGAGATGCTCGCAGACGTTGGTAGCTTTTTGGCGTATCTGTGGGGTCGAGAGTCGTACTTGAAGACCGTCCCACGTTTCCTGCCTCCCCTTGTCGTCGAACCAGGTCAGACCCCAGTGCAAGTGATGCGCGAGCGGCTAGCGCAACAGACGATGGTTTGTTATGGGTTTCCACTAGCTCTGCAGTTGTTCTTATTTGATGTTGTGCCTCTGCTAGTGGAGAAAATCTCAGGCGCAGGCAACACCGACACTTTCATCGATTCCCCCGGAGCGCTCTCATCGCCTTCAGTTATTCTCACAGGGAACAATATAGTTGCTGTAGAGGAAGATCCAGACGTAAGTTTGTTTTCCCTCTGTTTTTAATAATATAGATGAAAAACAAAACCAGGGAGTAAAACGGTTACGGCCATTGGTATATAACGTGTTTTACCTTGTTTATTGCCTGTCTACAGCTCTCTGTAAACTACACCGTGATTCCTAATGAAGAGCGGCTGATGTTGGTGGACCAGAATGAAGATAGGCAAGTAACTGCTTTGGTGCAGAAGTTGCTTTGTGGGGAAACATTCAAACCTGAGGATTTCCCTGGTGGTGACGAGTCATTTTCCCCCAACTCAAAGGTTCCTGACGCTGCGGAGGATGCGGAAGCTTGTCCTACTCCCGTACACCAGAGAAATTTGCGACCGCGAAATCCAGCTCCCATTGAGGTTGAAGAAATTTCTTCGTCTGGAGACAGCGGAGAAGGGAATCGTGAATGCTTGGAGAGGTGTACGCATGAACATTTAAAACAGTGGATATCACGGGGGTTTGAGAGGGTGGAGAACAATATTGAAGAGCTGCGGACACTGATTTGCAAGAGTTTGGGTATGGCCGAGGGGAGGAAAGGCAACCCTAGGAAGAGGAAAACGATAGCTGATCCAGCTAGTGCGTCTCGTGATAGTATTGGGAGTGAAAGCGCGGGGAAAAACGTGAAGGCGAAAAAAGGAAAACCGTTGCCCCTCGTCCGGTTGTGAAAAAAATGTTGCCTAGGCGTCGATCGTTAGGTGGAAAGGAGTTGACAAAGGTTGTACGCCGTAGTTATTTATTTCGAATATTTAACTAAAGTGTGGTAATTATCGCTTTCCTGACACATTTTCCGTTTTCCAGGAAGCGAGTAGAAACAACCCACCCTCACCAGATCTAGATTGTGATGATCATGGAGAAGAAAACGAGTTTGACAATGCTCCTCTTCCACCATCCGGCGAAAACCAAGGCGATCAGGTAATGTGATAGATAGTTTTATTGTTGTGTATTTGCTTAGACTTCTAACCCATCGCTGAGGGGGGGATGGTCAGCAGCTTGAAAGACAATCGGATGCCCTCGTCGTGTTTAAAGGTGTATTAAAAGTTGTGCCTGAGTCCTATGTGTTACCAGCAAAGGTTCGTTTGCATATAATTTAGTTGTGTGGTGTTTGGCTAAGTAGTGGTAATAACATTAGTTGTGAATATTTGCGGGTTCCGTCCACCTTCCAGCATGCGTTTACAGTTGACCAAAGAAACCCAACGTACCTGTCTGAGCAAGGGTCCCCAGTCGCATGGGAGAAAACAAAGCCGAACTGTTACAGTTCGGTTGCTAGTGTACGCTCCTTTCATCCGTCATGGGATGGAAACCCCTCATGGAAATCTAAGGTTGCATCCACCGGGATTGAAACATGTCCGTTCGAGTTTATATCATAAACAGTACTTATATCTGTCACATAAAGTTTGGGCTGTTATTGTTGTACAGTAGTTGAAGTTCGTTAGCAACGGATTTGATGCAGGGAAGAAGTGCTCCAAAAGTTGGGGAGGGGCTTAAAGATTGGGAAGGTGCTCAACCTATGGAGTTTGTGGAGTCGCTTGTGAAGGACATCAACTCTGAAAGCCACAGAACCGAAGAGATTGTTATATCATACTTTGTTCCACATATTTTAGAGTGCGTGATAAACCGAATTGAAATTACAGGAAAAAAGGGAACCGATGGGTGGTGAGGGTGCACAGGGGAAACGAAAGGAGCTGGTGGAGACCCCCACGACACCACATGTCGGGATTGGCTCGGCGCAGGTGATGTGCAATTTATTTTTTTGTGGCATACCTCCACAATTTTTTTTGGTGTACACCAGTTGACATAGGTTACTGACTTTATATAGCAAACGGGTGCGGACGACGGTGGTGTGTTCGTTGAGGAGGATCGAAAAGGTTGTGAAGAAGCGAGGACGGCAGACAAACAGCCCCAATCTGTTGACTCGGTTGAAACACAAAATATTGAGAACCCTGTGGAGGCGGTGGGAAAAGTTGTTCGGCCGAACGTGGTGCTCACTTTGATTCTCACTATTGCCAATTGTTCTGCTCACTTTGATTCTCGACTTGACTCGGACTCGCTCTGGTGGTGTTCGTCAAGGTACTCCTTGTAGTTTTCAAGATCAACCTTACTATCGGATTCCTCATCGCTCCCTCCTACCCCCTCCGGAGTAGACCCCTCACTGTCGTAAAAAGCATCATTGTAAGCAGGATAATCATTTTTGTCACCACCCTGATCGGTATCTTCTGGATCCCCGCACAAGTTCCTACCGGAATCTTCTCCGGTTCGGACTTTTTTCTTCGGGCGGTTCCCCGATTCGTCAGATTCGGTAGTCGAGCCATCGGTATCTTCTGGATCTCCGCACAAGTTCCTACCGGAATCTTCTCCGGTTCGGGCTTTCTTCTTCGGGCGGTTCCCCGATTCGTAAGAGTCGGTTGTCGAGCCATCGGTATCACCCAACGTCTCGCACTTTCCGCTTCGGGATCTCTTCTTTCGCTGGTTGCCTGTTTCATCAGATTCATCACCCTCTTCAACATGTAAAGCTGCCTGCATTATGTCGTCAATATTTAAGAACACGTGATCCCCAAGCTCTGCCCGTATCTCCTCGCGTAATCCATCTCAATACATCCTTACCAGGGTCTCCTGTTGTAAGGTTTCAAGGAGTCCAGCTTTTAGGAACAATGTATTGTATTCTCTAACTGAAGAACTTCCTTGCTTCATTTTAAGGTTGTGTGTGCAAAAACAACCGAACCATTCGTTCTATTTATAGGTTTGTGGCCAATAACTTAAACATCGCTACGCACCCTTTCTCTGTTATACAACCGTTGTTTAGTGGGACGATGTAACCGTTCAACCGTCCCTAAGTTACTTAACATCATCCATAGATAAAACAATTGGTCCTATAAACGACCCAACATACATAACAAAAGATATTAAATAACATTACACAGAACATGGTGAAATTTGAATACATTAAACATAACATTCGATCAGACATAAGATTCGATCAGACATAAGATTCGACCAGACATTAGATCACATCAACGACCCCTCATCAATAAATGCTTAAGCTCTTCGATGTCCTTACGCATTGCCTCCACCTCATACTGCAGCTTACGGTGGAGCGAGACCTCCTCGCGGAATTCACCTTTCATCACATCAAACTCTTCCTCGATTGCGTGAAGACAGGCATGTCGGATGTGCAAACCATCGTCCTAGAAGGGAAAGAATATTGATGTGATTGACGGTTGTTAAAATAATTTCTAACAACTAATTAACTAATTACCACAACAACCATTCTAACCTCAAAAACCTTGCATACATAGTAGTCCGTTCCTCTGTCGTCGGTTTCGACCGTTATAGCGCCGCCGCACGTACATTTCTTAGGAATGCAGTAGTTGGCATACAAGCAAGCAAAGCGCCAGTCAGCGTCTCGTTTGTGCTCCTTCATCTCCGCATAGTAAGGATCCGCCATATCCGCCATATACGAATCAGTAGATTTGTTTTTGGATTACAAACAAATTTGGATGTGTTGCGAGAAGAGTGCGAGGTAGACACAGCTGCTTAAATAGGAATTATTACTTAAAGTAATCCATAGACAACGGCTATATTCGTTTAAAATCCCTCACAACGGCTATGTTCACTTTTAAAATCACTCACAACGGCTATGTTGACTTTTACAATATTCTTTGTAGCCGTTATAATCTTAGTTTTAGTTTATCATTGTACACCGGTTCTTAAATCAGCCACCCGTTGCTGTTCTAAGTGTTGGGCCTGACGTCGATACGAATATAAACAGTTATGGCCCAAATATTATGTTTTTGGTGGTTACTTCATCAACCTTTTTAATAAATGACTTGGACAGTTGGATTTGACGGTTGCGCTTCTCCAAATCCTCTATATCCTCTCGGAAACTGTAATTGTTTCGTCTTTGTGCTCATCGTGTAGATCTAATTGAAAAAAAAAAATTCGAAACCACCAAAATGTCGTCTTCCTCATCTGCCTCCAACGATCGCCGCCGTCTTCATTACAGTACCACAAGTTCCGACGAACGTTCAAGTTCCTCACCTGAGCCTGTCGAGGAACAACCGCGTTTTATGACATTTCAAGCGCGGCGACAAGCCAGTCGGGGGTTCTTTATCGCCGGCCCACCGGTCCCAAACCCATGGTCTAATCGTCATCTAAGCGAAGAAAGTTTCCGTAAGTATCAACAACTTTGCATACAAGGGTTTCAAGTTCAGGGGTTGTTAGTTTTAGATGATCCGGGTTTTGCTGAGGCTCGCTCAATCGTTGAAAATGTGGGGTGGATGTACACTGTCTTGCATGTGCGGCCTTTCTGTCCAAAGGTGGTTAGGGAATGCATCTCCAACCTATACGGTTCGGACGCGGGCGTTTTTATAAGGGGTAGCCGTTTCGATTATGCATGCTTTGTTTCAGCCCATGTTTCTTTCTGATGTTATCTGCAAACAACGCGGTGTACTGCATATTACGGTAAGACGCACATGCAATGGCGTGCCGACATGGCTAACCAAGCTTTTGGAATTCGAGGCAAGTGCAAGTTCGTTTATCCAAATCAACCGTGAAACCAAAACCAGTTGGCTTGTGCGTGAATTCGAATTGCCAAGTTGAACATGGCAGTACTAGAAGGCCCGCTGACAGTACCAGCTGTTCGACGAGTATCTTTTGGATATTACCTGGAACATTCCCCTTCATCTTACTGATCTCCGTTTGTCTGCTAATACACCATGTACACAGCTTTCGGCGTATAAACTCGAACAATGCCATTATAGGACTATCACGCGCGGGCAACAGAGCATTATTCAACGATTCAGCAACGTTAGAGGTCAACACGTTAAATCTGTCCCCTTCGAAATGTGAACGTGTCCATAGCTTCTTGTCGATCTTCTCCAAATAATCCCAGCACCTCCAATCCGTCAGTTTTAGAAGCTCCATTATCTCATTAAACTCGGATACCCTAAAGGCTTCACCTGCCCGACCAACCATTGCTTTCTGCTGCAGCCCCTTGTACTTCTCCTGAACGTTTCGCTGGAGGTGTACGAGGCAAATACCGTGGTGTGCGCGGGGGTACCATTTATCTATCGCAGCAAAAATTGATGCGCATCTGTCTGATATTATACTTAAATCTGAACCATCCTTTACTATAGTGGATAATCTCTCGAAAAACCATGACCAAGCTTCTGTGTTCTCGCTTTCCACAACTGCGAAAGCAATCGGGAATACCCGGCTGTTAGCATCTTGTCCGCTGGCACTTAATAAAACACCTTTGTACTTTCCAAACATGTGGGTGCCGTCCACCACTAGCACCTTACGCAGATGTTGCCAACTATCGATGCATGCTTTGAGAGACATAAACGCATACTTAAACCTTGTTTTTCCTTCTTTGTCTTTTTCGGTTTTAATATCGGTGATAGTTCCAGGATTTGTTAGCTTCAGTACATGGAAGTACTGTGGTAGCATCTTGTATGATTCCTCCTCTGTTCCTTGCGCCGATGCAATCGCTAGTTCTTTCGCTTTCCAGGCTTTCCAGTACGAGTATGTATAGTTGAATTCCGTTCGCAACATTTCCGGGAGTTCCATAGCACGCGGCCCGGCGTAGAGCCTCTCGTATTTCGAACGTAATAGAGCTGCAAGCACTTTGGCTGTACCATGTTTTTTATACTTCCCTCTAACGTCGGCTACGCAAACATGATCCAGAAATGGCCTTTTTTACCAGATAAGTTGGAGATTCACCGAGTTGAACAGCCACTACTCTCCAGTTGCAATCTTTTTCGTAACATTTCGCCGTAAGTCGACGTTTGCAATGCCGGAGCTTAAACGTGCACACCTTCGTGATTGCGTAGATAGCCAACGTCAACTTGCACTCCGCTTTGTCTTTGAACCTCCTCCCCACGAATATATTAGAGTCCTCCTTGCTGAAGTCAATATCAAGCGGGTTGCAGCTGCTTCCCTCCATTTCATTATACACACCCTCTACATCATTATATCCATACATTTCTGGTACTTGTATGCCTTTCATAAATGCTTCTCCACCCTGAATTTGTGTAGTACCGCTGACAGCAGGCTCAGCATCGTCCTCATCTACTAGCTCGGGGATGTGCGTGTTAAATTGCTTTGGGGGAGTTTCGAGACATATGTCACCACTTTCAACGACCTCAGGTGCTTCCTTGGAGGCACATTGAACGTCTGTGGGGTTACCAGTCACATTATCTCCAGGTTTAGTCATTACTTCAGCAACATTATCATCATCATTATCTTCAGTCACTCTGGTGTTTTTGTTTTTAGTTTGAGGGGGCGTCACAAGAACAACATCAACATCTACCTCGGTCTCCGTTGCTTCTGTGTTCAATTTGGAGGGCGATCCAAGGTCTCTTGCTAGATCAGTGATTTCCACAGATGAATTGTTTTTTTTGGATATATATCCACCTCCACGTGCTACTTGCTTCTTCCCACACCCCGCTTTTGCAGACCCTCTGCGACCAGTACCACCAGGACGCCGAATACGCTGTCCACCACTTCTTCCTTTGCCCGGACCTTCTACAAAATCGTCGTCGTCGTCCGTCACGCAATCGTTTCTGCAATAATCATGCCAGCCATTGTAGTCGTATTCCCCATCATCTCCATCATCTCCCGCAGCAAAATCTTCGGCAGCTCCTCCATTATTTCCATTCCCCATTGAAAGCGGTTCAACACTTGCCGTTCTTGTCTCTCCTATAAGACTGATTTGCTGAGGCCGATCATCTGAATTGCTTTTGACTGCGTCTCCTTCTTCGACTTTGCCTTCCTTATTCTCTACATTATCCACTGCCAAGTCAGGTCCGCAAACGTTCCCATTTTTCTCTCCATTAGCCATTGCCAATTCATCTCCACAATCGTCACCTATAAGACTGATTTGCTGAGGCCGATCATCTGAATTGCTTTTGACTGCGTCTCCTTCTTCGACTTTGCCTTCCCTATTCTCTACATTATCCACTGCCAAGCCAGCTCCGCAAACGTTCCCATTTTTCTCTCCATTAGCCACTGCCAATTCATCTCCACAATCGTCACCCTTTTCTTCCTCGCAATTCTCTGCAACTGCCCCACTCGCATCGTCACGAGTTTCTCCGCTTTTCTGATGTTCCTTTTCACTCCCTTCCACTCTACCAGACTGCGAGTTGCGTTTGTAACGATCTTCAAATTGCTGAACTTCCATCAAAAAGGCAACATCTTCATCAGGGGGTGGAACGGGTGCATTCGTTTGGTTTCGTATTGCATATTCCGACCTTAGAAATATCATGACTCCTCTAACACTTTCCCTGAATGTTACGAAGAGATTAACGGATTTGTCTGCCCGGTGAAGCGCCTTGAAAATCCTGAAATCTTTGTCTGTTGCTATCTCAACGGGAGCAGCCTGTAGGCCCACCATTTCACCCTCTCTCCATCATTCAGCCAATACGACACCTCCGCTAACACTTCCCTTCCCAAAAGCCCATACGCAGTTAAAATAGACCCTTGCAAGTCCTCAGTCCCTCTAATTCTGGACGAATCGACTGCTCTACCCAATCTATCGTTGTCTATCTTGAAATCCCAAACTCCGGTGTCAAACATTATCCACCTCCCAGCCATAACAACAAAGCAAGAATTACACAGACCTACAGTCCAAGCATGAACACCCGTTAGGGTTGTTTACCAAACATAGGAACCACACAATTTTAAAAAAATAATACACAAACTTATAGCTCAAAGTTTGTACCTTCGCCGGTGTTGGTCCTGATTTCCTTACTGACCGTTCCACCGCTTCTTGACCCGACATTCCGACCACCGCTAAGTGTTTCCATCCTTTTCAGTTGAGGTGGATGAGCATCCACGGCCTCAGATGATTGGATTAACTTCTACTCCTAGGGTTGCTTCTTTTAGTTGTACACCAGTTTTTAGCTGCTTCTCACCATTACCGAGTTAGAGATTTCTTACACATTAATTTAATTAATATTACCACAAATATCAGAAAACAGTAAACGGCGGAAAAGGTTAATATTACCTTCAACCTTTGTCACCGATCACCCTTAAAAAAAACCAAAAAAAAAAACACCCTTACACGTGCGAAACGTCCTGGGCCGATAGGTCACCGCAAGTCTTAGGGTCGTTTTGCTGGGTCGATCTCAAAAGTTTCATGGGTCACGGCCCAAAGTTTCACGGGTCATAAGGCCAAAATCGTCACCGATTTGTTTCTCTCTCCCCTAACGGCCCGATTCGACAATTAAAACTTTCGGCGACCCGAACCCCAATTTAAAAACTTAACGTGACCCACAACACTAATGAACCCCACATAAGATCCACGTAAACTTATTAGAATCTCAAAACGTCCCTACAAAAACACAAAAAGAATCTTTTTAGTTTTTCAGGTTTTGATGCTTCATGTGTCAAAGAAGGCGCTGTTGTAGCGGATTGATATTGAGTAACTGAAGGAATTGTTTCTGTGCACCCATCTGAGGTTTAAAACAGTGATGGACTGGACCAAATGATCTATGAACATAGACATTTTAATTAATTTGGAGACTAAATATCAAATACATATTCATCAGTTAAATTTTGTTGCGGAATTTATATCCAAAAATTTTACATACTAAATTCTACAGAAAAATATTTCTACAATTAAAGTTCAACCAGTCATCAATGTAAAAAGATTTGAAGTATTTGCTGTAAAAAGACAAAATCTGAAACAGTATTCTGCAAGAAAATAGAGAAATCGATACATTTTGAAACAATTTCATGATTGACAAAACAAAATCTTCTGAGGATCTCTCAAGTAGATAGATTTGACATGAATCTCTAAACTTTTAAGAAACTCTCATATCAAAAACAATTATTATTTTTGATGAAATACTTTAGTTGAGAAACGTTTGATGCAGATGACCTTAGAGCATCAGTATTGGTAGAAACTTTTTTTTGTTTCTTAAGGTTAGTATATTAATAAATGTAGATTAAGAAATGTAGTTAAGAAACTTGGTTAAAATTGGCGATTATTGGTAGAAACTTGTTTTGGTTCTTAGTTTGAAATAATTATGAAACTGCACACAATGCTGACCAAGTGATATATACTCGTGGTTCCTTTTTCCCCATTGATCAGTGTATGCAAGGCCTGAATCCTTGTCAAACTCTTCAACGGCCCACTGAGGTAGAAAAATACTGGAAAGGAAAACAAAATTCCCAATCCGAACACACCAAAACTCACTAATGCAATGATAAAAACAGAGACTAATAACTCAATGCACACAATAAAAGAACATTTTGAGAAATATTGATGATGGGAGACAGAACAAGAGAATCAAGGCCGTACTTGTAGAGAGTAGAAACATGAGACATGAACTCCTTCTCGACTGAGAAGTCTTCTGTTTCATGTTTAACACATTACGAGAATGAGTTTCAACTCAGCAACTGTTACTGGGAAAATCAATTCAATGAGCAATATGTCTCCTCCTCTAATAGAGATCACAAAGACAAAACTCAAACTCATCAATTCTAACGGACAGAACCGTAACATGATTGTGTTCCTCATTGCACCAAACTGATCAAAATATCTTATTTTTGGTGAAATCATTGAACTAATATAAACACATTAAAACAAATTTCAGAGGAAAAAAAATCCAGAAACGCAGAGCAACAAAGCAACGATATTTATCACCCTATTGTTCGTATAAAATCGTTCTAATTTCAATTAGAGAGCCCAATTGCAGATTTTGGCGATTCGATCCACCACCATTCTACCCAATCAACATATCCTATACGACGAACCCAGATTCATGAAAGTGCATAAAATGTATCGTAGAGCTTACCAGCACAAGATTCATTGGGGATTCTTCCTGTCTCTGCTTTTCTAGTCCATCGGAGGTGAGTGAGAAGACGAAGAACGGATGACCTTGTGGATTCATCATTTGAAAAGAGACAGAAAGAACGAAGAGAGGAAGAGAAGAGATGAAAGACTTCCCATTTTTTTTCACGGCGACACGTGTTCTCTAAGAGACAGCCCAAAACATTTCTTAATTAACAAACAAAATCTGCTTTTATAAGCATTTTTAATTTAAATTCACCCTTTTAATTGCTAAGAAATCTCGCTATATACAGCCATACTGTCATACTGATGCTCTTAGATTGAAAATAGTCAATCAGAATTTATATTTGACTAATCACATTCCAATGACCAAGACTATACTATTTATCTAAACACATTTAAAATACCACACATGGATCCGTCAAATTGCTCTTCGCAGCTTAATACCTAACAACAGAGCTTAATCTACACATTCTAGCTAAACCATAGGATAGAATCATCTATAGGTTGTAGTCAGCTTGTAGCATTTAAACATGTGACCAACGAATAATATCGATGCTCATGCTCGGAGGTGAATTTTAACATTTTCTCCTTTTCTGTCACTATTTTACATATTTCTCCTTTTTTGTCGCTGATTTTACTTATTTTCTCCTAAAAGCGAATATAAAATACAAATTTAATTGTCTCGCTACTATCAACAGTAGTTTTTTTTAGCTCAGCAAATACCTTTTCTCAACTAGCTAGAATAGTTAAAATTATACTGTCGAAGTATCTGAGAAGATAACTGTTATCTACGTAATATTTTTTTATCAAAAAAAAAATCTACGTAATGTTTTGACATATATCTAGTTTCGTTTAATATACTACTTTATGTTATTTAATATTAGAAAATTGATTTAGACTTTAGTGAAAGTATCTTACTTGAAATCTAAAACCTAAATTTACATATAAAAAATACGAAAAGTTCTAAAAATTTATTAGAACAAAGAAAACATTTATCTAATTTAAATTAGAAAATAATAAATAGAGGTTTGTATTAATTTTAATCACTATTTACAGATTGTATATAATTTCCTTTTGGCAACCAACCGAATCAATTAATTTTGAAAATGATAAAACCTACATTAATTATCAAAAAAAAAACCTTCACTGATTTCAGTTAAAAGTTTTCTTATTTTCTGGGGCACTTGAGTCGAGTCCTTGTAGAGTTGAAGCGAGACGGGGAAGGAAGAACAAAGCGGGAGACTTCATGCTTGCAAGCAAAGTGTTCCTTCCTCAATACATAGAAAGCAAAGGATAAAAACCACAAAATTAATAAACAAATAAATTAAAAAAACAAAAAAAAGCAAAAGAAAAGTTGAATTCTGATTTTGTGTTTCTCCTTTAAAATAAAACTAGATTTTGATCCGCCCTTAAAAACGGCGGGTAAATTTTTTGTTAGAAAAATTATTTTACATAATAAAACTTATGATTTTTGATATATTATATAGTTTAACTTTTTTATGACTTATTTTGTTATTTTAAATATGACTAAAATTTTTGAAGACTCTAGATAATTCTAATCCGTAATATGATTTTATTTATTGAACCCGAAGTTAAACTTTTTTACACTGATTTTTTTTAATTTAAATAAAATATTTTATATCTTTTACATTCTCTGTATTGAAAAATATATTTGTGGGTTTCAAAAAATTTTCTATGATTTTATTAAATTTAGTTTATGTGATTTAGTTTTTATTATAAATGAAACTATTTTTTAAAAAGTTGAGATCATTCAGACCCGTATAAGATTTTGTTGATTTACTCATTTGTTATTTCAACTTGATTTTATTTTGAGGTTTCATTTAATAAATACTTTCAAATAATTAATAACGTGAAATATTTTTTGGAAAGATATGGTGAAAATATTTAAGAAACAAATTTTTAAAGAGGCTAAGAACTAAACTATTAAATACTCTTTACTATAATTGCAAAATAGTTATTCTTATTGGTTGCAAATACTGCCGTCAAAAATGTATATATAATATTTGTAATTAATTGGAAAAGTCAGGACCATATTCATAAGATATATTCTGCTTTAATAATATAGATGTTTATGTCTAACTAATTATATAAACTGATAAAAGACTATTTATTTAGTAAAATAATTATATTAAAAATTAAGTGACAATAAATGTAACACATTTTTATTGTTTTTATTTAAGTTATTATTTTATTCATAAAATATGACTTTGAATAATGTTTTTGGTTACGTTATTTTCCACTGGTTGAATCTAAAATAATAATTTTACTAAATCGTACAGTTTACCATATATAAAACTTAATTATTTACATTTTTGATTTTATAATTGGTACAAAATATATATTGATTAACTAATAAATAAAAATCTGTAATATTATTATTATAGTAATATAATTAATGATGTGTATTATCGTTAATGTAATATAATTAATAAAATTATCAAGTTAACTGAAATATTCAAATAAAATTAATGTAATACTACTATTCATGTTTCCAAACAACTTTCATTTAGAATACTATACTTATTTCCAAACATCTCCAAAATGTGCTTAACTTTAATAATATAGATTTCGATTCCAAAAAATTGTTTACCGTTTCCTCGATCTTCTCCCCCTCCCCTTTCGATCCGACTCGACTCTCATCCTCGATTGCTCCGATCATCATCGCTCCCATGGACGACGAGGTTGTTCAGCGAGTTTTCCAAGAGGGAGGACGCGATTTCTTCCAGCAGCAGCCTTCTACTTCATCTTCCTCGTCTTCTTCGATTCTCCAGTCTCTTCCTCTTCATGTGGTAACGCTTCGATTCTTCTTCAATCTCTTCTCAGTGTTCGACTATTTTCGAATAATCAAAGATTCATCGGTGTTGATTACTGTTGTTTAGGCGTTCGATCATGGATATTACCTGTTGGTGAAGTCTATTCAAGAACTCAGAGAGAAGAAGGACGGCATTGTTACGGTTGGTATAGGTGGACCTAGCGGCTCCGGTAAAACTAGGTAACGATCGTTTCTTAGGTTGGAAGGTGTTATGGTAGTTGTCAAGCTTGATTTCGTGTTTTTTTTTTGTGTGTGTGCACGAAAGCTTGGCAGAGAAAGTTGCATCTGTGATTGGATGTCCTGTGATTGCCATGGAGGATTACCGTGCCAGTATGGACGATGGAAATGAATTGGAAACGTTAGATTTTGATTCGTTGGTTCAGAACTTGGAGGTATTTTTGATCCTTGAATTCGATTAAATATTATGTAGAGTGATTGGATTTAGTAACTCTTCTTTTACTGTGAATAGGATTTGATCAAAGGGAAAGATACTCTTGTTCCGGTGTTTGATTTCCAGCAGAAGAGGCGTGTGGACACGAAGATGGTGAAGGCATCATCTGGAGTGGTAAGTTAGAAATGTTATGGTTTAGGTATGGCTGTTATGTTCATTTGGCTGTGGTTTATTGTAGGTTATTGTTGATGGGACGTATGCCCTTCATGCTAGATTGCGTTCCTTGTTGGATATTCGGGTTGCAGTGGTGAGATTTTCACATCCACATCAATCATAAGGAAATGAGAATATGATTAACCTTTTACTCTCTTTGTTGATTAGGTTGGTGGTGTTCACTTTAGCCTCCTCTCTAAAGTCCGTTATGATATTGGGGATTCGTGTTCGCTCGATTATCTTATCGACAGCATCTTCCCCTTGTTTAGAAAGCATATTGAGCCAGATCTCCATCATGCGCAGGTTGGTTTTCCTTCCTGTTTTTTCTCTCACTCTTTTAAGAGTTCAGAAGTTTTATTTATTCGTTTGTTTGGGAGTGTACAGATCAGAATCAACAACAGTTTTGTTTCATCATTTCGGGAAGCCATATACAAACTGAAATGCAAAAGTGAGGTCTGTAATTTCATTGGATTACTAAATCTTCCAGCTGAGCCCTCGCTTTCTATAATATATCAACCACTTGATTAAAATTCATTTAACAGGTAGTAACTTCTTTTACTCAAGGAAGTGAAGTCCAGAAGGATAAGTAAGAAGGATTCTTCTAGCATGTAGGAATGGTTTAAGCTTTTTACTGGATCTTTTTATGCATGCTGACATGGTTTCCCTGGTGCTATTTTCAGTTTTATTGAGATGTACCTCAGACCTCCTTCTGCAAATGAAGAGGCACGTATAAATGACTGGATAAAAGTTCGTCAAGCTGGTATAAGGTACTATCTGTCGCTTGGGGACCAAAGAATTGTCGACAAGCATTTCATTATCCGGCCGAAAGCTGAGTTTGAGGTGAGTTAATACATGCAACTACTGAGTTTGGTGTTTCCTTCTTTCTAATTCTTTAAATATTTAGGGAACTTAAGTTATGTTTAGCTCTTATTCTTGGTGGAAAGGATAATAATAGGGATTGAGTGATGTAGAATTACGATGTTTGTGGTTTCTGGTACAGTATTTTCCTTGATTTTGTTAATTTATGATAGTGTCTCCTGAAAAGTATGGCTATAATTAAGGAATCTGGTCTGGTCCCAATGGCAGCAAGCTTGAACATATCCTTTTCAAAGACACTCCTCGCAACTCTTCTCTATGTGACTTGGTTGCTATTGTCTAGCAGGTTGGACGGATGACACTTGGAGGGTTGTTAGCTTTAGGCTACAATGTTGTAGTGAGTTATAAGCGAGCTTCAACTGCTGTGAGCTATGGTAATTTATCCCTGTCACGTGAAACGATCGATACTCTTGGAGAGACTTTCCTGGTACTGAGAGGGACGGACAGGAAGGTAACAGCTATCACTTCTCTCTTAAAACAATATATCAATCTTCAATGCAGAAAAGTCCTTAGGAAGCATTATATCACTAGCAATGAATCTCGCTTTTCATCAGTCTCCATTTTTCTATATATGTTTGATAGATGTTTTTCCATGTAGAGTGTGGGAGCTGAAGCTCTAAGAATGGGTATTAGTGGGCCCTGGATCACCAAGTCATACCTGGAACTGATCCTTGAAAGTAAAGGTCCGTAAATTTCGATAAAGCATGCTTGTTTCCACTATGTTTTCATCTTATGTTTTCCAGTGTAACATAATCTTAATTGCTGCAAGCTAACCCTTGTTGTAGGTGTCCCACGCTTGAATACTCCTCCACTTTTGCAACAGTGTCCTGTAACCGTTAACCAGGAGAAGCAAATTGTTGCACCAAAACCGATCCGAACTACCCCAAACATTGTCACCCGCCTTGAGGATTTATCGCAGCCTTGGACACGATCTCCGACCAAATCTCAAATGGAACCAATGGTTGCAACTTGGCATTTCACCTCTTTTGATGCACCTCATTCAGCAAGCTCTGGTGTTGGTATGTTCATCTTTCTTTTAAGATAGTATTTTTTTCCCTCTTAGTGTTATGTCTTATCAAATGCATTATCAGTAGAATTATCGTTGCATTTATGCCTTGACTTTCTCATCAAGCAGCCACAGATTCCTCTTTCAGGGATAATATGCGACTTGTTCCTATGCCTGATTCATACGACTTAGACAGAGGGTTGCTTCTTTCCGTTCAAGCAATACAGGTAAGAGATAGGAGGAATAGCTTTCTGTTAAGTAGAATAGCTGCTTCCACTTGCAGATATTATTTCCGCAAATACTCTTTCTAGTAATGGTCATTTTGCTTGTGATTATTGTTTCAGGCTCTGTTGGAAAATAAGGGGCCACCTGTTATTGTGGGAATAGGTAATATTTCTTGTTCGCTGTTTATATCGTTCTTTTGAGGCTGAGCCGAAAAACGAATTCTTAGACTATATATTTATCACGATGCTTTTACCGAAGGCGGTCCTAGTGGGTCTGGTAAGACTAGTTTGGCTCATAAAATGGCAAATATAGTTGGCTGTGAAGTGGTTTCCCTTGAAAATTACTTCAAGTCTGAGCAAGTCAAAGATTTCAAGCATGATGACTTTAGTGCCCTTGATCTGCCTTTGCTCTCAAAGGTAACTTTTGATTCGAGAAATGTAAAAGGATTAGGTAACCGATCAGCCTTTGGGTTATTTTTACTGGAACTAAATATCGCTCTCCACTTCATTTGCAGAACATTGCTGACATAACGAACAGTCGAAGAACAAAACTGCCTCTATATGACCTGGAGACTGGTACCAGATGTGGCTTCAAGGAACTTGAAGTTTCTGAAGAGTGTGGAGTGGTTAGTGATTATAGTCTTCTTATATGATATTTCATCTTGCAAAATGGTTGTTGCCTTTGTCATCATTTGAAGCGTAGTTATTGGATTATTCTTTAACATCACATTTCTGTTTTAGATAATCTTCGAGGGGGTATATGCGTTGCATCCAGAAATCAGACAATCTTTAGACCTTTGGGTTGCTGTTGTAAGATGCTTTTCTCCTTCATTATTCCTTTTCTTCCATTCATCTTGTTTTCTTATCAAGAACGAGCTAAGCTGATTTGTTCTTACGCTTCATTAAACAGGTGGGAGGTGTTCATTCACATCTTATTTCTAGAGTCCAGAGAGATAAGAGCCGAATCGGGTGTTTCATGTCTCAGAATGAGATAATGATGACCGTTTTTCCAATGTTCCAGCAACATATTGAGCCACATCTAGTGCATGCACATGTGAGTACACTTGGGACCCTAGATCTCTCTTTTTATGGGAAGAAAAAACAATCAGAGTTCTGTAGGGTGATTATATTGGCCTCCGTTCTTACATTTCCCGATATTCCAGGTCAAGATTCGAAATGATTTTGATCCAGTTCTCTCTCCCGAGAGCTCTTTGTTTGTTTTGAAGAGCAATAAACAGGTAAGGGATACAATATACACATTCGGAGCTTCCATAGATCTAGCTTCCTTAATTTACAGAAACACTCACGAGTCGTCATGTCATTTATTAGGTTCCGTATCAGGATATTCTCAGTATCCTTGATTCCACGAAATTCTGCAGCTCGGTTCAGAATTTTATCGATATATATTTCAGGCTATCTGGGCTTCCCGCTAATGGGCAGTTGTCAGATAGTGACTGCATACGCGTTAGAATCTGCGAGGGCAGGTTTGCTGTGCTTATACGTGAGGTATGCTTTTGATCTCTAGTTCCATGATTATGTTTTGTTACCCAGTGAATCTACTAATCATGTATCATGACCCTTTTTTACTGTGTCACAAGCCAATTAGGGAAGGTAACTTCATCATTCAGCCCAAAGTAGATTTTGACATCAGCGTAAGTACTGTGGCTGGTCTTCTTAATCTCGGGTGAGCAAGAAGAAAAATGTTTTATACCAGTCCATTACCCTCAATAGTTTTCTGTTATCTCATTCCATTAGATGATCTCTGTATGTTCTCTTCTTGGTATTAGGTATCAAGCGGTGGCGTATATCGAAGCCTCTGCCTTTATCTACCAAGATGGAAAGGTAAGTTATCTTGTTTGAAAATGTGAAACAAGCTTCTTCATATGAATATGGTCCAAATAAGTCTCCTTGATTTTCTTGGCTATTGAAGATCCTGATTGAGGTTGATCATCTCCAAGATGTGCCAAGTCCATACATACAAATCAAAGGCGCAAACAAAGAAGCTGTGACTGCTGCTGGTTCAGCTCTCAAACTGGATGGTTCATACACAACAAAGGTTCCATTGGCTTTTTTAATATCCCGTTTCTTCATCTTCGTTTACATATTATTATTATACAAACTTAATTGCTTATTTGTTTTGTTGAATGAAGAGTTACCTTCAAATAGTGTTGGAAAGACTACCACCAGTTCAGAGAAGTTCAAGTGGAATCCATACACAACAAGCAGCTCGGTTGCAAGAACTTGTGGAATTCATACAATCTCAGGTAATAAAAAAATCTCCTTCATCCTCTTCTCTCAATATGGGGTCTCTGTCTCTAAAATAGTTCTTCCCATTGCCATTTTTGAAGGGAAGTAGTAACAGTGCGTCGGAAGCATCACCAAGAAGAGATGGTTCTTCCATAGATAACGTTTTGGACGATATGCAGTCAAGAATAAAACGACTAGAGCGTTGGCAGGCCATCAATACGGTATGGCATCAAAGTTCATCGTGTATTAAAAGACTAAATACAATTTTTTTTTGGTTTATTATGTATGATTACGAAGTAACACATATGGTGGAAACAACAGGTACTGTGGACATTCTTGATGTCTGCGCTCGTTGGTTATTCTCTCTACCAAAGGAAGCGCCAGTAATGTTACGTTCTTATTAATTTACTTTTTTTCCCCCATAAATCTAATCACAGAAAGAAAAAAAGAAAGGTTATCTGCTAACCTGTGTGAATTATCAATATATACAAGCTCCCTTTTTATTTTATTTCTCTTTGGGGTTTACCATCTTCAACCAAACATTGTAATAATTATTTGATTATGCGATTAAATCAAAGAAGAAAGATGGAAGTTTTTTCCACCAAAAGTAATGTTTATTTAATGTATAGTTCAATGAGAAACATAAAAAAGAGCCTTGCTGGTGCATGGGATGATCGTAGTCTACTGCTTCCACTGTTAGTTTACATTAGTATGCTATATAAAACTATTAAAGCATTCAAGTTTTCCATAAAGGTGAGGAAGAACTCTTTCGAATTTTTTGTTGGAAGTTGTTTTTGACGAAATAGTTTAAGACATTTTTCGGTAAATTTTCGGATGAAGACATTCATTGGAATAATCGAGTGTTTGACAAATACTTTGAAATAGTGTATTCATATATCAAAAATAAAATTCGTTTGAATGAGAAATAGAATCTAATATGTTTTGAGAAACTAATAAATACATACATTAGATATTTGAATTTGGATTTGTGTTATTATTTTTTAGTTGGACTTCATGTTCATTAACTAAATCTTATAAACCAAATATATATTGATCTTTTATGTTGACAAAATCTGAAAAAAAATCTATTTAAAAATATATTATTTAGTTTGAATTGGTCAAACAAACTACTCTATGTCAGCCTTTTTTTTTTGTCGTCAAACTTTCTATTACACATTAGGAAATATTACGCATTGTTTTTCCAGCTTACAACATAACCTAAGTTCATAATCCTCCCTTCTTTAGCTATATTGTCTGCAATTACATTACAAGATCTTTTAATTTTTTGGAAGCAAAAGTTGTATCCATTCGCTCTTGCCAGATTGGCAATATTCTCATGTGCGTTGGACAACGAGTTCCTTTGGTGGTGTTGTGTGAAGCTTTATGAGAATTTGACAGTGTATCATATAGTTCAGAGGAATCTCCATAGAAGGTGACTGTCTGGTATCCTAGCTTCCTCATTTGAACTATCGCCATTCTCAATGCTTCAGCTTCGAGCTTCGGCTTCTAGTGGGAAATTGATTGGTGCTATTGATGCTTTTCCTTCCATTATATTTCTTCCTTCAGTGTTGAAAAGAGCCCAACCAATTCCAGCATTGTCTTTTTGGTGATGTCCAAGAGCCATCTACAAAGCAGCACAAAGTATTAGTTTTTCTAATTATATCATCAATACTGCTATATCTTTCTGGTCTAGTGATAGTAGATCTTTCAGGTGAGTCAGCTGGTAACTCATTTTTCTCTGATGTATTTTTCCAGACACTATAGTCGACTAGGGCCTGGTTAATAACATCAGTATGGGTTTTTTCCTTCCATTATAGATCAAGTCATTTCTCATTTTCCATATCCTCCAATCCTACCTATGAAAGGGAAAATACTTGCTTCCTTTCTATGGTTGATACCGAGGGTAAGCAACATGCTTACATTTTCTATCAATGAGTTACTTAGTAAGTTGTCACCTGGTATTTGGATAGATGGTGTCATGCTCCATATTTCCTTGCTGATTCTGCATTGGAAGATCAGATGATTTGTTTTCTCTTGATGTTCGCCACACAATTGGTATGTGCTATCTGCAATCAGTTTCCTTTTATGCGACTTTAATTTTCTGCAGTAGATATTGAATTGTGAGATACTTTCCACCAAAAGTGTTTGATCTTTGGTGGAGCATCTAGCTTCCAAATTCTACTACATGCTTCATTCAAGATGTTTCTATCAAGGCTTCCTTTGTTTTGCTTATTTTAACATTGACTGGATTTGCGTAAAAGTTTATAACCTCCTGTGATTGACAATTTGACATTGACTGAATATTGGCCATCTTTTGTATGGATCCAGATAGTAGAATCACTAGCTCCTGTGATTGACGGTCGTTGAATATCTCTACATCTTCAGGATCTACAAAAGATTTTAGCTTGTTCATATCCCATCTCTTTCTTGCAGGATTAAAAAATTCACTAACTTTAGCCTTTATATAATTATATCTATACAGCTGGTTAGTCCCTTTGGTGGTCTAGGAGGATTCGTAGGATGCCAATTATCAAACCACATATACGTTTGAGATCCTTCCCCTATGACCCATTTTATCCCTGCTTTTAGAAGTTCATTACCTTTTAGTACTAGCATTGACATTTACAGAAGTATGTTTTGTATAAACTGTTTCATTTTGTTTTATGAAAGATTTTAACTATAAATTTAAATTTTATAACAAAATCTGTTGAGAAAAAATCTAACAAGATCTTACCAAAAAAATTTAAATAGTTTTATAAAATTATATATTAATGAATTTTATAATTACTTTA